>PYAF01002573.1:0-67468 GCA_007407185.1 Glycine tomentella
TTTTGCAGGTGAGTCCTCAGGAGGAGCAGATAGATCCCAAGGCAAGAAGCCTTTGCAGGGATAGTTGATGTTTATAAACCTTAGGCTTAGATGACATGAGCGTGTGGCTCTGATATTTTGTATTCGCCTTTGGTTTAATTTTGTTGTACCCTGAGGGGAGATTTATGTACAGTTTTGTACTTAAACAGAAAACTTATGTATAATCACCATATTATAATGTACAGTGTGTATGACAATGACACTTGATGATGCCCTTTTATATATTTATGCTTCCAAACTGCTTAAACTCTGATGAGTCATGTATGATGATTGTTGTTTATGCGTGGTAATGACCCTGGTGAGCGTAAGGGCGTTACAGTTTATGTAGTCCAGATTGATCACAGGATTGGTTTGTATAGAAATATAATAGCGATGTTTGATTGATGTAGAATGCTTTTTCTAACAAAAGAAGGTTGCCTCTCTTTGTTGTTGTTGCGGCATGTGGTCTGCATCATTTTAGGCATAGTATTTCACAAGTTAAATACCAGGTCTGCACACTACTACTCGCACATGGGACATATACCAGAATCCGAATATTAATGATTAAAAAGAAGGTTAAATGAGCTATGATTAAATAATAAAATCTATGTAATAATTAGATATAGGTAGCTTTATTTTCATATTTAATATCCTTCATTCACTTCTTTTTCCCCCTTTATGTCAAGACATCTGAAATAATAAAATCTATGCTTTTGGACATAGGTAGCATTGAAGTTGATGAAAGTCAGACATCTGAGTGAAACTGACGGACCATTGGATGGATGGATGGACTTTTGGATTTCGATATTTCAGAAATATAGTTTCATTATTTTTTCTAGAATAATACTATGAACAATGAGAATTAGATGGTTGAATTGTGCTTTAAGGATATGTAATTGTTATTGTGTTTTAAGGATTTTAGTAATTTGAGTGTGGTTATGATAGAACTTGGTCAAGTTCAAGTCTATGATTAATTCCGGTATTTGAAGTAATTCTTATCAAGTTCAAGTGGATATGTGCTAAATTTTTATTTTTTAGTGTTTAATTACTAAAATTTATATAAAAAATACTATAATATTTAAGTGGATATAAATTGGATATGTCCATATCTATATCCACTTAAATGGATTGGATCTTAAATCCAAATTGTTTTTAGAAAAATATGGATATAGATTTAAGATCCAATCCATTTAAGTAGATATGGATTGGATATGGATTGGATTTTTAAAAATCCAATCCATGCCCACCCCTACTAGCATACATGCAAATATTTTTGAGCATCCAAGTTATTTATATTAAGTAATTTAGTTAGATAATAAGTGAATTAGTTAGATTTCAACTAGATTAATAAGATATTATCCTAATCAAATCATGACAATTATTCCTTCATTTATGGCTCAAGTGCACGTGGAGTTTGCTAAGTAAATGAATTTCATTTGCTTGGTGTCTAGTACTACACATACATGGCTGAAACTAAATAAAGCAATATTCCTTCATTTAATGCTTGCTTTCCACGTTGAAGGCCACCTAGAAAGGTTGGTCAAGAAGCTTGTTCCAAATTTTATCTTATTCTCTTTGTATTGACTTTCCATTGACTTCTATTTCACATACCCATGTATAATCCTTGGGTCGTAGCACGTGGAGCTTTGAGAGTATTCATCAACTTCTGATTGGTCCAAGTTTGGGCTGAATCTTCTAGCCTTTGTGCCAAATTTATAGGAGCTACAAGTTGTCAAGACTAGATTTTTCTTTCAAATAGCTAGAAAATTCTTTTACCACACATGGTTCGTTCTTTCTATATTCTGTACTAATATACTAGCTCAAAAATTCTCATCTTTTAATGTTAAAATAGACTTCCTAAGCTTTCTAACAAGATATCACATGCCTTATTTAGAATTATAAAACTCTAGCTATAACATTTTTAATCTAGATTCCAAAACTGTCAGCAAGCTGAGAAATTCCACACTGACATCTCTTAATGTTTTAGTTACTGCAAGCAATGCACAAACTATATTTATCTAAAATTTTAATGTTATATTAGACATATAGATCTTTAATTACATATATCATAAACCTAATTTGGATAAGAATTAAGGGAGAAATAAATTTCTCAATTCGTGTGACAGAAACGGACAGTTTTGGGCAGCTTATGAGTAAATAAATTTTGTCCTATCCTTCTTGTATCCAACTATTATCACACTTCCATAATTCAATCATAAATATAAACTCAAGACATAATTTTGAGAATGTTACATAATTGTTTTAAACATAAATTATAGATTTATATTTAGATGTGGTATTAGAGCATGGTTTAAGAATTTGTGATTTTCCATTTCTAATTTTTGGTTGATGCAACGATAAAGTATTTTGGTAGATTTTGAATCTTAGTTTTTTGCTTGCTGCGAGTATTATCGATCGAATAATATCACCGAGTTATTGTTTCTTGCTTGGTATGCCTTATGTTCCAATGGATATCATGATAAAGTCCTGATAGTGTTTTCAGTTCAACATATATATATATATATAATGCAAATTATTTTCTATCACTATAAGAAAAAGACACATTAATGTTAGTGATGAAAAGTAAACAATAATGGTTGATCACTTTATTGCTCTCCCTGATTCAAAATTGTACCAATGCATATTTAAAATTGTTATTTGATAAAGTTATATGCGTTGTTGTGTTGTGATCGAATGACTGTATATTTTATTGACATTGAAAATTAATTATGATGTTAGAATATGTTTGAATGTTGTTAAAATCTTATAATTTTAACATATTTTTGTATTTTATGAAGTGTTTATATCTTGGAATTAAAGTATGGTGAATTTTTTAGTCACCAAAGTGGTCAAATTTGTATGAGTGATTTAATTCTGAATTGTATATTCATTTTAATCATCCATAATTATAATGCTATGAATGTATTAATATTTTATGGATGAGTTGAAGTTTATTATTATGGGGCAGTTAAGGACCAACCCAAAGGATGGTTATTTGTCGTCATAATAAATAAACATGAATGTTGGCATAATAGATACACAACTAGTTCTATTTATATAAGTAATCCTGGTTAGTATAAGTATTATTGTAAAATGATGAAAAAACAAAATTTATTAGCATAATTATAGCTGAATGTTGTGTGTTAATGGATCCCCAAAGGTGAATATTAGTATACATTTTATGATGTATGAATCTGTGAATTATGTTAGTATGTGATATGTATGATTCAAAGCATTAAGTTTTTCAAATTTTATACCTTGCAGTACCTGTTGCTACATATTTGACTTTCTCAACTATTGCAGTTTTCAATTGACTAAACTTCTCTGAATGGAAAGAGCAAATTGAATTTTACCTTGGGGTAATGGATTTGGATTTGGCTCTTAGAGAAGAGAAACTTAGTGCTATTACTGATGCAAGCACTGAGAATGAAAGGATCTATTTTAAGAACTAGGAAAGATCCAATAGGTTGAGTATGATGTACATGCGAATGAGCATTACAAGCAACATTAATTCAACTCTTCCACAAATTGAAAGTGCTAAAGAAATGATAAACTTGTGGAAGAGTGCTACCAAATTGCTGACAAGTCTCTTGCTGGGACACTAATGAGTACACTGACCACCATGAAATTTGATGATTCACGTACTATGCATGAGCATGTTGTTGAAATGACAAATATTACAGCAAAACTGAAGTCATTGGGAATGGATGTGGATAAAAAATTCCTAGTGTAGTTCATATTGAACTCATTACTGTCTGAGTATGGTCTTTTCCAAATGAACTATAATACCATGAAAGACAAATAAAATATGCATGAATTGCACAGTATGTTAGTTCAAGAGGAAACCAGAATTAAGAATCAGGGAATTCATTCAATCAATTATGTCAAACATCAAGGAGCTGAAAAGAAAAATGGTAAGACGCATGAGAAGAAGGGAAGAGGACCATTAAAGATCAATCAGGCCTCCTCTTCTCAAATCCACAAGAAGGAACATAATGGAAACAAATGTCATTTCTGTGGTAAGGCTGGGCACTTCCAAAACGATTGCCCGAAACGTAAGGCTTGGTTTGAAAAGAAAGGGATTCCTTACCACCCAAACCACAAGGCCAAATGAAAAGTTTGTCCTTATGGGTCATAGAGTGAAAGTTCCAGTGGAAGCTAGTGGGACTTACTGTCTGATCCTTGACAATGGACATCATTTGGACTTATGTGAAACTCTTTATATACCTAGTATACTATGAATTTAGTTTTTATTTCCAAACTTGATAAAGTTGGATACGCTTTTAAATTTGGTAGTGGTAGTTTCAATTTGTACAACCATAATCATTTGATTGGCAATGATACTTTGTGATGGATTATATAAATTATGTCTTGATAATCTTTATGCTGAAACGCTTATGACTCTGCATCATAATGTTGGTACTGAATGTACCTTAGTTAGTGAATGTTTCGCTTACTTGTGGCATAAACGTTTGGGACACATCTCCAAAGAGAATTGGAAGATTGGTAAAGAATGAAATCCTTTTGGATTTAGATTTTACTGATCTGAATGTTTATGTGAATTGTATCAAAGACAAACAAACAAAACGCACAAAGAAAAGAGCTATAAGAAGCACTCAACTTCTTGAAATTATACACACTGATGTTTGCGGTCTTTTTGATGTTAACTCTTTCAATAAAGAAAAATATTTTATCACCTTCATTGATGATTATTCATGTTATGGTTATGTCTATTTGTTACATGATAAATCTCATACTATAAATGCTTTATAGATTTACATTAATGAAGTTGAAAGACAATTAGATAGAAAGGTGAAAATTGTCAGGTCTGGTAAGAGTGGTGAGTATTATTGAAGGTATGATGAAAGTGGACAACATCCGGGCCCATTTGCTAAATTCTTATAAAAACATGGTATTTGTGCTCAATACACAATGTCAGGTACACCACAACAGAATGGTGTATCAGAAAGGCGTAATAGAACCTTGTTGGACATGGTTAGAAGTATGTTGAGTAATTATTCTTTATCCATTTCACTGTGGACTTATGCTCTAAAGACTGCCATGTATGTATGAAATAGGGTTCCTAGTAAAGCAGTTCTAAAGACTCCTTTGCAACTGTGGACATGAAGGAAACCTAGCTTAAGGCACCTACATGTTTAGGGTTGCCAGGTAGAAATTAGATACTACAATCCACAAGAAAAGAAATTGGATGCAAGAACAATCAGTGGTTATTTCATTGGTTATCTAGAAAAGTCAAAAGGGTATAGATTTTATTGTCCTAATCATACCACAAGGATTATAGAAATGGGAAATGCTAGGTTCATTGAAGGTGAAGTTAGTGGGAGTGAAACACCACGTAAAGTAGCAATTCAAGAAGCGAGAATACAAGTTCCTTTGACTTGTAGCTCTAGTAAAGTTGTTCCTTATGTTATTGAACCAATTAATAATAATGAAGAACAACAAATGAATGATTCCATTGCTCATGATGAAACTATTGCTAATGAACCGCATGAACCCATTGTAGAAGAACCACAACAAATAACATTAATAAAATCTTAAAGGGAAAGGAGATATGCTATTTCTAATGATTATTTGGTATATCTACAAGAGTCTGAATTTGACTTGGGTATAAAAGATGATCCAGTGACGTTTTCACAAGTCGTGAATAGTGAAGATAGTGACAAGTGGTTAAATGCCATGAAAGATGAGTTGAAATCTATGGAATAGAATGAGGTTTGAGACATTGTTGAGTTACCAGAAGGATGTAAGAGAGTTGGATGTAAATGGATCTTTAAGACCAAACGTGACTCTCATGGTAACTTAGAACGGTACAAGGCTAGACTAGTTACAAATGGATTCACTCAAAAAGATGACATTGATTATAAAGAAATCTTTCACCAGTTTCAAGAAAGGATTCTCTAAGAATCATTATGGCATTGGTGGCTCATTATGATCTAGAGTTACACTATATGGATGTGAAAACCGCATTTCTAAATGGGAATTTAGAGGAAGTATGTACATGGACCAACCAATGGGGTTCATAGAAAAGAAAAAAGAGCACATGATGTACAAACTTAAGAAATCAATATATGGACTTAAACAAGCTTCAAGACAATGGTACCTTAAGTTCAATGATACTGTTGTTTCTTTTGGATTTAAAGAAAACACTGTTGAACAGTGTATATATATGAATGTCAATGGGAGTAAGCTTATATTACTGATTCTGTATGTTGATGATATCTTGCTTGCAACTAATGATCTTAGTCTTTTAAATGAGACTAAGAAGTTTCTCTCTAGTAAATTTGAAATGAAAGATATAGGTGAGGCATCCTATATGATTGGGATAGAAATATTCCGTAATAGATCACAAGGATTGTTGGGTTTGTCTCAGAAAGCGTATATTAATACAGTTTTGGAGAGATTCGGAATGCAAAACTGCTCATCGTCTCCAGTACCAATTCAGAAAGGAGACAAGTTTAGTCTCATGCAATGCCCTAAGAATGAATTGGAACGAAAGGAAATGGAAGCATTTCTATATGCATCACTTATTGGGAGCCTAATGTATGCCCAGACTTGTAAGAGACCAGATATTAGCTTTACAGTTGGAATGTTGGAAAGATACCAGAGTAATCCTGGTATGGATCATTTGAAAGATGCAAAGAAAGTTCTGAGATATTTGCAAGGCACTAAAGGTCACATGCCTACTTATAGGAGGTCTAGTAACCTTGAAGTGATTGCATACACAGACTTAGATTTTGCAGGATGTGTGGATACAAGAAAATCTACTTATGGTTATCTGTATTTTTTAGTTGAAGGAGCTATATCATGGAAAAGTGCGAAGCAATCTATGATTGCTGCATCCACTATGGAAGCTACATTTGTGGCATGCTTTGAAGCCATGGTTCAGGATAAATGGCTATCAAACTTTATTTCAGGGCTTGAATTGGTCGACAGTATTAATAGGCCGCTGAAAATTTATTGTGATAATTATGCAACAGTCTTCTTTTCTAAAAACGACAAGTACTCAAAAGGTGCTAAGCATATGGAATTGAAATACTTTGTCGTTAAAGAAGAGGTTCAGAAACGTAGAGTATCTATAGAGCATGTTAGCACTAATTTTATGTTAGCTGATCCCTTGACGAAGGGATTACCGCCCAAGACATCTATTGGTCATATATGTAGTATGAGCATCATGTTAGCTAATGAATGTTGATCATTATTGTAATTATTGACTATTAACACTTTGAATTCAATGATGTTTAAATTTCTGAAAATTATCCTATTTTAAATTTATTTATACATACATGTATGAATGATTATTTTGAAAAAATAGGATTGGTCCCTAATGAAGACATAATAGTATTATTGTGAGTTATTATGATGTAAACTTCCATTAAATTATCATATTAGGAAGAAGAGCTAATAAAGTGGTACATGGAAGGAACTATGTAACTCTTATTGGTTTTTATTTCTAATAATGATTTATGATGAGGCCAATGTATGAAAACTTTAGCACTGTGTATGCGCATTATAATTGTTTTTATTAAATCATGAAATGAAATTTGTGACATGAGCCAAGTGGGAGAATGTAATATTTATCATTGTGACTCATTTAAATAAATGTTATTTGATTTAATGAATAAAGGGCATAAGGATAATTGGTTACAAAGGGAAGTTATTAAAAGGATCACTGTTGATAAAACATTTATCTTAAACATATTAAAAGGATAACGGTTGATAAAGCAGTTATCTTAAACGTATTAAAAGGATAACTGTTGATAAATGTAGTTATCTTAAACGTAGTGGTTCAGTTTCTAATAAATAGGGATTTAGAAAATTGAATACATTCATTGTCTGCCCATGAGAGTTGTATCCTATCCCTATCAAAAGAAGATACAAGAATTGAAAGAGTCAAGTCTCTGAGAAAACATTCTACCATAAAACATCTTCTGCAATCATGGAAAAATGTATGTTTATGTGAAACCCATGAATTCTAAAGATCTTGTTCATATTTTTGATGTGGTTATTTTAAACAGAAATTATAGATTTATGTTTACATTTGGTACTAATCTCATGATCGTTTTTTTATGCATTCTATTTTGGCCCCCCTCCAAAGTGAAGCACAAAGTTTATCATTCGAACTATCTTTTGTGAATCTAATTGTCTTGTGCTATCAAAATTCTGATAAATTTAAGGTATATATTAGAGTAGAGTTTAACTCTATAATTTGACTGTGTAACCACTTAGTTTAATGATTTATTGCTAGATATTTAATTTTCCTTAGCTTTTCGGTTTACAATATACAGGTAGCATACAAAGTGATGATAACTCCTTATGTTCCATGCATGTTTCTAACAATAAAGACCCTTCAGTTAACTCTTCGAAGAACCTATTGAAAATAACTTAGTTGGCAAGAGAAATGAAAACTTGAAAGAGAAAGGAAGCCACAAAAAGAGAATGAGCAAACATTAGCAAAGGTGGACGCTCCAATACCATATAATCCAACATTGAGTTTAAGCTTCTCATACAGATGTGTTACACTCCAAGTTTTATGCTTGGCAAGCAAGGCTCGGGTAGGGCTGAACTAGTGGGGACTGAAATTTGACGGTCACAAGTTAGTGTTGGCTTAGAAGATCCCCACAAGGAGAAAATGAAAAAAAAGGAAGAAATCATGTTGGGCAGGTAAAGTGTTGAATGATTTATTAATTAAAACATATAATTTGGGATAATGTATTTTTTAGTCGTTGAATGATAATTATTTTTATTTAATGTTTTCTAGTCATTGGGAGTTATTTATATGTTTTAAAGTTTTTATCCGTTGTGAAGTTAATCAATGTTTTATAGCCGTTGGTAGTGAATGATCAGAATTTTATGTTTAAAAGGATATTTGAGTTTAAAAAAATAGAGGAAATAATTTGAAATAAAAGTTGTTTTGAAAAAATTGAGTATTCATAATTTTTTTCAAGCAGTTTTTAGGATTATTCTGGTGTTGGTTCTTGGGTTTTCTTTTGTGCAGAGAATTACCTTACTCAATTATAGAAGACGGTTTTATCCTTGGGACGACGAGGTTGTATATTACTACACAATTTAGGTAGAGTTGTGAAACCTCTAAATGAGAACGACCCAATATGTGACCCAACCTCATTTTTTTATTATCAGGTCCGGATTTTGCAGCAAAAATTTTAATACATCCATTTTCTGCCATATATATCTGCCAAACACAACATCAATCCAGAAGATTGCTCATGAAATCGCCTTTGAAGGTATTGTTGGGAATGCTCTTTATACAAAAGCTATTGGGCTTAATTGTATGACAAGGATCCAAGAGACCTAGATTTAGGTTTCTTAGTCTCCAATATAATAATCTTATTTGCTCTAGACAAATACAACAGTTGTCATCATCTATCTGAAGTAGAAAAGTATCCACACATTTTCCCTCTCCCTAATTCGAGAATAGTGCGAAAGATTTTTCATTTGCAGTCGATTGAGGAGGCTAAGAGAGGACTCACCAAAGATAAAGGAGGATATTGCATTTATGCTTCAAGAGGTAATTCTCTCCTTTTGAAATAGAAAGACGATGATGATTTTATAACATTCAAACATACTAGGTCTAATACGCTTCCGCAGATTCTATGGAATTCTTCAATTGGTATCAGAGCATAGGTTGTACGTTTGATATTGGTCTAGTCTTTTATGTGAAATGACACATAGGGTTCTATGTTTATGTTGAATTACACATATGCTATGTTTTTTATAATTTTTTCATAAGATGTATGATTTTTTATAAAATATGTGCTTTAATCCATGGTAGAACATTTGAATGTATTTCTTTTGGATATGTAACAAGGAGACTGGTCCCTTATAATCAGGTTTCCTCCTTGATTTTTTCTTTTGTTTAACAATTTTATCGTCGTAAGAGAGAAATGTTCAATTTTTGTATCTAAAAGATGTATATTCGTCACTGTTTGAGTCTATTCGTGACTATCCAAAACTTTTATGGAAAATCTGAGGCCATAGTGTGAAAAAGGACATAAAATGATGCAGATGTATCGCACGCGCCTCCACATGCCACCATAAGTGGCTGCAATGGGTACTCACACTCAAGTACAAATGCGGCGCGTGAGAGCGCGTCCGTCATCCTTTCTCCATGGTGGTTTTATCCATATGGTGGGCTAGGTGATCGGAGGTCCGATGGATTGGCTCGAAAAACAGCAAAAGGAGAAGAATATTTTTCATTTTTTATTTTTTTAGGAAACCATGGATTAAAGTTTTATAATTACCATTTTTATGAATAGATGGATTTGTGTGATAACATGTCATATATAAAATATTTATGTCATATCACATTATTGGTGATTACTTGATTATGCATAAATTCTGTTATATTAATGGTCGTTATTGATTTTAAATTTAAATTATTTTATTAATGGTTATTATGTCCCAACGACTAAATTAATTATCATTATTGCAATAATGAGAGAATTCAGGAAATTATGTTTAGAATTTTATTTAAATTAATGATAATTATGAATTTCAAATTCTAGATTAATGATTGGGTTAATTATTTTAAAAAAATTGATTTTATTTCAAATTAAGGATCATTATGAATTTCAAATTCTAGATTAATGATTAGATTAATTATTTTAAAAAAAATTGATTTTGAATTCAAATTAATGATCATTATGAATTTCATATTCTAGATTAGATTGGATTAATTTGTTTTAAAATGATTTTGAATTCAAATTAATGATCATTATGAATTTCAAATTCTAGATTGATGATTGGATTAATTGTTTTAAAAATTATTTCGAATTCAAAATTAATGATCATTATGAATTTCAAGTTCTAGATTAATGATTTGATTAATTATTTTAAAAATGATTTTGAATTCAAATTAATAATCATTATGAATTTCAACTTCTAGATTAATTATTGGACTATTTTTTTTATAAAAAATTTACTTGTAACAAAAATATTGAATGAGTGAAGGTTTTAAATTAAAATATTAATTTTTAAACCTGTGGGCTCCATTGTGGATCCATTAATAAAATGGTCATGTGAAGCCTCATCGGATATGGATGATCGGATTTTATTTGATTAGATCTCAACAAGTTCAATATTTTTTAGTAAAGTACCGTACGATCCAACATCGGCAATGCTTGGATACTAAGGATATTTTTTGAAATTAAATGATGGTTAATTACATTCATATTTTGGTAAAATTATTAACCCTCCCATCGAGGCTTTGATAATGGCACCGAAGGCCCAAATAACAGTTTCAATTTTTTATAAGTAACTTACCCAACGTAAGTCTTGTAAGGATAACTAAAGATTTGTAACAATGAACAAAAGTAGTTAAAGAATCTACTTGCAACTAGTATGTTTATTGTATGATTCTAAATTGTTTCCAAAAAATGTTGTCTTTCAATCCATTAACTACTATCTTGAGTCAAAAGCCTATGGATGGTACAAACTACAAACAATGGAAAACTAATTTGGATATTGTTCTGCAATATGAGAAACTCAACTTTGTCCTGACTACCCCTAAGCAAGCATAGCCTGAAGAAAATGCTTCTGAGGAAACAAAGAAGAAATTTTCTAATTGGGAGAAGGCGAATGTTGTAGTTCGCTGTTACATTATGGCCAATCTCGTTAATCACTTGTAGGAGGAAGTAAACATGCTTGAGAGTGGAGCAGAAATGCTTTAGACTCTTAATGACATGTTTGCTACTCTTAGCAGTTCAGCTAGGCAGAATATGCTGACTGTGGTCATCCAAACCGTGATGACTGGTGGAAGTGTGCGAGATCATTGTTTAACAATGATAGAAAACCTTAAATGAGTAGATGACCATGGGATTAAGTTTGATTAGGAGGTAAAGGTTGACCTCCTCCTGCAGTCACTACCTGATTAATTCAACAAGTTTAGAATGAATTATAATATGAACAAACTGAAACTGGATCTTACTTAGCTAATGCATGAGCTCGAGAGTGTGAACAATCTCTAGTCAAGCAGGGAAGTGCATATTTTTTCTAAAGGTTCTGTTAAACCTAAGGGGAAACCCAAGGGAGGTAACAAGAATAAGAACAAGAAGTCAGATATTCCAGTTGCCAAACAAATTGCAAAGAAGCAGCCAACTGACAAGTGCTTCAAGTGCGGTCAAAAGGGGCATTGGAAGAAGAATTACCCACGTGTCAACCGACTAGGTATGGGTAATTTACTTGTGATTGAGGCTTTCTTAGTGGAGAATTACAGTGATAAATGGATCATTGATTTAGGAGTCACTAACCATGTTTGTTACTCTTTGGAGTGGTTCAAACATAACTCGCCTATTGGTCAAGGACAAAGAGTTTTGTGACTTGAAAACGGGGAGCTTGCCTCTGCACTAGTAGTAAGACAAGTTATTTTGTCATTTGTTAATTGTAGAACTTTGGTTTTGGATGATTGTTTATTTGTTCCAGATTTTAAGAGGAATTTAATTCCTGTTAGTTGTTTGATTAAACATGGTTTGACAGTTCAGTTTAATTCCTCAGTTTCTATAAGGAGTCCATCTTCTTTTATATGTTCTGGCACTTTGTTTAATGGTTTTTATTTCCTTAGTCCTATACCCCATGAAGTTAATCATGTTGAATTAGGAGACGAAGAACATGTTCATCTATATAAGAAAAGAAAGGTTACCAATGAAACTTATCTTTGGCATTTGCGATTAGGTCATATTAACTCTAACAGGATACAAGGATTGGTCAAGAGTGGCATTTTAAAATCCCTGGTTTTTGAACCGATACCAATATGAATCATACTTAGAGGGTAAAATGACAAAGCGGCCTTTCAAGGCCAAAGGAAATCGTGCCACACTTCAGCTGGAATTGGTACATACTAATGTATATGGACCAATAAATGTCCAAGCCAGAAGAAGGTATGGGTACTTCATCACATTCACTGATGATTACTTAAGATTTGGATACATATACTTGATGCGTCATAAGTCTAGAGCTTTTGGAAAATTCCAAGAGTTTAAGGTTGAGCCAGAAAAACATCTTGGTGTTCAAATCAAGACTCTTAGGTCTGACCGAGGAGGTGAATACCTATCTGGAGAGTTCAGGTCTTACCTAACTAAGGATGTGATAGTTTCAAAACTATCTTCTTCTTCAGGAACACCCCAACAGAATGAGGATGCTAAAAGGAGAAATATAACCATTTTAGAAATGGTAAGGTCCATGCTTAGTTATTCGTCTCTGTCTGAATTGTTTTGGGGACATGCCTTATGTGATATGGCACATAGGGTTCTATGTTTCTATTGAATTACACATATGCTATGTTTTTTATAATTTTTTCATAAGATGTATGGTTTTTATAAAATATGTGTTTTAATCCATGATAGAGCATTTGAATGTATTTCTTTTGGATATGTAACAAGGAGGCTGGTCCCTTATGATAAGGTTTCCTCCTTGATTATTTCTTTTGTTTAGCAATTTTATTGTTGTAAGAGAGAAATCTTCAATTTTTGTATCCAAAAGATGTATATCCATCACTGTTTGAGTCTATTCGCGACTATCTGAAGTTTTTATGGAATATCCGAGGCCATAGTGTGAAAGAGGACAAAAAACAAGAGTATGATTTATATTTTATAATCTTCAAATATACTAGGTCTAATACGCTTCTGCAGATTCTATGGAATCCTTCATGTATGACTTTATATGAATAATTTCAAATAGCTATAGGAATTGATAAATTGCCTCATAGTTGGAAAGTTTTTTATTTATTTATTTGAAAAACCTCAAGTATAAAAGAAGAGTGTTTTCTATGGAAACTTTGATTACTCAATTTTGTGTATTGGAGGGAAAGCCCAAAATAAGATAAAAAAGGAAGTTTTTACTATTCTCAAATCCACTTTTGTTGTCCTAAAACCAAAATTTATAAATATGAGTAATCAAAAAGGGCTGAAACCCCCACTTAGGACAATTCAATTGTTATAAGTGTGGTAATTCTGGTCATTATGCTAGAAACTGCCGCCTTAAGAACCGTCATACTCCGTAGACATATCTTACTGAGAATCAATTTATTGAAATGATTTCTAAAAACAATGAAGTTAATGGATCTAAGGGGTGTTGGATAGACACCGTTGCAACTTGCCAGGTATGCTATGATAGATCTTTGTTTAAGACCTATGTTGTTGCCAAGAACCAAAATGTGTTATTGGGTGATTCTTACACCATTGTTGTTGTTGGGACAAGAAAAGTGAAATTGAATTTACCTCTTGAAAGATTGTTGTTCTTAAAGATGTTATGCATACTCCAGAGGTGAGTAAGAACTTAGTTTCATGCTATCTTTTCAATAGAGTTGGATTTACTCACACCATAGAGGCTGATTTGTATACCCCTACCCATAATAATGTTTTTTTTGTGGGAAAGGGTTGTGCTCCTAATAGAATGTTTAAATTGAATAAAGTTGTTTGTTCTTAAAATTATTTGTTTTTTTGGGGAATAACGATGCTTTTGATATTTTAAATGGTTTATTTCTCAAGTAGAAAATTAATTAAATAAGAAAATAAAGAGATTGCATAGTGACAAAACAACAAAATTTGATTATGAAATTGTTAATGAATTTTTACATTTTCCATGGAATAATTTATGAGAAAACCACATCATATTCTCTTGAAATGAATTGCAAAGTTGACAGGAAAACTTTTGTGGAATCTGTTGATGCTACTTTGCTTCATTCTGGTGTTGCATCTTTTTGGCTGGGTGAAATTTTACTAAATATATGTTATGTACTTAATAAAGTGCCTAAATCAAATAATAATTTTTTCGTATGTATTGTTTAAAACAAGAAAATACCATTTAAGGCTTTAACTTTCTTAGGAAGATTTTGAGTCTTGATCATTAAGTATCTTTTTTTTTCTTCTTTTTTACAATGATTGTTCTGAATCGAAGACAAATATAAAAAAATTATAATAATTGACACAAGTACTCATACACTAACTATCACAACCATTATAGTAACAATTGTGTTAAAAAAGTTAAAGAAAGAACACCCAACTCATACCATTCTTGAATGTGATTGCAAGTACCCTTGGATAAGGCGTGTCTAAAAATATTAAGATCTTAGGGTTTTTTTTTAATAGGAAGATTTTTGGTATTTAAAGTTTAATTTTAATATAATTTGTCAAATTTCATTTTTTTAAACTATAAAATTATTACTAATCAAATAGTTGTATCATCAAGTATTTTTAATATTTTAGAAATAATTAACATTTTTATTAAAATATGATTTTCTTTTGTTTATACAAATGACAATATCTTTATCTTTAATATTGTAGTACTTAGCAGAACTTAATTTTTTTTAAGATGAATATCATATATTTTTCATTCCATCTTTATCCAAAGTTTTCAATTGTTAAATCAATTCAATCTTAAAACTACAATCTTACTAATAAAGATATAATCTATATCATATATCATAATAAAATTTATCACATAATAATTCAAATTAATAATTGAACTATTAGGGGTCCGCAAAATACACGTGGCCATTTATGTGGTGCTCCAGTGCACGTGTCCATTCTCCATGTTAGCCTTGCTACAGGAGCATGAACGTCTCTCCCTCAGTAGGCGGGCTATTAAATTAGGCCAACAAGTTATTTCTAACGCTTTCATATTTAAATATTATTTATAATGTTGTAACGTCCTTATCAAGTGGTAGGTACTTAATTATCTATAAGTCACTACATTATCTCTAAGCTACATATTATTTACAAGGTACACATTATCTATAAACTTAATTATCTATAACCTGCAATTATCTGTTAGCTATTATCTACACACTAATAATTATCTGCAACGGTTGTTACACAACTGTAACAACCCCAACATTCAAGGACTCGAGGCTCCTACCTCACTCTATAAATACCAGGTTCTGTCTAACCCTTGACAACACGGACAATCACATCGAAACACACTTGTGCACTCACACTGAGGCATACATATGCTCATAAATATATTCTTATTCTCATATAATTGATGTACTTATTTGAGTGTCGGAGTCATCTCCTTTGTTTTGCAAGTCCCTTCTCTTAACAAAGTCCATTCACCATTCGACATACAAGATCTGGAGCCTACCTTGGCCATGTCTTCCTTGACGTGCACTACTTCTAGATTTTGACAAGTATATATAAATATTTTTTTTCTTCTAAAAGTATAAAGGCCATTTGGAACCTAATTAATATGCTTAATTAATCTTGCAGTTTCCATTCATGGTCCTGCCACTGGAGATTTGGCAAAAACCGATACTAATGAATTCTTCAGCTTGGAGAAATGTGTTCCCTCTGAATACTGCCTTTGCTCATCTTTGCCAAGTGATGCATTCGTAGGTACCATACTCCAATATATATATATATATATATATATATATATATATGATATTTTCTTTTTCTTTTTTATCCACTGAACTTGAGGATTACTTAGCGAGAGAAGATTATTCACACTTATAAAGTGGTTTTGAATTAAGTTTTTGGTATGTAATTACATTAAATATTTGGAAGATAAGTTTTGTCATTTGTAATTATTCTTACCAAAATCTAGAAGTGGGACGCATAAGGATAAATGTAGTCCAGGTGGGTTCTAGACTTAACACATTGGACATGCTAGGCAAGTGAAGTGTCCATGGTGATAACCTCGACAAATGTAAGAAATGTAAGTGTGTCGAGCTTGTCAAGCCTCCCAGCCTGGGCAAGTGTTGTTTGGGCTGCCACTGTTGAGTTGTCCAGGGAGGACATGCTTTGTTCTGCAAGTGAGGTCAGACATGCTAGGCAAGTGAAGTGTCCATGTTGGACATTTTTTCCCTTATCTAATCGTTGGAGAATGTATTAAAAGCAAGTGTTACGCTTGTCTTTTGCCACAGGCACGTACAACATACACGCAGTGCTCGTGCATACGTGTCACTCATTGAGTGGACACGTACTGGAGACGTGCGGTAGTGGGTGAGTGGAGTCTGATCCTGGCATGGATTCTTAGGGAATCATTTCAAATCCTGCTAGTAACTGAAAGGTTGCGCCTCAGTTCAAATGAAGTGGATGTTCAACGTTTCTGTCAACATCATTCTTGCATCCTTGATCTTCTCTCCTCTATAACCTTCTTTTGCTTTCTTGTCTTTCTTGTGTGTTTGGGGTGTTTTCCCTATGCTTGTTGTGTTGTCTTGCAGGTATAATGGGCGATTTTCCCTTAAGATCTCTGGTGAAGCATGTCGAACCTGCTGATGGAGGTATGCTGCCTAATTCATCAACCCTCCTGCTGGAGGTGGAGGTTGGCCCACTGCTGGGGTTGGCCCTGTTGGTGCTACATTGCCGAGGTGTCTTCCAGTGTTCCTTCCTCTACTCTGGCTATGGGGAAGCAAGATGATGATGCTGGGACCTTTGGCTGAAAGAAGTCGAGGACCCCTCACAGCCTTCTTGTAATGAGGCAAGCTGTTGTGCTTCTTCCCAATTCAGGTTGCCCTCTTACTGCTGTTGTGCCGGGTTTGCCTATGGCCTTGTCAGTCGTCCAGGCTTCTACTGCAACTTCTGTTGTCGTTGCTACTGCTCCTGCTCTTACTCCTCCTCCTCCTATTACCTTTCAAGAGGCAGTTGCATCTCCTGCCGTTGTGGTTCCTTAGGATCCCACTATTGCTTCCTCGATGACTGCTGGTGCCCCAACCAGTAGTGGTTCAAGGGTGTTGTCTTCTTCTTCAACTACTCCGCTAGTTACTTCTGCTGCACCAACTCGAATTTGTCATCTTCTTCTTCTCGCCCTGTTACCTCCTTTGAGTATGTCAATGCATCGAAGGACCTTGAATCATTGTGGAGTTTGGGGTAGAGGCCAAAGTGAAGGACTTCGACCCTGTTTGACAAAAAATTGATCCAGTGAGTCAGGGTCCAGAATGTCACTGACTCTGCGAAGGTCTTCCTTCAGAGAAGCCTTGCGATTTAGGAGGAGAACGAACAATGCAATCATCAGGAAGTTGTGGGCAATGTGGCGTCATTGGAAGTTAAGGTGGCCGGGTTGAAGTCTGTTGTTCGCACTGTCTAGATACTTGAGCACTCCAAGGTGAGCAATGTTGTTGCTGCCCTTACTTAAGTGGCCAAGTCCAACCACCATCTGTTAGCCAAGGTTAGTAGTGTCTTGGACAAGATTTTGTGCACCAGGTTGGATGGTGATGAATTGGTTGGGCACTACAAGAAATTGTTGTAGGAGAGGAAAGACTTGGCGGGCAAGGTGGATAGTGTTGTTGCCACAAGGGATGAGGTTACCAAGAAGGTGGTTGACTCGGAGATATGGTTGAAGGAGTCAGAGCTCTGGAATTCAAAGGAGATGGCTATTAGCAAGGAGCTTAAGGAGGAGTTGTCCATCTATAAGAAGGAGGTGGTGGAGCAGCATGAAAAATGCTTTCTTAAGGCCATCAAACTGGTCGGGTTCTTTGCTAAAGACCTTGACTTGGGTCTCTTTGACCCATACAAGAATGTGAAGGGCGGTGTTCTCCTTAATGAAGAGGAGATTACTTCCACCGAGGAGGGTGCTAGTGAAGAAGAGCTAGATGATGGGGCCAATTCTAGGCTGCCATCTATCTTTGTATTTTTGTATTGTCAACTTTGGGTCGTGGAGGCCATATAAAGCTTTAACAATTATTTTTAATGCAAATATTCTTCTTTTCATCGCCTTCAATCTCTTGTGTTTATTTTTGTATGATGTTGTCTTCTGTTTATAAGTTTCTTGTGATGATGAAAGTAGGCCGCTTGAATGGCGTCCTTTCATCGTAGAAAATGAGACCCTGCAGTCTAATGGTGTCTTATTTTTGCCTCTTGTTTGAGGGTGAATAGTCGATCTTCAGGCCTTGCTTGTTGAGGTTTTGAAACAATAAAGTGACCAAGAGTATGTCTTGGGTTTCGAACGTCAAGGGTGAACCTTGGATGCATGTTCTTGCAAATAATTGATCCTATGTCCCTGCTTGTTGAGGTTCCATAGGATTGAGCATACCTAGAGTGTGTCTTGGGTTTTGTGTGCCAAGCGTGTATAACACTGAAATTTCGATAACTGAAAATAGGTGTTTGATGTAATTGTTGTGTTGTTTTATTTTTTCATTAATTTAGATTGTTTGCAATATTGTGCATATTACCCTGATACAATTGCTTGGTCTGAATGTTAAGTTGTGCCAAGTTTGTTTGATTTATGGTTGTGATGCGAGAGTGATAGTTTGACCCATGACCTGATTAGGTAAAACTACATTTCCAGATTTGTTAACCGTTGGATCGTTCTCAAATTTTGACAGTAGCTTCGTAACTCACCTCTTCCTATTTTAACCGTTGAGATCTTCAAATTAAGGAGTTTTAATGTCGCACTAAGTGCGACCAGTACGCTGAGCGAGGCATGCTGTCGTGCTGAGCGAGGCAAGTCGCACTGAGTGCAATTCCAAGATATTTCTAGACAAAGAGGAAATTGCGCTGAGCGAGACTTGCAATTGCACTGAGCGAGGAAGGGCATGTTGAATGAGACACTTGGGTTATAATGGGATGTTTATCTCTGCCAACCAAATTGGGAAATCTTTGAAAAAGAATGCTCAAGTGTACATGATCTTGTCCAACCTGGAAGTAGAGACCAAGGTTTCTCTAGGTGACCTCTCTGTTGTTGGAGAATTTCGAGAAGTGTTTCCTGATGATATATTTGATTTATCGCCTGAGAGAGAGATAGATTTTTCTGTAGATTTGGTACGTGGTGCCGGACCCATATCTGTAGATCCTTATAAGATGTCTCCTATAGAGTTAGCCGAGCTTAAGAAAGAGTTGTTAGATAAGCAGTTTGTGAGGCCTAGTGTGTCTCCATGGGGAGCACTAATGTTGTTAGTGAAGAAGAAAGATGAGACCATGAGGTTGTGTGTAGACTGCCGTCAGTTGGATAAGGTAACGATTAAGAACAAATATCTTTTACCTAGAATAGATGACCTTATGGACCAGCTAGTAGGAGCTTGTGTGTCTAGCAAGATAGACCTTAGGTCAGGTTACCATTAGATCAGATTGAAGTTTGAGGATCTTTCGAAGACTACTTTTAGGACCCATTATGGTCATTACAATTATTTAGTTATGTCCTTCGGTGTGACTAATGTCCCTGGTGTGTTTATGGATTACATGAATATGATTTTTCACCCCTATCTTGATAGTTTTGCAGTAGTATTCATAGATGATACTTTGGTATACTCTAAGACTAGAGAGGAGCATGAGGAGCACTTGAGGATTATGCTGCAGACCCTTAAGGACCAACAAATTTATGCTAAGTTGTCCAAGTGTGACTTTTGGTTAGAGAAAGTGAGTTTCTTAGGACATGTGATATCCCAAGGTGGTATAGTTGTAGATCCTTCTAAGGTAAAAGTTTTTCTTAAGTGGGAGAGTCCTAAGTCGGTGTTTGAGATTATAAGTTTTCTAGGGTTAGTGAGATACTACCGGAGATTCATAGAAGGTTTCTCCAAGTTAGTCTTACCATTGACCAAGTTGACTCGTAAGGGTCAAGTTTTTGTGTGGGAGGCCCAGTGTGAGCCTAACTTCTAATCCCGTAAGGAAAAGTTGACAACAGCTCCTGTGTTAGTTTTGCCTAACCCAAAAGAACCCTTTGAGGTGTACTGTGATGAATCAAAAATGGGTTTAGGAGGAGTGCTAATGCAGAATGGCCAAGTGGTGGCCTATGCTTCTAGGAAACTCAAAACGCATGAAAGGAATTATCCTACCAATGATTTGGAGTTAGCTACTGTGGTGTTTGCTCTTAAGATATGGAGGCACTACCTTTTTGGCTTTAAGTTTGAATTATTTAGTGATCATAAAAGCCTTAAGTATCTATTTAGTAAGAAAGAGCTGAACATGCATAAGAGGAGGTGGTTAGAGTTTCTTAAGGATTATGATTTTGAGCTTAGCTATCGTCTTGGAAAAGCCAATGTAGTGGCTGATGCTTTGAGTAGGAAATCCTTGCATGTATCTGCTTTGATGGTTAGGGAGTTGGATCTCCTAGAACAATTTAGGGATCTTAGCCTTGCATGTAAGGTTACCCCTAACAATGTAAGAGTAGGAGCTTTGAGTATTACTAGCTATTTGCTAGGAGAGATCAGAGAGGGCCAGAAGTCTGATCCTTTTCTGAGAATTCAATTAAAAGCCATAGTATCAGGGAGATATAGTAGTTTCAGAGTGGGATCAGATGGAGTCCTAAGACTTCAAGATAGAATTTGTGTCCCCAATATACCTGAGCTTAGGAAGATGATCTTGGAGGAAGGACATAGGAACAGTTTGAGCATTTACCCTCGTGCTACCAAGATGTATCAGGGTCTTAAGACAATGTTTTGGTGGCAAAACATGAAGAGAGAAGTTAGTGAGTTTGTGTATGCATGTTTAGTCTGTCAGAAGGCTAAGATAGAACATCAGAGACCCTCAGGTAAGTTACAACCCTTAGAGATACCCCAGTGGAAGTGGGACAATATTTCTATGGATTTTGTTGTAGGACAACCTAGAACCACGAGAGGTTTAGATTCTATATGGGTTATTGTTGACAGATTAACCAAATATGCTCACTTTATCCCCTTCAATATCAGGTTTTCCTTAGAGAAGTTGACCTCCCTGTATATTAGTGATATTGTCAGATTACATGGTGTGCCATCTAGCATAATATCTGATAGAGATCCTAGATTTACCTCTAGATTTTGGGAGAGTCTGAGCAAAGCATTGGGAACAAAGCTTAGGCTAAGTTCAGCCTATCATCCTCAAACTGATGACCAGATTGAGCGGACCATTCAGTCACTGGAGGACCTTTTGAGGGCGTGTGTTTTGGAACAGAAGGGTAGTTGGAAGAGTTTTCTGCCATTGATAGAGTTCACCTATAATAATAGTTTTCACTCTACCATAGGCATGACTCCCTACGAGGCCCTGTATGGTAGGAGGTGTAGGACACCCTTGTGTTTGCTAGAACCTGGAGAGAACCTCATTTTAGGAGCTGAAGTGGTACAACAAACCACTGAGAAGGTCAAGTTGATCCAAGAGAGAATGATAACTGGTCAGAGTAGGCAAAAGAGTTACCAGGATAAGAGGAGGAAAAACCTAGAATTTGAGGTTGGTGATCATGTATTTTTGAGAGTGACTCCGTGGACTGGGGTTGGTTGAGCATTGAAATCCCGAAAACTCACACCTCGTTTTATTGGTCCCTTCCAAATTCTAATCTTCATAATGTCTTCCATGTGTCCAAACTCCGTAAGTATGTCCATGATCCTTCTCATGTGGTTGATTTAGATGACATTCAAGTAAAGGAAAGCTTGACATATGAAACATTGCCTTTGAGGATCGAAGATCGACAAACGAAGCACTTAAGAGGGAAATAAATTCATTTGGTTAAGGTGATCTAGGGAGGTATATCAAGAGAAGATGCAACATGGGAAATGGAGAGTCAGATGCAAGAAGCCTATCCACCCTTGTTTGAGTCAGGTAAATTTCGCGGACGAAATTTCTAAAAGGGTGGGAGAGTTGTAACACCCTAAAATTTCAATTATTGAAAATAGATGTTTGATGTAATTGTTGTATTGTTTTATTGTTTGATTAATTTAGATTGGTTGCGTTGTTGTGCATATTACCCTGATACAATTGCTTGGTATGAATGTTAAGTTGTGTAAAGTTTGTTTGATTTATGGTTGTGATGCGAGAGTGATAGTTTGACCCATGACCTGCTTCGGTAAAACTACATTACCAGATTCGTTAACCATTAGATCATCCTCAAAGTTTTACAATAGTTTCCCAACGCATGTCTTCCTATTTTGACCGTTGGGATCTTTAAAATAAGATCTGTGGATGTCGCGCTAAGCACAACCAGTACGCTGAGTGAGGCATGTTGTCGCGCTGAATGAGACTGCTGTCGCGTTGAGCGCAATTCCTAGATATTTTCAGACAAAGAGGAAATTGCACTGAGCGAGGAATGGCCCACTAAGTGAGACTTGCATTCGCGCTGAGCGATGAAGGGCACGTTGAGCGAGACACTCAGGTTATAAATACGCACCAGCCATGGGGGGTGCATGACTAGTTATCTTTGCGGTGAAGGATTTGTTCCTAGCCATGGTCATGCATTGATGGTGCCCATGTTTCATACTTCATATTGCATTGATGGAAATAGAATGAAGGCATGCGCGTTCCTATGGGTTTCTATGGGCTAAAAATGTAGGTACTAAAGGGTCATCAGGTTTGGAATTCTCATGCGCCACCGGTTGATCATCGTGGGGGGGAATGGCCAGTGCACGACAGGGTGACCCTGATAGGCGATGAATCATTTTCCTAGAGAGGCTATTTCAATGAGTATGGTACCACATTGTGTAACGCCTCGTTTTACTATCTTGTATTTTATTGATTTTAAATGAAAATTTCTTTTCCACTTGCTTTAAAATTATTTTAGTTATAAATTTCACGGAAAATTCTTTTTTTCTTGCTTAAAATAATTCATACGAAAGGTATTAACTTCGCTTATTACCCTTTTTATAAAGAAATTGTTTTGTTCTATAAAATCCCTTTTTCTCCTTTTCCTAGATTAATTCTAAATGAATTAATTATCATCAAACTTTTTTAAGTTCAAAACAAAAATAATATATTGTACAAAATACAGTTTAACATAATAAAGTCCAAAATATAAGCCCACAGACTGACCCAAGTCTAGTACAAATTACATATTACCAGAGTAAACACAAAAACACAAAATACAAGCAATCCAAGCTTCATCATCACATCTTCTTCATAACCATCCATTGCTTAGGCTTCACTGTTTCTCTGCTCGCCCAAATAAATTGGGGTCATCACAGGTGTCAATCATAGACACAAAATAGGGTAAGTTTATGACAAACATAGTTTGTATAAAAGAATATATACACAGATGGTCATAATAAAGGAATATACATATAGATGGTCATAATATCATTCATAAAATAAGATGCATGGATGATGTATGAATCTTTATTCAAATGATGCATGATTCTCTCATCATCTTCTCAAATGGTACCATAGTCAAGATAGCCCCACCCTCTCTCAGTGGAACAAACTTATCCATTTAGTTAGGGTAGCCCAGTGTCGCAATAGGAAGGTCACCTCCATCCATGTGATCATCATGGTGGTGTGGTCCTCACTGTCTCAACTACCCTCAGCTCAGACTCCTCTTGTCTGAATGCATGGACTCAGTTTAGTTATCTGACACACCTCCTCTTGAGGAAAATAACACGGACTAGCCCCCGTCAGGCATTTGCATATGAAACATGCATGTATGATTCTCTTTTATCTCATATTTACTCTTAAGTATTAATCTCCAATTTATATCTCATATGCTTTACTAACCATTCAACATAAACCCAGCACAGAACCCAGCTCAACATATCACTCATGTATAAAGATTTATAGAAACACTCAGCAACACATGGATTTCATAACAATTCATATAAATTTCCAACAACACGTGAACTTCATAAAACACTTAGCAATACATGAATAGAACACACTCAAACAGTTTATCAAACACATGGTGTGCAAGCTTTGTTTTATAGAATACTTTTAAAGGAAGCTATACTTATGCTATACTTAAACTATAGTTAACATTAATCTTTATAAAGTTCAATATGATAAGCATGCTTTCAACATAAAATAGATAGGCTCAAAGATTTATAGAATACTTAAAACACTTAAACTTTAGTAAAACATTTAACACAATCTCTTTAATTAAACATTCCATGATTTTAATCAACTATTTTCTTAAAAATAGTCATAACACATATAGATTTAAGTCACTTAGCATTTACCCATTAAGCTAGCTTCAAGTTATTTATTCAACCAAGCATTCATTAAACCAAAATCAAATCACTTATTCAAATAATCATTTTATTTAACAATCTTTATCTCTTTGAGGTATTTCCTCAAACACCTAGTATACAAGGCTAGTTTTTTGTAGAAACCAATAAGAATCTTAACATTCAAACTTTATTTATCATAAACTTCCCATACCTTACTTTCTCCTTTAAAATTTGCTAGCCTTGCTCCTAGTTCTCCTAGTACTTCACGCGAGGTTTCCAAGGGTGTAGGCCTTTGTTTTGCTTTAATTGCTTTACGTAAAAGATGACAAAGATGTGAGATTTTGGGAAAGTGATGGAATGGAATATTTTTGCACGTAGCTTCCTCTTGGACAGCCCCTCATTTTTGGTCCCCACCCCTTTTTTATAAGCTTGTTGGTCTTGCTTTTATTATAAATATCTACAAATATCATAGCTTAACTTTCCATTTGCTTTTTCCTAATTGGCTAATGAATTCTTATCCTACAAGTGTCCAAGTTATACATCCTTCTTCTTGGTTCTTCATTTGCACGTGGAATGATAGGCTTCTAGGGAAGTTTCACCAATTTTCCTTTCTTTTACGTGGATTAGCCAAAATTCAAGGATTTTTCTGTTTTTCTTCATTCTTGAAAAACCCGTGTCTGTAAAATAATGATTTTGGATTCGTTAACCATTGGATCTCCTTAAAATTTTAAAGGCACACTCCTATCTCACATATATAACTTTTTACCGTTGGATCGTTAAAATAATATCTAGAATTATCCACATGTTCTGCCAAAGAGACAAGATAAGATTTTTGCCTTTTAAGAAAATTCTACTTAAACTAAATCTACACCATACAATTGTCTTGACACTTGTTTGATTCATGAAGCCTTCTCTTAATCTTCTTCCAAGTGTCCCTTTGAGTTGGCAAAATCATGAAGCTTCACCATTATTTTCTAAGCTTCACATATATGTAGAGGGAAAATCTTCATCATGTGCCTTACAAGTGTCCTAACACTTGTATTCATCACATGGCTTTACTTTTATAAATGGTTTTTATGAATATTCTCTTCCTTTCTACATGATTCTACACGTGCTCTTCACACCTAAGAGTGGGGACATAAGGTTTTCTTCCTTTTATACCATTGGATACTTAAGAAAAAAACCTAATTCCACTTATGGTTTTCTGTCACGAACTATTTTGATAATCTGCTATCTAAGAATATTCTTGTATTTCCATCTCTGTATTTCCATCAGGTTCTTACAGAATCCCTAAGAATATCTGATCATTTTGGCTTGAAGGGCATTATGGTAAATTCATCCTTCATTCTAAGGGCATAATTGTCATTTCCATCACAACAATATCTATTCAAAATATCTAAGGGTGTTCCTGTCATTTCCAAAATATTCAAGGGCATTTACGTAAGTTTCCATTCTAAAATATCTTTCTAAAATATCTAGGGGCATTTTCATAATTTTCAAAAATATCCAGGGGCATTATCGTCATTTTAACCTCAAGGGCATTTCTGTCATTTCTAATTTACGATAAAGGTAATATGGTCATTTTTCCTCAAACACTTCCGTAATGTCTTTAATTGATATTTCATCCATATAATCAAATCTTTCCTAACTTAAGGCTTTCATAAATATGAAATTTTGGGGTGTTACAATTGCATGGTGAGAGTGAAATCAGGAGCATGCATAATTCTGAGCATGATTATTTTGATTTGTGGATCTTGATGTTCAATTCTTCAGTATCAAAGATGTTTCCTAGACCCAATAGATGGTTGACAATATGAGTGAATCTTATCTGCAGCTGAGAAATGCTTTCATTGGTGTTCATCTTGAACATCTCATACTCATGGATCAATGCATGCTTCCTTGATCTCCTAACTTCTTCAGTTCCTTCATGAGTAATTTCTAGCATCTCCCACATCTCTTTTGCACTTGTACATCTTACTGTTCTGAAAAATTCTTCACAGGAAAGTGCAGAGGTGATCATATTTTTAGCTTTGAAATCATATTGGACAACCTTTTGTTCAGCATCAGTCATCTCATCCCATTCTTTGGGAATCAATTCATTGGCAACAGTTTTCATTGGAATAAAAGGACCCTTTTCTATAATATTCCAAGCACCTGGGTCATTTGATTGAATAAAGATTTTCATTCTATTTTTCCAAAAACTGAAATGTTCCCCTTCAAACACCGGAGGTCTGTTTAAAGAAGCACCTTCCTTGAAGGTTATTTGTGAGGTATTCATTTTTCTTTTTGAAGAGAAACTAGTGATCTTGAGTAACTTTCAAGAACCAGCTCTTGATGCCAATTGAAAATAATAGGAATACTTCACAACAACCAAGAGGGGGGGTGAATTGGTTGACCCTTGGTATTTTAAAATCAAATTCAAATCAGAGTTTCAGGATCTTTATCACTTATAAAACCAAGAAACCTTTTACTCAATCAAAATAACTCAGCCCAAGAATTCAATAGATCAAAATAAAATCTGTTGAACAGTGAATATGATTCAAAGAATTAAAGATCAACGAATAAGATGGGATTTAGATATATAGAAATAAGAACACAAGCAATTTATACTGGTTCACTTCAAAACCTGAAGCTGCATCTAGTTTTTTCTAATTCACACTGAATTAGAGTTCCACTATTATAAAATATTCTTACAAGCTTTTACAAGAATCTCCCCTTTATCAACCCTAGATAAAGAATAGAAATCTAAAATCCTATTAGACTTCTAAGGAGAAAGATTCAGAGAACACTACTCTAATCTTTATGCTAGAGAACCCTTTTCTAGTCCCAAGCTATAAGAATCCTATTACACTAGCCAAATTCAAAAAACTATGTAAACAAAATTGCAATCAATTAGTTAAGGAAAGAAACAACTTGATGATCCAGTGAATGACAAGCATTTGAATGAACAACTCTGGTTGAAATACAAGAACAAACTTAGAACATTCTTCTTCCTTAACCTTTGAAAGAAACTTTTTGGTTTTAGAATCACTTAAAAACCCATGAGTGCTTTAGTTGAAGCAAGAACTCATAGAACTCAGAAAATCACTTTGAATGTGTTTAGAAAGCTTGTGTATGCTCAGAATACGAAAATGATCAAGTTTTAAAACAAGCTGAGCTTTGGTTCTATTTATAACAAACTTTTGTAACTGTCAGTAATCGATTAAACGCGCCTAATAATTGATTAACACTCATGTAATTGATTAAAACAACCTTGTAATCGATTAATGTGTTCTACAAATTTCTGGACATGAGCAACGAGCAAAATAATCGATTATTCCGTCTTGTAATCGATTAAGACAACAAGCTTCAAATTATCCAAATACACTATGTAATCGATTATGATATTTGGTAATCGATTAAATCAGGAATCTTTGTAAAACAGAATAAGCTATGTAATCGATTACAGCATTTGGTAATCAATTAAGACAGGAAGACCATATTTTCAATTAAGCCTGTGTAATCAATTACTACCTATTGGTAATCGATTCTTCCAGAGAGTCTTAAAACCATGTATAGCAATGTAAAGCTTTGTAATCAATTACTATCTATTGGTAATCGATTAAAGTGTTTCAACAAAGCAGTATAAAACCAATTTTTCCAAAAACCTTTAAGTCAAAATAAAACCTTAGTAAAGAATTAAAAACTTTGTTTGATTTTCATGACAACCACTTTGTTAAATCAATGGATGAATGATTGAATGTATGAATGCATGGATCAATCAGATTGCTTTCCTTTTACATGAAATTCCAAGTCTTCAAGCATGTTGAATGCACAAAACTCTTCTTGTATCAAAGACTTCCAAACATCATAAAGCTCCCCCTGTGTCCAACAATCTCCCCCTTTTTGGCTTTAAACATGCCAAATTCTTGATTGACCAATTGTTGAACTTGAAGCTTTTTAATAGTAATAAACCATAGAAGACTTTGAATATATTGGACCTGAAAATTTACACTTTCTTTCCAAAGAACAAGTATTAAAGCATCTGATTCCATTATCATTTACATGGATTCTAGGTATAATTTATTCATTTTGAACAGTTAACTCCCCCTAAATTCCATAATCCATTCAAGTCAGATGTTGAGCAAAAAAATAGGGATGAACAGAGTATACAGCAGAGTGTATCAAAACTCAATCATTTCCTCCCTATTTGGCTTGTTTAAGTCAAAAACATAAAGAGCACATCGGATAATTGAAATATAGGCAGAATGGAAGTGTAATATATGAATTGGGAAGCCATTACAATGAGAATTTAAACATTACAGTAAAAAAAAAATAGAGCATATAAAAAATAAAGAAACATAGGCCATTTAGAAAGAGGTGGAGTCATCAGTCTTAAGAGTAGCCTCTGTGATGTCTAGCCTATCCTTAATTTCTTCTAAAGAGACACTAGTCTCTGCCCTAAAATCATGATGCATCTGTAGAAGTCCATCCATCTTCTGTAGCATCAAAGTTCAAATTGTGAGTATAAGGGATGAGGTTGATCCCTTTCTTCATCTTCAGACTCTTCTTTTTGAAGGTCAGCATCAGCAGGTGGAGGAGGAGGTACTTGAGGTTGGCCTGCCATTAACCAGCCTTGAGGAGTCTTCTGTATTCCCTGCTTTGTAAGATGTTTTTCTTTTATCAAGCTGTTGCTAGAATTGGTATGGTCCATCACCTCATCAGTCACATCAATGTTGAAGTGATCAATGAACCTAGATACCAAGACAGGGTAGGAAAAAGGATAGTTGACAAGTCTCTTAGACTTAAGCATGATTTCCTCAAATATAAGAACCCAATTCATGGGAATAGAGTTCTTTAGACCATACACCAATTGCAGGTCATCATCAGTGGCTTCGGCATGATTAGTAGCCCTTGGAGTCAGCACATAGGTTATGATGTAGTGGTGTAACCTATTCTCAGGATTCATAGGACCAGTACCTAATCTGTTCCTAAGTTGCATATGTGGGTCATGAAGCATCTCCCTATAGGTGTCTAATTTACTGTATCCCTCAGGGTCTTCATCAAACTTCCTAGCACCCTTACATATTACCCCAGCAACAGATTCCCAGACTTCATGGGTGATTTCCATAGTAACACCCTTGACTTTAGAAACCATGGTTCCATACCCTTGACTTTAGAAACCATGGTTCCATTCATGGAACCCCTGGCACAAGCATAAAAGACTTTAACCAATTCAGGGTAGAAAGTACCCTTCATTTCAAGGAATCTTCTGAGACCTTGGGTTTCTAGGAAAGCAGGGAATTGAAATCCTTCTTTAATAAACCAATCTAGGTCCAGGTATTTGGGTGAGCACACTGGTTTAATGGCAAAGAACTGTAGGTAGTTTAATTTGTCAGACTCTTTGGAAAACCACAAGTCTAACTTATTTGGGGGTTGAGGAGGAGGAGGATTGGATGATGATTCTCCAACCTTTCTTTTTGTGGACCTAGCACGTTTTGGTGTGGGATTTGACATTTTAGGAAGATGTTTTTAGACACAGACACACAGTAAAAAACTCATAAATATAACAAAGAGAGAGAAGACAAAGGTGCAAGGCTTTTCAATGATGCAATGCACATATTTATAGGCTAGATAGATGTTTCTAAGTGCATAAAATCTATCTCTTGCCAATGGTTTTGTAAATATATCTGCTAGTTGGTTATGGGTATCAATGAAATTAATTTTGATATTACTTTTTTGAACATGATCTCTGAGGAAATGATGCCTTATCTCAATATGCTTGGTCCTTGAATGCATTATCAGATTCTTTGATATGTTAAAAGCACTTGTATTGTCACATAGCAGAGGTATATCCTTCAGTTCAACTTCAAAATCTTGCATTTGTTGCTTTAGCCATAGACTTTGTGCACAACAACTTCCAGCTGAGATATATTCAGCTTCAGCAGTAGACAAAGCAACACAAGATTGTTTCTTGCAATGGCATGAGATCAAAGAACTTTCAAGTAGATAACAAGTGCCACTTGTACTTTTTCTATCTAACTTGTAACCTGCAAAGTCAGAATCAGAATATCCAATAATATTAATTGAAGCACCTTTAGGATACCAAAGACCAACTTTTGAAGTAGCTTTGAGATATTTGATGATCCTTTTGACTGCTATTAGATGAGACTCTTTTGGATTTGCTTGATATCTTGCACACAAGCTATAACACCTCAACTCGCAATCTTGTTATTATTCATTTTTAATGAAAATTCTTTTCAGCTTACTCAAGAGCACCCAATTGAATATAATAAAATTTTGCCAATAACTGATATTCCAAGAAAATTTCATCACTGATTAATATTTATAAACCTGAAGTAACATATAATACAAACCGACACTGGTTTTATTACATAATACAAATAACTAGAACATTCTGTAACAAAAGACTATATCTTCAAACAACATATCTTTAAACAAAATCTTCTTCTTCTATACAGCTAGGCAGTCTTTCTCTTTGTTGTTCATCTGCTCGCCCGAATAAAATTGAGGTCATAGCAGGTGTCAACCACAAACACAAAACATAGGGTAAGTTTATGATAAACATAATTTAAGCAACATATTATATTCAAGATGCAGATATTTATAATAACATCCTCAAAATAGTAGTTCTAATTTTTATATGATGCATGATTCTCTTAGACTCTTATCATGTGGTACCAATTGTCAAGATAGCCCCCATCCCAGTGGCACAGAACTCAAATGATCAGTTAGGGTACCACGGTGTTGCATAGGATTCTCACCCACACTTCATGTGATCATCATGGGTGGCATGATTTCCCCACCACAAGAGTCACCCCCCGGCTCAGACTCCTCTTGTCTGAATGCTCGAACTCAGTTCCTGTAGCTATCTGACACACCTCCTCTCTGAGGTAACTCTTATACACACCTCCACTTTGAGGCAACTCTTATGAGATACATGAGACTGATTCACTTATGCATATCTTATTCTTTTCATAAACTCAGATATTCAATATAAATCTTCCAATCATTGTCTCACATTATTTACTTAGAAAATCAACATAAATCATGTACAGAACTCAGCTTATTACTCATGTACCAAACATATCATCCATGTACAGAGATTTATAGAAACACTCAACAACACATAAAACCTCATTCAGGCATTCAATCATGTAACTATAACTTTAAATCCAATAATTACTCAGATATAAGTCATATTTCACAGAACTTCAAACACTTATTCAAACATAAATAACACTTAAACTATCTTTATCATAAAACTTCCCCATACATACCTTATAACCTCTTACGAAGCTTGTCTATTTCTTCCTAATGGTACTAGCTTCTACACGTGATTCTTCAAGGAAGTGGGGTCTCTTTATGCTTTGAAAATGAAAGGACGAAAGTGAAATGAAAGAGATGGAAGGGAGAGGTTTCACGTGATATGTTGAAGAATGGAGTCTTGAATGTGACTTCCACTTAAGGCCTTCCTCCCTTTATATAGAGTTTGGAAAATAATAAAATATTCAAGGACATTTTTACCCTTTCTAGCTAGTTACTCCCATTTGGTTTCATTAAAACTTAGTTTCATCTCATTCTATTACATCCTAACTAAGCTCATAATGGTTTTCCTAAACATCTTCTAGCTTTTATAAAAATCTTCTAAAGCATGACACCTTTCTTCCTAGTGTCCTTCTACTTGTCATATTCATGAATCTTCTCCCTTTTTCTCTCTTTGTTCACGTGACCATCAAGGGAATTAAGAGATTTTTCTTCTCTTCATGCCATCTTGTACACATGTATTTCAAGGTTATGATGGCTTTCTTATTCCTATATTAATAGTAAATTACAAGTGGCTAGATATTTCTTAAGCCTTCGTGATTGTATCTTATCATTTTAATTTATGAATCTTAAGGTATTTTTCTACTTATCATAACATAACACTTTTAGATATGATAAATCCACCTTATTCTCTCATTTCTTCTTCTTCACATGAAGATCATAGCCAAGGGGAATATTTTTATCTTCCCTTCCTCCTTCTATATCATGTTGTTATTTCCTTTAAAGAGTAGAAAATTGTGTGGTTTTCCTTGTGTCCCCATGTCACCTTTTATGAAGAAGAATTCAATTCCAAGACAACTTCACACATGGCATTCATTAAGAGGAAGTAAAATTCAATTCGAACTCTTCTTCTTAAAGGGTAAGATTAAATAATAGAACTGTAGAGATTTCTAGAAACTGACTTCAATTACAATATAAATAACTCATAAATAGTCTATATAGAGTGCTTCACAGGCCTTACATACAAGACTGCTTTTATCTTCATTTTGATTGGTCCGTTCTGCTTCTGACCATCAAAATTACTAAACCATTTTATTAAATAAGTCTATTCATCCTACAATTAAGAGAAAATTCCATGGATTCTATTTATCATTTTTTCATATTTTTCTGATGCCTGAATTCTGTTGGATAAAATTTCAAAGTTATGACCGTATAAAATTCATAGAAATTCTATTATGAGACTTTCTATCACAAAGTATTTTGGTAATCTGTCATCAAGGGCATTTTGTAATTTCATCAAGCTTTCACAAAATATCAAAGGGTGTCTTGGTAATTTTAGCCTCAAGGGTACTATGGTAATTTGTCACTCACCCTAGGGGTATGATTGTAATTTTCACTATAAAATATCTCAACAAAATATATAGGGGTATTTGTGTAATTTTGGATCAAGGGTATTTTTGTAACTTCCATTTTAAAATATCTAACCAAACTATCCAAGGGCATTATCATCATTTTTACCTCAAGGGCATTTCTGTAATTTATGTTTCAAGGGAAGGGTAATATGGTCATTTCTCTTCAAACATTTTTGTAATATCTCTAATTAATATTTCACACAAATAATTTAAATATAGACCAATCAAATCTCACATAACCTAACACTCACATCAAATAGTTGTGTAAGAAACATTTTGACCATACATTTGCAGTTATCGAAATTTCAAGGTGTTACACAAACAAACACTTATCCATTTTCATCTGAATCTAGATATCTTGATGTTGCCATTGGAGTTGCAGCATCTTTGCTTTTCTCCATTTCAAATTTCTTAATTACTTCAAGGCAATATTTGGATTGATTGAGAAATGTTTCATTCTTCATTTGCTTCACTTGAAGTCCAAGAAAGAATGTTAATTCTCTCATCATTGACATTTCAAATTCTTTCTGCATAGCTATGATGTTGTCAAGTGATAGGTCTCTTGTTGTTCTCCAATCTTTAGGCTCTTTTACAGGGGTTGATGGTTTTGCTTCAGCACTTGGTTCTTCTTTCTCTTTATTTAAGGAATCATTTAGCTAAATAAATTCTTCTATTGGGCCTGCATCTACATCACACTTCTTTTCCTCTTTAGAGGGATTAGACTCATCACAAATAACATATACAGATTCTGCAATGCACATTGTTCTTTTATTGAAAACTCTATAAGCTTTACTATGTAATGAATCTCCAAGGAAAATTGCTTCATCAGTCTTAGCATCAAATTTTCCAAGTGATTCTTTCCCATTGTTCAATACAAAACACTTGCAACCAAAAACTCTTAAGTGAGAAATATTGGGTTTTCTAACTTTGTATAGTTCATAAGGGGTTTTCTTTAAAATAGGCCTTATAAGTAATCTATTCAAAGTGTAGCATACTATACTTACAGCATTAGCCCAAATTTTTTTTGGCAAATTTATCTCATTAAGAAGTGTTTTAGCTCCTTCTTCAAGAGATTTATTTTTCCTCTCCGCAACACCATTTTATTGAGGTGTTCTTGGAGCTGAACAATTATGGTTAATTCCATTTTCTTTACAGAATTTTTCAAAATGTTCATTTTGGAATTCACCACCATGATCACTTCTTATTGAGATAATTTTGCTACCTTTTTCATTTTGTGCAGGTTTAGCCATTTTTCTAAATGCAAGGGAAGCATCACTTTTGGATTTCAAAAATAGAGTCCAAGTGAATCTAGAGTAATCATCCACAATGACAAGCCCATAATAATTGCCACCTAAACTCATTGTTCTAGAGGGACCAAAGAAGTCAATGTGAAGTAGTTCAAGTGGTCTTGAGGTGGAAACAATGTTTTTGTTTTGAAAAGATATCTTGGTTTGTTTCCCCTATTGACAAACATCACAAAGTTTATCCTTCTCTAACTTGAGTTTGGACAACCCAATTACTAAATCTTTTCTTATAAGCTTGTTTATGTGGTGCATGTTTGTGTGACTAGCCCTTCTATGCCATAGCCAAGATTCATTAATCTTGCTTATAAGACAAGAAGTGTTATGGAAGAATGCATGGTCAATTGAGAGTGAGTAAATGTTACCTTTCCTTTTACTTATATGGATTATTTCACCACTTTTCCCATCACAAATCATGCTGCAGTTCTCATTAAATGACTTTAAATCCTTTGTCACAAAGTTAACTTATGCTCAAGAGATTATGCTTCAAACCTTCTACACAAAGAACATTCTTTATCTTTGTTTTGAAGTTGTCTCCAACGTTGCCTTCTCCAATGATCTTGCCTTTATTATTATCCCCATAAGTGACATATCCACCATCTTTAAGTGTTAAGTTTGTAAGCATGGACATGTCTCCAGTCATATATCTAGAGCATCCATTGTCAAGATACCATGTTGAGGATCTAGATCTTAGACATACCTGCAAAAATGAAATCAATTTACAAAGGAAGGTACCCAATTGAGGTTGGGTCCATAGGGGTTAGTTGCTTTCTTTTTCATACCTTTGCATACTTAGCATCTCATCCAAGTTGCATTTTCCTCTATATAACTTTCTCAAAAGATCAACTAAATAGTTGATTTCAGATAAACTTGTCATATTTTTTCTCCTTGACATTTTTTGTAATCATCAAAATCTTTTTGAAACAAGTTATACTTGTCAACACTTGTAGAGGAAGAGGCACACACACATCCATTCAAATTGTAACTTGAAACAAGTTTTTCATTCTCTTCTTTCAAGTTGCAAATGTATGTTTGCAATTCAGTAATCTTTGCAACATGCCATCTAATATTTCCTTTTAGCCTGTTGTTAGATATTGCAAGTTTTTTGGCTTCTTCATGCATTTCACGGAAAGCATCAATAGCTTGATAATATTTAGAACTTACCTCAGTTCCATCACATGAGAGATCATCATCTTCTTCATTGATTGTGAAAGTGAGACATATGTTAGCTTCTTCATTGATTGTGGAAGTGAGACACATGTTAGCTTCTTCATTTTCAGTTGAAGATTATGAAGTTGTTGACTCATTATCTTCCTAAGCTATGTAGACTCTTTTAGATTTTCCTTCCTTCCTCATCTTGTTCTCTCCTTGTTGCTTTTTTAAGTAGATTGAACATTCAGATTTGATATGGCCAGGTTTACCACATTCAAAGCATGTAAAGTTGTTGTCAATCTTCTTGTTGCTATTGTTGCTGTTGTTGTTCTTGCTAGTCTTAGTGAACTTTTTGTTCTTATTTTTCCTCAAGAACTTGTTGAATTTTCTAACAACTAAGTTTATGTTGTCCTCTTCATCCTCATCACTGTTTCTTCCTCTTTTTCAACCTTTGAAGTAGTAGCATGCAATACTTCTGCTTTTCATTTCTGCATCTTCATTACATGTTAGTTGAGACATTTCAAGCTCATATTCAAGTAGCTTACCAAATAGTGCAGCCATTGATATCTTTGATAGATCTTTTGATTCCTTAATTGCTATCACCTTTGGTTGCCAAGGCCTTGTTAGACACTTTAGGATCTTGATGTTTAATTCTTCAGTATCAAAGATCTTTCCAATACCCGATAGATGGTTGACAATATGAGTGAATCTTGTCTGCAGCTGAGAAATGCTTTCATTAGTGTTCATCTTGAACATCTCATACTTATGGATCAATGCATGCTTCCTTGATCTCCTAACTTCTTCAGTTCCTTCATGAGTAATTTCCAGCATCTCCCACATCTCTTTTGCACTTGTACATCTTACTGTTCTGAAAAATTCTTCAGAGGAAAGTGCAGAGGTGATCATATTTTTGGCTTCGAAATCATATTGGACAGCCTTTTGTTCAGCATCAGTCATCTCATCTCATTCTTTGGGAATCAATTCATTGGCAACAATTTTCTTTGGAATAAAAGGACCCTTTTCTATAGGATTCCAAGCACCTGGGTCATTTGATTGAATAAAGATTTTCATTCTATCTTTCCAAAAACTGAAATGTTCCCCTTCAAACATAGGAGGTCTGTTTAAAGAAACACCTTCCTTGAAGGTTATTTGTGAGGTATTCATTTTTCTTTTTGAAGAAAAACTAGTGATCTTGAATAACTCTCAAGAACCAGCTCTTGATGCCAATTGAAAATAATAGGAATACTTCACAACAACCAAGAGGAGGTGGGGTGAATTGGTTGAACCTCGGTATTTTAAAAATCAAATTCAAATCAGAGTTTCAGGATCTTTATTACTTTCAAAACCAAGAAACCTTTTACTCAATCAAATAGCTCAGCCCAAGAATTCAATAGATCAAAATAGAACTTGTTGAACAATGAATATGATTCAAAGAATTAAAGATCAATGAATAAGATGAGAATAGAGATATAGAAATAAGAACACAAGCAATTTATACTGTTTCACTTCAAAACCTGAAGCTACATCCAGTTTCTTCTAATTCACACTGAATTAGAGTTCCACTATTATAAAATATTTTTACAAGCTTTTACAAGAATCTCCCTTTTATCAACCCTAGATAAATAACAGAAATCTAAAACCCTATTAGACTTCTAAGAAGAAAGATTCAGAGAACATTACTCTAATCTTTATGCTAGAGAACCCTTCTCTAGTCCCAAGCTATAAGAATCCTATTACAATAGCCAAATTCAACAAACTATGTAAACACAATTACAATCAATTAGTTAAGGAAAGAAACAACATGCTAATCTACTGAATGACATGCATATGAATGAATAACTCAGATTGAAATACAAGAACAAACTCAGAACATTCTTCTTCCTTAACCTTTGAAAGAAACTTCTTGCTTTTAGAATCACTCAAAAACCCATGAGTGTTTTAGTTGAAGCAAGAACTCATAGAACTCAGAAAATCACTTTGAATGTGTTTAGAAAGCTTGTGTATGCTTAGAATACAAAAATGATCAAGTTTTAAAACAAGATGAGCTTTGGTTCTATTTATAACAAACTTTTGTAACTGTCAGTAATTGATTAAATGCGCCTAATAATCGATTAAAACGCTCATGTAATCGATTAAAATAACCTTGTAATCGATTAATGTGTTCTACAAATTTCTGGACATGAGCAATGAGCAAAATAATCGATTATTCCGTCTTGTAATTGATTAAGACAGCAAGCTTCAAATTATCAAAATACACTATATAATCGAGTATGATATTTTGTAATTGATTAAATCAGGAAGCTTTGTAAAGCAGAATAAGCTATATAATCGATTACAGCAGTTGGTAATCGATTAAGACAGGAAGACCATATTTTCAATTAAGCCTGTGTAATCGATTACTACCTATTGGTAATCTTTTCTTCCAGAGAGTCTTAAAACCATGTATAGCAATGTAAAGCTTTGTAATCGATTACTATCTATTGTTAATCGATTAAAGTGTTTCAACAAAGCAGTATAAAACCAATTTTTCCAAAAACCTTTAAGTAAAAATAAAACCTTAGTAAAGAATTAAAAGCTTTGTTTGATTTTCATAAAAACCACTTTGTTAAATCAATGGATGAATGATGGAATGTATGAATGCATGGATCAATCAGATTGCTTTCCTTTTACATGAAATTCCAAGTCTTCAAGCATGTTGAAAGCACAAAACTCTTGTATCAAAGACTTCCAAACATCATGAAGCTCCCCCTGTGTCCAACAATCTCCCCCTTTTTGGCTTTAAACATGCCAAATTCTTGATTGACCAATTGTTGAACTTGAAGCTTTTTAATAGTAATAAACCATAGAAGACTTTGAATATATTGGACCTGAAAATTTACACTTTCTTTTCAAAGAACAAGTATTAAAGCATCTGATTCGATTATCATTTACATGCATTCTAGGTATAATTTATTCATTTTGAACAGTTAACTCCCCAAAAATTCCATAATCCATTCAAGTCAGATGTTGAGCAAAAAAACAGGGATGAACAGAGTATACAACAGAGTGTATCAAAACTTAATCATTTCCCCCCTATTTGGCTTGTTTAAGTCAAAAACATAAAGAGCACAACGGATAATTGAAATATAGGCAGAATAGAAGTGTTATATATGAATTGGGAAGCCATTACAATGAGAATTTAAACATTACAGTCAAAATAATAAACAGAGCACATAAAAAATAATGAAACATAGGCCATTTAGAAAGAGGTAGAGTCATCAGTCTTAAGAGTAGCCTCTATGATGTCTAGCCTATCCTTAATTTCTTCTAAAGAGACACTAGTCTCTGCCCTAAAATCATGATGCATCTGTAGAAGCCCATCCACCGAGGGTGCTAACGAGGGCTGCCCTGGATTTTAAGAAACTTTGGAAACTACCAAGAGTTGATCCTGGATTGTGCTGGAGGTTCATCGAGGGTGTTATCGAGGGTTGGCCCTGGATTTTAAGAACCTTCGGAGATTACCAGGAGCTGGTCCTGATTTTGCTAGAGGTCCACCGAAGGGGGTGCTGACCTTGGGTTTTAAGAACCTTTGGAGATTACTAGAAGCTAGTCTTGGATTTTGCTGGAGGTCCATCGAGGGGGTGCTGACCTTGGGTTTTAAGAACCTTTGGAGATTACTAGGAGCTGGTCCTGGATTTTGCTGAAAGTTCACCGTGGGTGCTACCAGAGGCTGGCCCTGGGTTTTAAGAACCTTTGGAGATTACCAGGAGTTAGTCTTGGATTTTATAATTATCTAAGAGAAATTATAAAATCTGTTTGTGCTAAAATGAAGTGTAATACAGTGACTAAGTCAGTAGGAAAGGATGGGTCATGATTAGGCCCATCTAATCTAACTAATTACTAATTACAGCAAGTTTCACAGCCAAACTCCACAGGATAGATCACTTATGGACAACAAATTACACCGCACAACACAACTACACTACACCACTCCTCTCTACTACTACTCTATTTTTTCTCTATTTTTCCTCTGTTGTTTTTTTGCACAACTACCTCACACACACTTCATAACAACCAACAACTACCATGCAAATATGTAGCAAAGTGAAATTGTGCAACAAAATTAAATATGTAGTGAATGCAAATATATATTTTTTTTTTATCTAACTATGAATGAATTAAAGTTAGCACATACTGAACCATGTCCCCGGAGACAGTTAAACTACGCTAATTCTATAGCACAGGATTAACCTAGGTTGACTTAGAGACACGATCAATTTGGTTCCAACTTCAATTCACTAATAAACAATAGGGGAATTTTAATCAAACAGTTTGCATGTGATAAACAAAAATTGCGAAAACACAAACTACAATTGAAGAAAAATGTAGAAACTAACAGAATTGATAAGAACATCAATCCAATTCACCAAACCAAGCAATTCGAATTATCATAGTTCTCAGATAATGATCATGTTATGAAAGTTAATTCAATTTCATTAGAAACAGTTCAATCGAAATAAATCCTAAATTAATTGAAACCACAAACTTAATGGAAATATCATCCAAACAATCTGTGATTAAAATTCAAATTAGGAAATGAATCCATAACCTAATCCATTTTCAATCCTAAACACATTCATAATCATGAAAATCGAATAGAGGATTGAAGAAGAAAGTGAACATTCACACAGAAATTGAAATATCAAACCATAACTCAAATTCTTCTTGCTTGGATTGGATCCTTGGATTGATTGATTGTTTAGACTTCCATGATCATCATCAGTGAAAGAGCCACGAGATTAGTGCAAGAAAATGGAAGAACAAAAATGAAAATGAAGAAGAAAGCTCAAGAACAATGAGAGAAAAAAAGAGAAATTTTAATTCTGGAAACTTCTAAAAGAAACTACAAATTTTATTTGTGCTAAAATGAAGTGTAAAAAAAAATCTAACTAACTAATTACACTAAAATATAGTGAATGATTCAGTAGGAAAGGATGGGCCATGATTAGGCCCGTCTAATCTAACTAATTACTAATTACACCAATTTGCAGCCCAAAACTCAAGTCCAGAGGTTCTGACTTACAAGCATAAAATGACCCTCAAAATGACAGATTTGGCCTTGGCGTATCTCTGACAAAATTGTATATTTTCTGTATCTTTCCAAGGACTACTCATATGTGCCATCTGGAGTTCTGTAGAGCTCTCTAGGTCCTGCACAAGGAAGATAGGTCAAGTAAGCAAAAAATCTGAAAATAAGCAATAATTATTAATTAAGCCCAATTGTTTGCCTGAGACAAAAACTGAATTAGAGTGAGAAAATAAAAGTCCAAGAGAATTCAAATAAGCTAAGAATAATAGAAAAATATTAAACTAAAAACACTCAATCAGTCCACCGAGGGTGCTATCGAGGGCTGGCTCTGGATTTTAAGAACCTTTGGAGATTACCAGGAGCTAGTCCTGGATTTTGCTGGAGGTCCACCGAGGGCTGGCCTTGGATTTTAAGAACCTTTGGAGATTACCAGGAGCTGGTCCTGGATTTTGTCGAGGTTCGCCAAGGGTGGACCTTGGGTTTTAAGAACCTTTTAAGGTTACCAGAACGCGTCCGTCCTAGAATTTGTTGAGGTTCCTGTGAACTTGTATCCCTGCAAAGACAAAGTATAGGAATAAAAGAGCCTGTCAAGGATGAACCTCGTGAAGGAGTGGAGGCTCACCAAAGGTGGACCTTGGGTTTGACGAGCCTTTGAAGATGCAACTAGTGACTTATGTCCCTCTTGGGTTTTTTCTAGGCTCACCAAGGGTGGACCTTAGGTTTGACAAACCTTTAAAGATCAAGACTCACTAAGGGATGAACTTTGGTTTAGTGAGCCTTCTTGATGTGTGGAGCTTGTTGGCTTCTTCTTGCTGCGTGGAACTTTGGTTCCCCGACTTCAATGGGGATCATGGCATCTGTGCCATATGTGAGTCAAAAAGGGGTTTCATTTGTAGTTATCTTAGGTGAACATTGATAGGCGTAGAGTATATTGGGGTGTTCTTCCATTCAGAGACCTTTAGACTTGTCAAGCCTAGTGTGCAGGGCTTGGAGGATGACTCTGTTTGTTGCCTCCACCTGGCCATTGGTCTAGGGGTGTTTGATAGAAGTGACGAGGTGTTTGGCACCTAGCCTTGTGAGGAAATCTTCATAGGTTTGTGCTTTGAATTGGTGTCGCTGTCAGTGAAATGGCAATGGGTAGACCGTACCTGCATATAAGATGTTTCCAAGTGAAGTTTTCTACCTCAGTAAGGGTTTTGCTTCTATCCACTTGGTGAAGTAATTGATGGTAACTAATAGAAATTTGACCGCTCCCGGGGATTTTGGTAGAGGCCCTAGGATGTTTATTCCCCACATGGCGAGGGCCAAGGGGAAGTCAAAGTGTGGAGATTGTTGGGAGGAGTCAACGGAACGTTTGCAAATTTATGACACTTTTTGCACCTCCGAGTGAAATCAAAGGTGTTAGCCCTGAGTGTTAACCAATAGTACCCTGCTCATACTATCTTGGTGGCAAGGGAGTGTCCTCTTGTGTTGAGACCACAAATCCCTTCGTGAAGTTCTCTTAGGACGTAGTTTGCTTGTTGCCTGTCCAGGCATTTGAGTAGAGATGCTATCAACCCTCTTTTGAATAATTCACCATCGAGGATGACATAATAGCTGGGCTTCCTTTCTAGACATCGTGCCTCATATTCATTTGTTGGTAGTGCCCCTTTGATGAGAATTTTTTTGTAAGGGGTCTCTAGTTGGGTTCCTCCTCTTCGCCTGCCATTACCTCTTGGGTGTCTATGGTGGGAGCTTGAAGTGTTTCATGGATGATAGTTTTGAGGTGTCTGGTCTTCTTGGTGTTGGCCAGCTTAGAGAGTAGGTCTGCCCTGGTGTCGCTCTCCCTTGGTATGTGATACATTTCGAAGCACTATCAATGAGTGTTCTGGCAATGTGATAATATTGGAGGAGTATGGTCTCGTTAATCTGGTACTTATTGGTGACCTGTCCCTGGACAAATTGTGAGTCAGAGTAGCATCTCAGACGCTTAGCTTCGACTTCTTTTGTGAGTTTGAGACCTGTTATGAGTGTCTTGTACTCGGCTTGGTTATTTGAAGCTCTTAAATTGAGCTTAAAGGCTTGTTCCAGGGTAACGTTGTCAAGCCCTTCAAGGATGATGCATGCTCCGCTTCCCTGCACATTGGATGCTCTGTCCACGTAAAGACTCCACCAGTCTGGGGTGGCTTTGTCATCACCTGCGAATTCTGGGAGGAAGTTTGCCATGAATTGTGTTTTCATGGGTTGCAAATTTCATATTGGAGGTCAAATTCTGACAGTTTGACAAACCATGCCACCATCCTGCCTGCCAGTTCGAGCTTTTGCAGCACATGGTTGATGGGATAGTTATTTTTAATTATTACTGGGTGACTTTAAAAGTAGGGCAGAAGGCGTCTGGCAGAAGTGACAAGTGCCAATGCTATCTTTTCTATCATTTGATAACACTTCTCGGCATCATGCATAATGCAACTAGTGAAGTAAATGGGTAGTTGATACTTCCTTTCTTCTTGACAAGGGCTGAGTTGACAGCCTCGTCCACTACTGAGAGATAGAGGGGCAGTGATGCCCCTAGTCTAGGTCGGCTCAAGAAAAACGGTGTTGTGATGGTTTTATTGAATACTTTGAAAGCTTGCTCACAGGCCTTGTCCCAAAGGAAGGGCTCGATCTTCCTGAGCAGCTTGTAGAAAGGCTTCATCTTTTCGTTGAGCTTCAGAAGGAATCTATACAAGGCCGCTTGTGTGTAGTTCGATTTTTGAATTTCGACGATGTTAGTTAGGTTGTGCATCTCTAGTATGGTTGCACACTTGTTAGGGTTGGCTTCAATTCCATGGTGTGTAATCATAAAACCAAGGAACTTACCGCTACCTACCCCGAATGCACACTTCTCTAGGTTGAGACACATCATACTTCTGGATCTCTTCAAAAACTTCTTCTAAGTCTGTCACATGTTGGGCTACTCTTTGGGATTTTACGACCATGTTGTCAACATATACCTCGAAATTATGTTCGATCTGGTTTTTGAAGACTCGATCCATTAGTCGCTGGTATGTGGCGCCTGCATTTTTTAGGTTGAAGGGCATGACTCTGTAACAATAGTTGGCATCTTTAGTGATGAATGTCGTTTTCTCCTCATCTGGGGAATGTATCCTGATCTGGTTGTACCCGAAATATTTGTCCAGGAAATTTATATATTTAGAACCCTCATGCACCATTGATCAGCTTGTCAATGCTGGGGCAATGGGTACACGTCTTTGGGACACGCCTTGTGGAGGTCGATGAAGTCAGTGCACATGCGCCACTTGTCGTCGGCCTTTTTGACCATCACAACATTGGCGAGCAAAGTGGAGTACCTGACTTACCTGATAAAGTTGGCCTGCAGTAACTTATCAAATTCTTCTCTAACCGCCTTATGCCTTTCATCCCCCATCTTCCTCTTCTTATGTGCTATTGGTCTTGCCTGAGGGCATATTGCCAACTTGTGGCATATAATGCTGGGATTAATGCCTGACATATCGAATGGTTGCCAGGAAAATAGATCTACATTTTTGCGATGTGTGTATGCTCATGATTGGTGAGGTCTTTGCTGAGTTGTGTGCATTGCCTGGACTTGGGTTGAAGCTGCCACTTGACGAGTTCTTCAATGGGCTTTGGTCCTTTATCAATGGTGTCATCGTGCGGATCCATGTTAAATATGTCATCCTGGTGAGCTATGTAGATAGTTTGGGTGTGAAGGGTAGACCCTTAGTCCATGCTCATGACTTGGTTGGTATCCCCCGATGTGGGGTGGTATTTTCCAGGTTCACTGGTACATAGCACTGTCGGGCTTGCTTCTGGTCTACCTTGACATTAACTATTTCTCCCGTTAAAGTAGGGAACTTTATCTTCAGGTGGGGTGTGGATATGAAAGCTCTGAGCTCGTTCAATGTTTTCCTATTAATTAAAGCCAAATAAGAAGTGTTGGCATTGATGATTAGATACTCGATAGTGAAACTCTTCGAGAGTGGGCCTTGACCAAAAGTGGTCATAAGGTTCACATAACCTCTGGTTTTACCCTTTCCCCTACGAAGCCGAGGAGTGGTCCAGGGTGAAGGTGGACTATGTCCGGTGATTCTTTAAGCCTCTAAAAGTCTTCCAATACATGATGTCTGTGGAACTACCCTGATCAATGAGGACTTTTGATATCATAAATTTGGCAATCATGATAGAGATCGCCATGGGATCATCCTCGTTAACTTCTCTGTCTATGAATGTGATGGGAGGAAGGCTCCTTGATGATGGAATTCGACGCAATTAATGTCGATGTCCCAAATAGCATGAAGGTGTCATTTCCGGGAGTGGCTAGACGATCCTCCGTAGGAGAATCCAGCTGTAATGGTGTTAATCACACCTCAAATTTGTTGGGCGGGTTCATTTTCCTTATGTTGTGGAGGTTGAGTCTCGCATCTAGGCTGGTATTGCCTCTGTCTTCCTCTATTTTCCGCTCTGTCTCTTCTTATATCAGCTTTTGGTTTATGGGTTGGTCTTCTCGGTATTCTAGTTCTGGTTCCTGCAGGGTGGTTATAAGGTCTTTTTACAAACCGGTATAAATATCCCGCCTGTATAAGCTCCTCGATTTGCCTTTCAGGCCCCAACACTCTTCAGTGTTATGGCTGCTACTATGATGATATCTACAGTACTTGTTTGGGTTTGTCCCTTGCTTGAGAGACAGTGGTGGTGGTAATTTCCTTGTACCTTCGTGTTAAAGGTGTCCTCCATGATGGTGGCCCGATTGATTGTCATAGGAGTGTAGCGCTCATAATTGGGCCCTTTCGGGAGAGGTTGGCACTTGTCCGGCTTGTGTTTTTTGTCCGACCTCTGTGGGTCAATCTTGATTGCTCCATCCTATTTATCTTGCTTCTGTTTGGTTTGTCTTACCTCATTTTAGAACTTGGACATTTCTTCCATTTGAATATAGTCCTCGACTCTTTCGCGCAGTTAGTCCATGCTAGAAGGTGGTAATTTGCATAAACTGCCCATGAACTTGCCAGAACACAAGGCTAACATCATGGAATGTAACACAACTTCGGGATTGAGGATTCGTATTCGGATGACTATTCATCCAAATCAGTCCACGAATCTCCAAAAAGGCTCATCATCTGCTCGTCACAAACTGGCTAGTGCAGCAGAGGTCAGTCTGTGAGACCGGTTGGTCGTATACTATGCACTGAATCTTTCGACAAGGGTGTTGAAACTATCTATGGACCTCGAAGGAAGTCTACCATACCATGTCAAGGCTGCTCCCTTGAGAGATGTAGGGAACACTCGACACAATTCTGCATTGTCATTGGTGTATAGATTAGCTTAGGTGAGGAATGCACCTAGGTGCTCCTCAAGATCAGTGATGTCATCATACTGCTCTAGGTGTAGAGATTTCCAACCTGAGGGTAGATCGACCTCCATGATCGATTGACAAAGGGATTTGCTGTGTTGTCTGCCCTCATAGACGGTATATTTGTGATAAATTGGGGCTGCCCTGAGGGTTGACAGTGTGTTGGGGGTGTCATTCCCCATGAGTATGCTCGTTCTCTATGAGAGGCGAGTGCTCGTCACCTTGGGGCGTCTCACTCTAACTTCCAGTTGATCATGATTAGCCTTCAGCCTTCGGAGCTCTTCTTCTTGGCTTCATTCCATTTCCGCAATGTGGTTTTGAAGTTGTTGAATAGTGTCTGCGTTGGTCATAGTTGTCTAAGAAGGGTTGAAAGTGTCAATGGGAGTGTGGCGCCTAAGGCTAGAGCGCATATTGACCATTGGTGTATTGATGAAGAATGTCATTTGGTAGATTGATGTAAAATGCGAGGCCGCATGCTAAGTTTTATCGCGGCTCGATGGTAGGCGCCAAATGTTCTTACCAAAATCTGGAAGTGCCACGCATAAGGATGGACATGGTCCAAGTGGGTTTCAGACTCTGCATGTCGGACGATGAGTTGACTTTGCTACGAGGGAGGACTTGCAAAACAAAGGAAAATACTTCAACGCTCAAGTAAGTACATCAATTGTATAGAGAGAAAAACATATACCTAAGTATATGAATACTCAAGTATACGTGAATGAGTATGAGAGTGATTGTATTCAGGTGTGTTTACCGTGAATGGGGTGTGTGTGAAAGGTTAGATGGAACCTGTATTTATAGGATGAGGGTGGACCTTTGGCCTTTGTAGATAATTAACCTGTTGATAAAGGCTAATAGATAATTACAAGTTATAAATAATTAAGGTTACAAATAATGTGTACATATTAGATAGTCTGATGGCTTGTAGATAAGTACTAGCTTGTAGATAATAGCTAGTAGATAAGCTAAGGCTTATAGATAATCCTCTATAGATAATTGGGTGTATTATAGATAGGATATGTTCGGGTAAGCTTCTTTAGAAGTACTTCTAAAAGAAGAAAATAAGAAGAAAAAATGAGAAGAGTTTTTCCATAAGCAAAAATAAGTTTCCCATTAGCTAATTTTTAGAAGCTTACCAATATAGCTTCTCTAAAAGATGAAATGACATCTAAAAATGAGCTAATGAAAACTCATTTTAGCTTATGGAGAAGCTCATTTCATTTTTTTGTTCTTACTTTCTTCTTCTAGAAGTGCTTCTAGAGAAGCTTACATCCAAAAAGGCCTATAATCTAATACTTATGGATAATTAGGTACATGTTAAGAGATAAGGTGGTTAGAATATTTGAATAATAAAGCATAACAGATAACCTGTTGGCTCGAATGACCCGACTGCTAAAGGTAGACGTCAGTGCTCCTGTAACATGGCTGACGTGAAGGGTTGACACATATACAGAATGTCTCACATAAATGGTTACGTGTATTTTCCATATTCTGGACGATAGTTATAGTAATAATCTTACTAATTTGAACCCCGTTGAATTAACTTCTAGATACATGTTATCTAAGTGAAAAAATTAAAATCGATGATTATAGTTTTCCTGCTTGCTGCATGGCCTATAGTTATGTTCCATGCAAATTTACAAAGAATCGGAGGGATAAAGTTGGGGAACAAATGTGAACCCAAAACGCCGTTTATTATTTTTTTAAAGATTGCTTAATAAATCATACATTGTGTTGTTTTTTTGTTGTTGATAAATACATTATGTTGTTATGAGTTATATGTTGTGATCTGAAGCACTTTTATCTTATATTGCTTCAAAATTATCTGTTATAAATTCCGTAATCAATAATTTGTAAAAGTGAGATAACCTTTCTAATTTATATTTTCATTAGTGAAGATCTTACATATTGTTCTCTCTTGCCTTCTCGTTTTGTAGGACAAAGAAAATGTTAAATTAGGGGACAAAAATGTTAAATCAGGGGAAGATATTCACCAACACTACTACAATAATAGCATTCCACGACACTCCATCAAAGTCGGTTCCAATAAAACCGTCTTCGAAGATAATGTGATGGAAAAATCGTAATTAAAATGAAATAGATGACATCGTTCTTAATAAAATCGTCGTAGTTGACCATGTTCAACGACGTTTTTAGTAGTGATCCGTCATGGTCTTTTGGAGTTCACAGTGTAAAATCGTTGTAAGTTAACTAAGCCTCTCACAACTCAGCCTTATTAGGTCTCTCTCTTAGCATCTCGCTCCCTTCACAAATCTCTCAGCAGTTGTCGTTGCCGTTGAACCAATGAGGTAGCACCACTGTGGCAGGAACACCACCAGGCCACTGTCATAACTTGGCCTCTCAACCACGCAGAGTAAAGAAAAAGACCCTTCAAAACCCTAGCTCGCAATGAGTGAAGGAGTAAAGTTTTGATGATGAGAGAGGAAGAGATGGAGAAGCTTGGAGGACTAGTGAGGGACTGCGTGAAGGGAGCACCTATACTTTTTCGCCATCTTCTTCGTCGACAAGGTGGCCGCCTTCACCACCATAAAAAATGCATACATCTACATGTAGGCCCAGGCCTTCTTCGAACCCTTTTCCCATTTGATTGAGGTTAGGTTTTATGACTTATTCGATCCCTTTTCTCATTTGAAATCATTGTTTGTCAATTAATTGATTGACGCCAGCGCACACCAAGAGCAACAATAACACCAACTGCGGAGATGGCATCGTTTCGCCACCACTACCCCCACGGGCTTATGGTTGGGTTATCGGGGTCCAGAAGGGTCACATCGTTCAGATCTTCAACAGCTTTGAACTCTTCTACTATCCTTCCACCCACTCCCTCGATCGCACCTTTCTTGAGAAAAACCAAGAACTCTGTTCAGTATTCCTTTCTCTCTCAATTTTATTTTTCATTTCAATTTTTATGCAATTGTGACTGCATTTGTCTATAATTTCCCATAACGTTAAGGATTGTGTTGGAGGTTGTTGGCTATATATATTGACTATATATATTAGTTGGCACTAAACTCAGGTTGTTGGCACTCTCTTTACACATCATCAGAAATGTGTGATTGTGGATACTCAAGCACACGGTAATAATCAGAAGATAAGTGAATTTATAGGTGGTCTAGATCTTTGTGATGACCTGTATGTGATAAGTGCCCTATCTTAGCAAAATTAGGATTACAATGTTGACACTTATCTTTTGATGTTAGTAAATTTGCTTATAAACTTACCCTAAACCCAGTTGAATTGTATTTAGTACCTATGTAAATGTTTTTTTTTTTCATATTTTGGAAGATTAGTCCAATTATGTTTTGTATTTTGATAGGTCTCAATGCTATACGAAGCATCCAAGCAAGCAAGGCAAGCGAAAGAGGTATAAATGTCAAATTTGGAAGGCGTTAAGAGAAAAATGGCCCAGAACTCGCATGGGCCAATGACCTTTCTTCTCTATTAAGGCTTTAACTCGCCTAGGCGAGCATCCTCAGTGTATTTCACTCGCCCAGGCGAGCTTCAAGTTCCAAGAAGATGTGATTAGCTCGCCTAGGCGAGTAAAAACAGCAAAAACACTCGCCTGGGCGAGTGGACTCAAGCAGGAGGCCAATTCCTATAAATAGCCATGCAAATTTGGAGCAAAGGCATTCCATTTTTGAATTTCCTTCCCTTTGTACATAAATTTAAGTTAGAAAAGCTTAGGGAGAGTGAGAGAATTGAGAATTAGTGTGGAAACTCTGCTGGAAAGAAGTGGTGATGGTTCCCTTCATCAATCCTTCCTTTAAGGAGATGCTCTCCATAATGATTGGCTAGCTTCTCTTAAGGATTGAATGTAAACTTCTTACCCCTATGTATCTCTTTTAATATTTACTTATGCATGAATCTTTTCTACTCCTTATTGGTAATTTCATTCTATCCTTAATGGCTAATTCTACTTGATCACTAGTTTCATGAAATTAAGTTCTAAGTTTGACTGGAAAGTATCCTTAGAATTAGAACTGAATGCTTTTACTCTTTACGTTACGTTGCTAGGAATAGAGCATAACGTTTATATTGTAATTAGCATGTGATATGCGAGGAATCGATATTTAGTAAATATTCTTAGGAATCTCAAATGCGAGGAATCAATTTGGGTAACTTAAATGTGTACACCAATAAGGATAGAAAATGATATATGCATGGTAAGTTAATTGAATACTAAGAGTACGAACGACGAAATCCAATCCTACACTTTTCTTGAATTTAACTAAACTCGCTTTATTTGTTTTCGTAATTTTCGTAATATCAACGTACTAAATCTGTTAGATTTTCATTCTCTTTATATTCATATTTTCTGTTATTTCACAATCAAATGAACTTTCACTTACACTCTTTGTACAAAACTATTAAACTGTTGAATTTATTTGAATTAACTAAGTAAAATCAAGTCCCTGTGGAGACGAACTTTTATAAATTATGTAACTTACAACGACAATTGGTATGGATGCCAAAAGTCTAATAAGTTTCTGGCGCCATTGCCGGGGACTTGAATCGTTTACGCAGTTCTTTTAAATTTATTCTTTCAGTTTAGTTGGACTTTTTCTTTACTTTTGTTATTTATATTTACTTTAAAATTTGTATAAATTCTCTTTGTATATTTTGTTAACCTTGGTGCTTACGGAATCTTATAGTTTGTTCTTTTTCCTTTATGCGAGGTAAGTTTTCTACAGATAAATCTTTGTTTGATCCAAAAATTACCAAAACAGAAAGGAAAACAGAAAGATAAAGAAACAAGAAGCCAATAAACCACCAGGAGAAACTTCGTCTATCGATTCTCCTTCACCTAAAAAACCACTTGTACGTGATAATATGGCTGACAGAGTGGGAGAAGGGAATAGACCACCAAAGAGGACTCTTGTGACTATGCATACCAACAAGGACCAAAGCACTACAACAACATAGTCATCCCTCATTTTAACAATAAAGTTATGGAACTGAAGCCAATACTACTCAGCCTCATTGGCTCATATCCATTTGTTGGGCTAGATCATGAGGATCCTTACACGCACTTATCTATATTCATGGAGCTATGCAATACCATGGGAGCCTCAGATGAATATGCTAAAGCTGTTTACCTTAGAGCTTTTCCATTTTCTTTGACAAGTAAAGCTAAGACTTGGCTCCAATCCCAACCAAACAAAAGTTTAGCACTTGGGAAGAATTGGAGGAAAAATTCATTGCTAGATTTTTCCCTCCATCAAGATTCATCAGTGCCAAATCAGCAATCGCTACATTTTCTCATGGAGCAGATGAACCTCTCTGTGAAACATGGGAGAGATTCAAATCATTACTGCAAAGGTGCCCAAACCACAATTTTGATGATGCTGCACAACTACATATTTTCTACAATGGTTTGATACCTCAAACAAAAAAGATTCTAGATGCCTCACCTGGAGGTACGATGATGTCAAAGAGCCCGGAGGAAGTAATTATAATCATTGACTCCGTAGCAGCCAGTGATTACCAATCTCATCATGATAGATCTCTAATTCAGAGGAAATGTATAATGGAGCTTGATACTTAAAATGTCCTTCTAGCTCAGAATAAACTTTTGACTCAACAACTAGAGGCCTTAACCAAACATATAGGCCAACTTCCTCAACAAATTCAGCAAGGAGGATCATAGAAAACACACACAGCTCATCAAGTTCAACAAATCCTGAGATGTGATTTCTGTGGTGGAGAACATCAAAATGGCCATTGTTCAGCACCTGGTGATTGTCAACCAGAAGAAGAGACTAATTATTTGTAGAATCAGACCAGACCTCAGCAGAATTATCAAGGAAATTACAAAGGTTACCGAGGTGGTCCAGGTTCAAACCAACCTTATGGTTGGAGACAAAATAATAATGCATATACTGCTCCCACTAATCCTCCTTTTGCAGGTCCCACTAACAATTCATATACAGGTCCTTCTAATAATTCTTACACAAGTCCTTCAAACAGGGGTCCACAACAGCAAGCTTAGTTTGATAGATTGTCAAAAGTGGAAGACACTCTAACCCAATTTATGCAGATGTCCATTAGCAATCAAAAGAATATTGATGCTTCCATAAAAAATCTTGAAGTTCAAGTAGGACAACTTGCAAAATAACTCTCTGAGCATGGAAGTGGCTCTCCTCTGCAAACACATAAGTCAACCCAAAGGAACAATGCAAGGCTATTACAACAAGAAAGGGGACTGTAGTTAGTTTGAAAGATGATGAGAAAAAGAAAAATGAAGAAGTGGTAGAAAAAAATGATGAAGAGAAAAAATTGAAAAAGAAAAAGAAAAAAATGAGGAAGTAGTGACAAATGAAAAAATTGATAAAAAAAGTGATGAGTGAAGAAGAAAAGAAAAAAATTGATAAAGGCAAAGCTGTACTAACCCCACCACCAGTTCAGAATATGCCTTATCCATATGCTCCATCCAAGAAAGCAAAAGAAAGGCAGTACAAGCACTTCCTAGATATTTTTAAACAACTACAAATCAATATTCCTTTTTCTAAAGCATTGGAGCAAATGCCAACATATGCCAAGTTCATGAAAGATCTACTCACAAAGAAGAGAAGATACACAGATGATGAAACCATAGAGTTAGATGCAAGCTGTAGTGCAATCATCCAAAAGACCATTACAGAAAAATCAAGAGATCCCGGCAGTTTCACAATCCCTGTGACTATTGGGAAATTATCAGTAGGGAAAGCTCTTCTTGACTTAGGTGCAAGCATCAATCTCATACCATATCCATGGTCAAGCGGATAAGGAAAGTTGTTATCAAACCTACTAGGATGACTTTACAATTAGCTGACAAAATCGTTAAGCATCCTTATTGTATCATTGAAGATGTGCTGGTGAAAGTTGACAAATTCTTCTTTCTAGTCGACTATGCAGTCATGGATATGGATGAAGACAGTGAAGTTCCATTAATTCTTGGAAGACCTTTCATGAAGACTGCCAAAGTCTTAATTGATGTTAATGAAAGAAAACTCACTGTGAGAGTTCAAGATGATGCAGCGCAATTCAACATTCTTGAAGCCATGAAGCATCCCACAGATACAAGGGAGTGTTTTAGAATCGATATTTTGGATGAGGTAATTTCTTACTCTAAAAGATTAATTCACAGAAAAGATGGTTTGGAGAAAACACTAATCGAAGCAGTCAAAGACGGAGATGAAGGTGGAGATAAGGAAAGATCAGAATGTCTTCAACAACTGAATTCTTGCAAAAAAAAAATCCTTATAACCAATCTCTCTTTGAAAAATTGAAGGAAGAAAAGCAAAAAGAGGAATCAAAGCTGGAATTAAAGGTATTACCCTCACATTTAAAATATGTTTTTCTCACAGGTAATTTCGAGAAACACGTAATCGTCAATGCAAATCTTTCTGAAAAAGAAGAAAAGAAACTGGTAAAAGTTTTGCAGAAAAACAAAGAAGCCATTGGTTGGACATTGTCAGATCTAACAGGTATTAGTCCTTCTTACTGTATGCATAGAATATTAATGGAAGAGGATTATGAACCTGTAGCTTGAAAATAATAGGAATACTTCACAACAACCAAGAGGGGGGTGAATTGGTTGAACCTCGGTATTTTAAAAATCAAATTCAAATCAGAGTTTCAGGATCCTTATTACTTTCAAAACCAAGAAACCTTTTACTCAATCAAATAGCTCAGCCCAAGAATTCAATAGATCAAAATAGAACTTGTTGAACAATGAATATGATTCAAAGAATTAAAGATCAATGAATAAGATGAGAATAAAGATATAGAAATAAGAACACAAGCAATTTATACTGTTTCACTTCAAAACCTGAAGCTACATCCAGTTTCTTCTAATTCACACTGAATTAGAGTTCCACTATTATAAAATATTTTTACAAGCTTTTACAAGAATCTCCCTTTTATCAACCTTAGATAAAGAACAGAAATCTAAAACCCTATTAGACTTCTAAGAAGAAAGATTCAGAGAACATTACTCTAATCTTTATGCTAGAGAACCCTTCTCTAGTCCCAAGCTATAAGAATCCTATTACAATAGCCAATCTCAACAAATTTGTAAACAAAATTACAATCAATGAGTTAAGGAAAGAAACAACCTGATGATCCAGTGAATGACATGTATATGAATGAGCAATTCAGGTTGAAAGACAAAAACAAACTGAGAACATTCTTCTTCCTTAACCTTTGAAAGAAACTTCTTGCTTTAAAGAATCACTCAAAAACCCATGAGTGTTTTATTTGATGCAAGAACTCATAAAACTCAGAAAATCACTTTGAACGTGTTTAGAAAGCTTGTGTATGCTCAGAATACGAATTGAACAACTTACAAAACAAGCTGAGCTTTGGTTCTATTTATAACAAACTTTTGTAACTGTCACTAATCAATTAAATGCGCCTAATAATCGATTAAAACGTTGATGTAATCGATTAAAATAACCTTGTAATTGATTAAAGTGTTGTACAAGATTCTGGACATGAGCAACGAACAAAATAATCGATTATTCTGTCTTGTAATCGATTAAGACAGCAAGCTTCAAATTATCAAAATACACTATGTATTCTATTACGATATTTGGTAATCGATTAAATCAGGAACCTTTATAAAACAGAATGAGCTATGTAATCAATACGACATTTGGTAATCGATTAAGACAGGAAGACAGATTTTTCAGTTAAGCCTGTGTAATCGATTACTACCTATTGGTAATCGGTTCTTCCAGAGAGTCTTAAAATCATGTATAGCAATGTAAAGCTTTGTAATCGATTACTACCTATTGGTAATCGATTAAAGTGTTCAACAAAGCAGTTTATATGAAAGTAAAGGTCAAATAATCGATTATTCCGATAGGTAATCGATTACATTGTTCTTCGGAGCTTTTCCAGAATGAACAAAGAACAAAATAATCGATTATACCTTTGATGTAATCGATTATACCAGTATAAAAACAATTTTTCCAAAAACCTTTAAATCAAATTTAAAACCTTAGTTAAATGTTAAAAGCATTGTTTGATTTTCATAAAAACACTTAGTTGAATCAATGAATGAATAAGTGAATGCATGAATGCATGGATCAATCAGATAACTTTCCTTTTACATAAAATTCCAAGTCTTCAAGCATGTTGAAAGCACAACTCATCTTGTATCAAAGGCTTCCAATCTTCATGAAGCTCCCCCTGTATCCAACAATCTCCCCCTTTTTGGCTTTAAACATGCCAAATTCTTGATTCACCAATTGTTGAACTTGAGGCTTTTTAAAAGTAATTAACCATGGAAGACTTTGAATATTTTGGACCTGAAAATTTACACTTTCTTTCCAAAGAACAAGTGTTAAAGCATCTGATTCCATTTAAACATCATTTACAAGTATTCTAGGTATAATTGATTCATTTTAGACAGTTAGCTCCCTCTAAATTCCATAATCCATTCAAGTCAGATTTTAGGCCAAATTTTGAACAAAAAAACAGGGATGAACAGAGTATAAAGCAGAGTATATCAAAACTCAATCATTTCTCCCCTATTTGGCTTGTTTAAGTCAAAAACATAAAGAGCACAGTGGATAATTGAAATAGAAGCAGAATGGAAGTTTTATAGATGCATTGGGAAGCCATTACAAAGTGAAATTTAAACATTACAATCATAGAAAAAACAGAGCACATAAACTCAAAGAAACAAAGGCCATTTAAAAAGAGGTAGAATCATCAGTCTTAAGAGTAGCCTCTATAATGTCTAGCCTATCCTTTATTTCATTCAAAGAGACACTAGTCTCAGCCCTAAAATCATGATGCATCTGAAGAAGCTCATCCATCTTCTGCAGCATTAGAGATTCACACTGTGAGTATAAAGGCTGAGTTTGATCCCTTTCGTCATCTTCAGATTCTTCCACTTGAAGGTCAGCATCAGCAGGTGGAGGAGGAGGTACTTGTGGTTAGCCTGCCATCACCCAGCCTTGAGGTGTCTTCTGCATCCCCAGCTTTGTAAGATGTTTTTCTTTTATGAGGCTGCTGCTGGAATTGGTATGGTCCACAACCTCATCAGTCACATCAATGTTGAAGTGATCAATGATAGTTGACAAGTCTCTTAGACTTAAGCATGATTTCCTCAAATATAAGAACCCAATTCATGGGAATAGAGTTCTTTAGACTATACACCAGTTGCAGGTCATGATCTGTGGCTTGGCCATGGTTAGTAGCCCTTGGAGTAAGCACATAGGTTATGATGTAGTGGAGTAACCTATCCTCAGGATTCATAGGACTAGTACCTAATCTGTTCCTAAGTTGCATATTTAAGTCATAAAGCATCTCCCTGTAGGTATCTAATTTGTTGTATCCCTCAGGGTCTTCATCAAACTTCCTAGCACCCTCACATATTACCCCAGCAACAGATTCCCAGACTTCATGGGTGATTTCCATAGTAACACCCTTGACTTTAGAAACCATGTTCCAATGCATGGAACCCTTGGCACAGGCATAAAACACCTTAACCAATTTTGGGTAGAAAGTACCCTTCATTTCAAGGAATCTTCTAAGACCTTGGGTTTCTAGGAATGCAGGGAATTGAAATCCCTCCCTAATAAACCAATCTAGGTCTAGATAGTTGGGTGTGCACACTGGTTTAGTGGCAAAGAATTGCAAGTAGTTTATTTTGTCAGACACATTGGAAAATCACAAGTCTAACCTATTTGGGGGTTGAGGAGGAGGAGGATTGGATGATGATTCTCCAACCTTTCTCTTTGAAGATCTAGCACGTTTTGGTGTGGGATTTGACATTTTAGGAAGAGGTTTAGACACAGACACACAACAAAACTTAGAAATATAGCAGAGAGAGAAGACTAAGATGCAAGACTTTTCAATGATGAAAGACTCTTATTTATAGACTAGATAGATGCTCTTAACTTTCTTATTTTTGAAAATATAGCTGTTAGAGGTAGTTAAGATACTTCAGTGACCTTTGATTTGATTGAGATTTGGTTGGGCAGTTACATTTCCAGAGAAAAACTGTCAGAAAATGCACCAACAGACTAAATAATCGATTAAATGGTAATAATAATCGATTATTTGCACATTTAGAACACAAAAATTACATGTGGTAATCGATAATCCCGGATGGTAATCGATTATTCCACACACATCCAAAGGTTGAAGATGACTAGTAATCGATTATTTGTTAATGTAATTGATTATATCATCATTTTGAGAATTTAATCACATATCAGAGCTTTTGTAATCGATTATCCCGACTGGTAATCGATTACTCCAGAAGTATTTAAAATTTTAAGCACACATGTAATCGATTACCAATTGGTCATAATCGATTACTCCAGTGAAACTATTACACTGAAAAACATATTTTGCTTATCGTAATCGATTACTCCAGGAGGCTTCAGATTTTCAAAACAAAGAATAATCGATTACGAGATTTCTGTAATCGATTACTGAAGCACAAATTTCATAATCAATGAGATTGATTTTAATCGATTAACCCAAAGTGTAATTGATTATTACAGTGATTTTATCAGAAAATAGAGTATTTTGCAGATCAATACGAATTTTGGACAGCATAGATCATTTTTAGTGATGAAGGCAGCTATGAAGTTTAGTTTGCATGGAAAGGCACACTTAAAACAGGCTAGCTTATATTGGATTCATCAAGAATACCTAGCATGTTTCTAAGTGCACAAAATCTATCTCTAGCCAATGGTTTAGTAAATATATCAGCTAGTTGGTTATGAGTATCAATGAAATCAATTTTGATATTACCTTTTTGAACATGATCTCTGAGGAAATGATGCCTTATCTCAATATGCTTGGTCCTTGAATGCATTATTGGATTCTTTGATATGTTAATAGCACTTGTGTTGTCACATAGCAAAGGTATTTCCTTTAGTTCAACTCCAAAATGTTGCATTTATTACTTCAGCCATAGACTTTGTGCACAGCAACTTCCAGCTGAGATATATTCAGCTTTAGCAGTTAACAAAGCCACACAAGATTGTTTCTTGCAATGCCATGAGATCAAAGAACTACCAAGTAGATGACAAGTGTCACTTGTACTTTTTCTATCTAACTTGCAACCTGCAAAGTCAGAATCAGAATATCCAATAATATTAATTGAAGCACCTTTGGGATACCAAAAACCAATTTTTGGTGTAGCTTTGAGATATTTGATGATCCTTTTGACTGCTGTTAGATGAGACTCTTTTGGATTTGCTTGATATCTTTCACAGAAGCAAACACTTAGCATTATATCAGGTCTACTAGCTGACAAATATAACAAGGATCCAATCATTCCTCTGAATTTTGACTCATCAACCTTCTTTCCATTTTCATCTGAATTTAGATATGTTGATGTTGCCATTGGAGTTGCAGCATCTTTACTTTTCTCCATTTCAAATTTCTTAATTACTTCAAGGAAATATTTGGATTGATTGAGAAATGTTCCATTCTTCATTTGCTTCACTTGAAGTCCAAGAAAGAATATTAATTCTCCCATCATTGACATTTCAAATTCTTTCTGCATAGCTAAGAAAAATTCCTTACATAGCAAGTGATTAGTTGAACCAAAAATTATATCATCAACGTAAACTTTAACCAATAAGATATCATTCTCGTACCTTTTGATGAACAAGATTTTGTCAACATGGCCCCTTGTGAAAGATTGTTCAAGCAAAAACTTGCTTGGTCTTTCATATCATGATCTGGGAGCTTGCTTCAAACCATAAAGGGCCTTTTTGAGTTTAAAAACATAGTTAGGATGCTTAAAATCAGTAAAATCGGGAGGTTGTTCAACATATACATCCTCCTCAATGTATCCATTTAAAAAATCACTTTTAACATCCATTTGAAAGAGTCTAAAGTTCATTAAACATGCATAAGCAAGCAATAACCTGATTGCTTCCAATCTTGCAACTGGAGCATAAGTTTCTTCAAAGTCTATCCCTTCTTCTTGGTTGTAAGCTTTAGCAACCAATCTAGCTTTATTTCTGACTATGATTCCACTTTCATTAAGTTTGTTTCTAAAAACCCATTTTGTACCAATAGGTTTGAGAGAAGATGGTCTAGGAACAAGTTCCCAAACTTCATTTCTCTTAAACTGATTTAGTTCATCATGCATGGCAATCATCCAATGTTCATCATTCAAGGCTTGATCAATGTTCTTAGGTTCAATTTGAGAAACAAAAGTCATATTACAACATAGGTTTCTTAATGAAGATCTAGTAGATACTCCCTTTGAAACTTCACCTATGATGTTGTCAAGTGATAGGTCTCTTGTTGTTCTCCAATCTTTAGGCTCTTGAACAGGGGTTAATGGTTTTGCTTCAGCACTTGGTTCTTCTTTTGCTTCATTTAAGGAATCATTTAGCTGAATAAATTCTTCCATTGGGCCTGCATCTACATCACACTTCTTTTCCTCTTTAGAGGGATTAGACTCATCACAAATTACATGTACAGATTCTTCTATGCACATTGTTCTTTTATTGAATACTTTGTAAGCTTTACGATGTAATGAATATCCAAGGAAAATTGCTTCATCAGCCTTAGCATCAAATTTTCCAAGTGATTTTTTCCCATTGTTCAATACAAAACACTTGCAGCCAAAAACTCTCAAGTGAGAAATGTTGGGTTTTATACCTTTGTATAGCTCATAAGGGGTTTTCTTTAAAATAGGCCTTATGAGTAATCTATTCAAAGTATAACATACTGTACTTACAGCATCAGCCCAAAAATATTTTGGCAAACTTGTCTCATTAAGAAGAGTTCTAGCTCCATTTTCTTCATAGAATTTTTCAAAATGTTCATTTTGGAATTCACCACCATGATCACTTCTTATTGAGATAATTTTGCTACCTTTCTCATTTTTGTGCAAGTTTAGCCATTTTTCTAAATGCAAGGAAAGCATCACTTTTGGATTTCAAAAACAGAGTCCAAGTGAATCTAAAGTAATCATCCACAATAACAAGCCCATAATAATTGCCACCTAAACTCATTGTTCTAGAGGGACCAAACAAGTCAATGTGAAGCAATTCAAGTGGTCTAGAGGTGGAAACAATGTTTTTGTTTTGAAAAGAGATCTTGGTTTGTTTCCCCTTTTGACAAGCATCACAAAGTTTGTCATTCTCAAACTTGAATTTGGGAAATCCAATTACTAAATCTTTTATAATAAGCTTGTTTATGTGGTGCATGTTTATGTGACTAGCCTTTCTATGCCATAGCCAAGATTCATCAATCTTGCTTATAAGACAAGAAGTGTTATGGAAGAATGCATGGTCAATTGAAAGTAAGTAAATGTTACCTTTCCTTTTACCTATATGGATTACTTCATCACTTTTCCTATCACTAATCATGCAGCAGTTTTCATTGAATGTGACTTTAAATCGTTTGTCATAGAGTTGACTTATGCTTAAGAGATTATGCTTCAAACCTTCTACATAAAGAACATTCTTTATCTTTGTTTTGAAGTTGTCTCCAATGATCTTGCCTTTATTATTATCCCCATAAGTGACATATCCACCATCTTTAAGTGTTAAGTTTGTAAGCATGGACATGTCTCTAGTCATATGTCTAGAGCATCCACTGTCAAGGTACCATGTTGAGGATCTAGCTCTTAGACATACCTGCAAAAATCAAATCAATTTACAAGGGAAGGTACCCAATTGAGGTTGGGTCCATAGGGGTTAGTTGCTTTCTTTTTCTTTTGAACCCAAATGCAATCTCCATTAGGTACATAAAATCTCCTAGCATAGCATTTGTAAGATGTATGTCCTCTTTCCATACAATAGTTGCATATCACAGATTTTGATGATTTTCTAAGGAAAGAATTTTGATTGATCTTTGAGTTATTATACCTTTTTGGATTCTTCTGTTTTGGAGGCATAAATATTGTTTTTCCAACATATTTTGAGCCCTTTTTGTACCCCAAACCAGAAGTATCTCCATTATACCTTTGCACACTTAGCATTTCATCCAAGTTGCATTTTCCTCTATATAACTTTCTCAAAAGATCAACCAAATAGCTAATTTCAGATAAACTTGTCATATATTTTTCTCCTTGACTCTTTTTGTAATCATCAAAATCTTTTTGAAGCAAGTTATACTTGTCAACACTTGTAGAGGAGCAGACACATACACATCCATTCAAATTGTAACTTGAAACAAGTTTTTCATTTTCTTCTTTCAATTTGCAAATATATGTTTGCAATTCAGTAATCTTTGCAATATGCCATCTGAGATTTCCTTTATGCTTGTTATTCGATATTGTAAGTTTTTTGGCTTCTTCATGCATTTCATGGAAAGCACTAATAGCTTGATCATATTCAGAACTTACCTTAGTTCCATCACATGAGAGATCATCATCTTCTTCATTGATTATGGAAGTGAGACACATGTTGGGACCAATAAAAAAGTATTTGATGAAATAGGAACCAATTCAAGAGTAAGTTTGTGTATGATATGATGACTCACCACATAAGCCTCTGCTTCCTTTTTTCTTCTGTGATATAAACATTTTTGTGAATCAATTTCACTCAAAATAAGTATTGCCATTTAAAATTAAAACATTTAAACATTTAGAAGCACACTCAAATCACTTCTTATCACTTAACTGTGTACCACCAATCAATGCTTCATTAACTTATCTACGTCTCTGAATTTAGAAGCACACTCAAATCAACAAAACTGGTAAGAACTTGACAACGATTTCTTTCCCCAAATTGAAATTTTCACACACGCTAATACACTACTATAAATATATAAACAACAAGAGACACAGCTTAATTATTTCCACTAATAAAATCTAATACCTCATGAATCCTTAATAAATAGCAAATAACAAAATTTACACATAAGCAAAGTTTCTGTACCACCCAGAGAAAAACTCGTACACTTAAAAACAAAGAGCAAAGAAAAACAAAAACTATTTATAAAAAAACACACCACGTTAACCAAGCAAATCTATGAGCATGGTAAAAAAAATACTTTTCTAGTATAAATCAACCCAACTGCAATCTAAAGAGGCAAAATTGAACCCAAAAATTAAAAAGAAAAAAGAAACCCAGACGTAATTGACAAGAATGAGTGTAATTTTGCAAGAGAGCTTTTAAATAGAGGAATTTAAAAACAAAAACACAAAAGTTGAAACATGCCAGAGTCTTTCAAGCCATCATCGTGCATCTCCTCCTTCACAATAGCAAGTGGTTCTTTTGAGTTAAGACCCATAAAATCTCTTTCCATTTCAGAGAACCCGATGAAAAATTGAAAATTCATGAGTTTGAAAACAAAAGGGAACAAGAAGCAATCTCTTGTTCCTTAGTTACAACAACAACAAGCAAGCAGAGAGACAGAGAAGGAAAGAAGACCAAAGGAAAAGGTTCCAACTGCATCACAAAAAGGCAAGTCCAATGGGGTCGTGTTTCACACGAGTGTCGTGACATCTTGACCATTTCAGAGCATCATGTGTGTTGGATTTATGTTATGGTTTTCAGTGACCATTGAGAACTACCCAATGCTTACGTTCCTAGAGCATGGATCAAGGAGGACAAGGCTAGGGTTCGTTTGTTGTCTATTTGGGATAAATGATAATGTTCCGAAGGATTGAGAAAACATGGGAAAATGGTCGTGGGAAAACAAAAATTTCCGACGGAGGGTTGTCGGTGGGAAAAACGCAGTCGGAAATTCCCCATTTTCCGAAGGAAAATGCTCCATGGGAAAAAGGCCGTCGGAAATCGGCGCTTTTTTTGTAGTGAGTGCATAACTAGTGCAGTTTTTTTGGTCGGCTGGTGCTTTGTTCCTCTTTGTATATCAGTTCTTGGTATTCCTTGTACCGAATTTAGTAATATATTTTGTTCTTTGGCTAATAAAAAAAATAATATCTATAAAGATTAAAAGAGATTATTTCTAAGTATAGGAATTAAAAGATAATGTCCGTGTATGGATATAAGACTTAAATAAAGTAAATATACTTATATTAATATATATTTAAATATAATAATAATAATAATAATAATAATAATAATAATAATAATAATAATAATTGTTTTCATAGAATTTATTTGTTTTTAAATAACAAACCTGTTTATTTGAATTCCATTCCACTTGCAATTGCTTGAGTGAAAGGATCACTATTGTTTATGACTTTCTTCGACATTTTCTTTATAGGGACATTTGCGAAAGCTATTTATTTCAACAACCCAGTGTGGCCAAGTGGGTGTAACTCATACATATGCAGTTATGCACAGTTCATGTACATTTGCTTTATTGCAGTGAAAGTTTGATAGTTTGCTTAATTTGAAATACAAATAAAACTAATGAGTTCTCAGAGCAGTGGTGCTTAATTTGATAGAAAAAAATTGACACTGCATATAGTGTCCAAGAATTGTCAGACTTTGTCTTGTAGACTATTTGGTTCTTTTTCTGCATGTTTGCTAACAAACTAGTGTAACACCCCCGTAGGCCTCCAGTACGTTATCATTAACAATATCAGATTAGCGTTTCATCAACATCAATATTATTCAGTGGAAGCAAAGAATCATTTTCTTGATTCATTATGTATGGAAATCAAAATATCAGACAACATACAGATAAAGCACATAATATAAGCCCCTGCTGATCCAGTTTCTCATAAAAGAACGTAGACAGATAAAGAAAAGTATACAAGATAATCAGGAGGAAAGTCATCTTTTACATATCATTATAGTTCTGTACATCCATATACATCATAGTTTTCACCACATCATGGTGATACAAAAGAATAGTTGCCCTCATTGAAGGTATACAGAACTATACAACCCATAACAGGGTACAAAACCTAATCAAAATACAAAAATGAGCCTTTAAGCTCCTTCTACTTCTTAGTCAAGCAGAAATGTCTCTACTCGAGCCTCCTGCCCTGAGACTGCTCTCTTCTGTCTGAAGAGTCACCTGAAATCACAAATCCCCACACGAGGTGAGATACACATCTCAGTAAGCTTAGGGTCCTTAGGAAATCATTCCCGCCCTGGCCCACAATTCACAATACAAACATCAGATAATCATACATAGCATGTCAATAGCACATCCATGGCAGAGATTCACTCAATGTCGTTTCACATGGCAGAGATTCACTTAATGCCTCAATATCTGGCAGAGATTCACTCAATGCCTCAGCCAATGGCAGAGATTCACCCGATGCCCTCAACATGGCAGAGATTCACTCAATGCCCTCAGTATCTGGCAGAGATTCACTCGATGCCCTCCATATATATATATATATATATATATATATATATATATGGCAGAGTTCCACTCAATGCCATTCACAGATAATAGCATAGCCAATTACCATTATACAGAGTCATATCAGTATGCAACAACCAATGCATGCAGTATGAATATGACCATCACTCCCCAGGAGTGTGGTGTGCAACCAAATGGGAATAAATCCCCAGGGACACAGAACTTACCTGGCAAGGTATCAGTCTGCAGTTCCTGCCCTGGTTTGTGGCTCCCACCACCAACAGTCACAGTATCACGCCCTATTCAAGGGACATTCAATATCAAAACCAGTTCACAAACATTCAATCACAGAAACATTTCATATACAGAATCCCCTATCCTAGGGTTCTATCAATATTTCAGACCACACAAGGCCTCTCAAGGCTGAATACCAAGCATCTGAGTCATCCCAGACTCAATGCACAGCCTGTACATATAAACTCTGGCCATCATTAGCCCATATTTCAATTATCACTGGAACGGTCTGAGTTTCACTCAAAGCACCGTTCAATTAGCCTTTCAGACTCAACACAGTCAATAATCTAGGCTCTAGCATGTCAGAAAACCAACAACAAGTGACCCTACCACAATCACACATGCATTCACAGAGCCAATATTCAAAACTCACCAATTCAAAAACTAAAAGCTAATTCTTCATCACTAGGCAGTTCTAAACAAGATTCTCTACAGAATCCTGGGCTAATTCTAGCCCTAGACCAATATAATTCACAAAATCCAGAGAACCTCAACCATCAAAATCAACCGAAGAAACTTAAGTTTCTTACCTCAGTGGCGACCCAAAAGGCTGGGGGAACAGCTTTCCCAAGCTCTGTCGTCCGTTCTGTACCTTGGGTTCTTGCCTACACTTAGGTTAGTGAGGTTCTCTGAGGGAATGGATTTTTCTCAAATCAAAGGAAGTGATGAAGGATTTTTGCTTTCTGATCGGTTATAACAAGTTTCTAGGTCATAGGAATGTGTTTAGGCTAGCATATAAGGTCCTAGGAAGCTTGGAACATGCAACAATGGAGGCTGGGGCAAAAGGGAGGAAGAAGAAGAAGTTTTTCTTCTTCAAAACGCGACTGCCCTCTAATATACAGCCTGCCCGAGCTCTGGCGCGATCCGCGCCAGCTCCGGCGCTGACCGCGTCAACATGGCGGTTTATGTGGCGCCACCAGCGCCACTCCCACGCCTCCAGCGTCAACTTCCAGAACCTGTGGCACCATCCGCGCCACCCCTGGCGCTAACCGCGTGGAATTCCAGTGAAACTTGATTTTCTAGGCCACTTCCCGCGCCATCAGCGCCACCTGTGGCATGACCCGTGTGAGCTGTAAAACATATGGCGCCCCTCGCACCAGATTCACGCCCTTGGCGTGGACTTCCCGTGGGTCTGGCGCCATCAGCGCCAGCCCTGGCGTTACTCGCGCCATAGCCCTTCAAAGGGTTTTCTGCTAAAGGACCCCTGGCGCTACCAGCGCGGGGTCTGGCGCCAACCGCGCCCAGATGAGGGTTATCACAACTAGCTTGATTGGGGTTCACTCAAGAAGATGTGTGTAGAATGGTATAGGGACCTAATGAACATAGCCCTTTTTGTGTGGATCTTGTGTGTTGCTATTTAGGTGCAATTATGTTCCTTGTCATTACTGGCATATTGAATGTTTGGCTGCCAAGGAAGTCGAAGAGAAACAAATGATTTGAAGTGAACAATCAAATACTCAATGCACTGTTTGTACTAGCATACAAAGAGGATCTACCACATGGTTTGGTTGATGATAAAGTAAATGTAGCAAAAATATTAGTCATATATGTTACTTTCATTGGTGTGATCACTAGGATGTTGCAGGCTATAAACTAGGATGTTTGTTTTAATGATGTTACATAAAATCATTTACATTTAATATGATGTTTCATGGTATTTGACATAATTCCCTGTCAAAGGGCATTTCACAGTGCTAAGCCGAATTCCAAATTTTAGTTTAATAACAATTTGGTTTGTTATTTATTTTACAGAATAAAAATTCTTCAATGTGGTATGAAAGTGTAAATTCAATTAAGTCCATGGGTTCATTTGGAATCGTGTGGTTTTTAGTATTGTAATTTGTGACAAAAGGAAAAATCAGGAATGACAATGAATGAAATTATGAAGAAAAATCTTATGATATGAATAATACCTATGAAGCTTTAGTCTTTAACCAAACTGAATGGTGTTGTAGGATATTATTGCAGAGGCAAATTTATCTTTGCTATAAATTCCCGTAATCAAATATATCAATAACCTTTGTAATTTAAATGGATCGATCCGTTTAACTAATTAGAATAAGGGCTTTTGTTCTTGTTGGGCATAAATGTTGTTAGAGACAGATTAAATGTAAGATAGATCATTAATGCAGCCATAACTTAACACAAGGAAATAAAGGCCCATTAGGTGGTCAGAAACAAAAATATAATCTTGTGTAACTTAGCTAAAGTTATATTTCTTTTTAAGGTTTAAATGTAATTTTGGTTATTTTATTTTATTCAATATGTAATTTAATTTGATGTCTTTATTTTAAAATTTATTTGGTTCTTCTATTTTAAAAAATCAGTAACCTTGGTCTTCTTATTTCAAAATACAAACATTTGATCTCCATATTTTGTAAAATCAGTAATTTTGGTCCCGTATTTTAGAAAATCTACAATTTTGGTTGAATAATTAGTTTTTCTTACATTTTATTTTTTTTTTATTTCTTACTTTGTAATTAATTAAATTATTTCTTGATAATATCGTTAATGAATATGTTAGGTTTATGATTCAATTAGACCAAAAGAAAAGAAATAAAACATAGATAAAAT
>PYAF01002573.1:77025-87741 GCA_007407185.1 Glycine tomentella
TATGTTTAACTGTACTGCTTTTTATAAATAAATCATGGTGAGAATAATTGTTTATGTTTGTTACGAATTATAAAATTAGCAAGCAAAGCGAAAAGAATTTTCGTGAAAAATTTTTACTAAACAAATTTTAATACAAAATGGACACTTTATTTTATCTAAAAACAATCAAGCACGAGAGGGTAAAGAGAGGCGTTACAATGTGCCACTTACAAGTATGGTTTCTTTATGTTATTATCATGCAAAACATTTCCTCGGATTTTCATAAACAAATTCATAAAAATTTAATTGAATTAAAACGAATTGGTTTAGTATTGAGTTTTGTGTCAATGTTGGACGTCACATTTCAATCCTTCTTAGATATATCTATTTTTTAAAAATCTCTATATTAATATTTTGTTCATCTTCATAATATAGGAACTAAAAAAAAAAGATATATTAGAAGAACTAAAAAAAAATAATAAGAACAAAAATTAAAAAAAAAAGAAAGAAATTTTGTAGGAACCAAAAATAAAGTAAAAAAAAATTTAGGGACAAAAATAAAATATGATTATATTTCAGGGGGGAAAAATATTTATATAAGTCTTAATAATAATAATAATAATAATAATAATAATAATAATAATAAATAGAGATATCAAAATTTCAAAACTATATGTAAAGAAAAAAAAATGTTTGATGTTGAAGTGACCGACTTCCTAGCTTTCAAAAAGTACATATATAATTGAGAAGTTTGGAATAATTGATAATCAGTTATATTGATGGGGAAAAGCAAATATGAAGATTGTTATTCAAAGCGAAGTTGAACTTGACCCAAAAAGAAGAAAAACTCGTAGAATGGTGGAAGATGACCATAAATAACAAATATAAGTGGAACTAAAGTATATGCTTTGCCGTCGATGGGGAGTTGATATGATAATAAACTGAAATTCTTTTTATGCTAGCTGCTGGCCAACCCAATCCCAACCGTAAGTAAATCCTCAATAGCCCCCTAAATACAAATTAAGGTGTTTCTATACATTTTTTTTTTCTAAACCATTCATCACGAAATAATTATCATAATATGAAAAAAATTATTAGAATCAGATTAACTAGTTTTAAAAAAATTAACAAATAAAAACTTATTTGTTTAAGTTTATTTTTGCAAAATAATTATATTTCTATAAATATATCAAGAAATAATTAATAAAAAAATGAAAGTGCTTTTAAAACAAATTAGATATACACTTAATACCTCGTACTATATATTGCATATTGGTATTTAAAATTTCCTAACATATTTTGTGTATCCCATTTGGTAGTCTAACTTCTTTCGTTTTTATTTTTGCTCTTTATTTTTTTTTTTTTTGCTTGAATTTAGTCTTATTTGTGAATTGGGACAGTAGAAAAAAGTAACAAATTGACATTTTTTATTATTTATAATTAAACGTCACCTCAATTATTATATTGGTCTAATTTAGCTATAAGATATTGATCCCAGTGATACTGAACTTGATTCCCTTAAGTAAGATTTCATGTTTGAGCTTTATAAATAATAATAAAAAAAAAGAATTAATAAGGAAGAATCCAACTAAAGATGATCAACTAAAATTTTCAACGAATATTTGTTATTGATAAAACTAATGGATATTTTATACTAATAATATGATTAAAAAATATTAGTCTAATTAAGTAGAAGAATCAAATGAAACAAAAATGTTAGAGGAACAAACTAAAATTACAGAATAATTTAGATCAGAAAAATAATAATTTTTATATATATTACGAATGTTGTATTTTTATATAATAATTTGAATCATTCATAATTTCACATAGATAAATTTACTAACAATTTTATATTTTTAAAAGTCTAATATAATTATAAATATAAATACAACTACATCCTCATATTTTCTTGAATTCTGTTCCTGTCCAATATATTGCCTTACCTTTTGAATATTTACAAAGCAAATTCTTTTTGAGATGGAGAGGCTATAGCTACTACTTAGTCTGTCATATGTGGTTTAATTTATATTGTTTCGAAAGATAATTGAATATTTTATATATCCATCACATATATATATATATATATATATATATATATATATGACCCATTCAATATGTTTTTTACATTTTGGCATATTATGTTGGTGTCGTATATACCTTATAACTACATATTGTTCGTGTGTCATATTTACCTTTTGGCATATTATGTTGTATTTCTCTTAGCTGTTGCTGAAGTTTTTTCCATTGAACCATTTACATTTTTTTACCCTTTTTCTCAAGTCTAAATATAATTATAACAATATGATAACTATCATATCTAATTCTCTTAGCTTGTTTTCTTTAGGCATATTAGTATTTGATTATTGAAGAATTCTGAAGAGAAATTTTGAAGCATGAAGTATATATTGTGAAAAATTCTCAATCCCTCACTTTCTTAACTTTGCATAGCCCTCTTAAAAAAATAAGCACTTAATTCTAGTACCTTGGTAAGTTTCACAGAGATGTATTGTGAAATTTCTCGTACTTTTCATCATTTACTGTGTTTTTGGTAGTTGGGCAAGTGAAAAGGTTGAAAATGAAAAACGAAAATAATGGATGTATCTGGATTTATATTTTATCTAATTGACTTGCTATTTCTATTTTTTTTTTTTTTGTGTGTCTTTACTGCTATGCAAACATTAACGTTGACAAATAAATAGTGCGTTTTGAATATTGTGTAATCTTTTAAATTTTTAATTACTACATATGCACTTCGGTCGCTTCCTTTGTAAGCTTTTGTGTATTTGGATTTAAATTTACAGTAACTTTTCGTTATACATCTTTTAATTTTTTTTTATTTAAACAAGACATTCTAAGACGGTTATTAGAAAAATCATCTTAGAATGAATCATTCTAAGACGTTTTACCTAAGAACCGTCTTAGAATCAATGTTTTTTATTTTTTTTATTTTAACATAGTAATCTAAGACGCTTCTTTGGTATAACCGTCATAGAATGTGATCATTCGAAGACGATTCTAAGGCATAACCGTCTTAAAATAGTCACATTCTAAGACGATTCTAAAGCATAACTATCTTAGAATAGTCACATTCTAAGACGGTTATACCAAATAACCGTCTTAGAATCACATTTTGTATTTTTTTTATTTTAACACATTGATTCTAAGACGGTTGTAAGATATAAACGTCTTAGAATGCTCACATTCTAAGACGGTTTTACCTTAGAACCGTCTTAGAATGTACGATTTTTTATTTTTTTTATTTTTTCAACACCTTCTAAGACGGTTCAGTGGGGAAGCCGTCTTAGAATCGTTTGTTACGAAGACGGTTTAATAATCGTCTTCGAATGTCTTACTTTTAACGACGTTTGATACAAAGACGGTTGAAGAACCGTTTTTGTATGTGTTTTAGAACCGTCTTGGAATGTCACTTATCTACGATAAAAAAAAAAAGTTTTTTTTTTCAATAGATTTAATTATGCTTTTAATCTCTTAAATTTGGGTAGGACACTTTTACTTTTTTCATTCTATCAATTTTAATGTTCTTTTTAATTCTTCGACTCTTTTTTTGAATGAAAACATTTTTTAAATTTAACTAAAGAGCAAATTTTTAATTGATAGACCAAAATCAAAAGTGTCTCAATTTGAGAGAGTAAAATCATATTTAAGTTTTTTCATTATTTGACAGTAATATATAGGTGCGTTCACATATACAAGTAACTCATGAACCTGATTCGACTTAATCCAACTAGTTCTCTTTGGATTTTTTGAGTTTTGGTCAAATCCGACCAACTCGCTCCTAATCAATGTACATGCATGGTAATAATGGGTTCTATTTTTTGAATCCAACCCAACTCATAATATATAATTACATTTATTATTATATATAAATTATGTTATTGAAGATAAAATACATTAATTTTTAGTTAACATAGTTAATTTATTAAATTCAATCATTCATGATATTTTTTTCCTTTTTTAAGTTGTTATTTTTATATTTGTTTTTATTTTATTTGTGTTTTCTTATGATAATACAATATTTTATTCTATCTAACATAAAAATATTGTATTATAGCGTTGAAATCATTAATTTTATTATTCAAGTATTATTATAATTTGGTCTTTTTTAATATATTTAGTCATTATATATTTATAAAAAATTAGACAAAAATAAATATTATTCTAAAAATTTAATTTAAACAAATTAAAAATAATTTTTAAATATTAAAATCTGATTAATCGAATCGAATTCAACTTGTTTATTGTCAGATTGATTTGTATCGAATTTATCAATAAAATTACATAAATCCAATATAAATTTTTTGTCAGGTTAAGTAATAGATTTAATCTAATCTAATCCGACCTGTAACATTCTTGTTGATAGTGTGTAAATGATTGTACATCATATCGTGATCGTTGCAGTCAACTCCTCTTTATGAATCAAAGGAAAATCCTAATAATGTAAAATTGTAAATTCTAGAATGGGGCTACTCATTAGGGAAACGGTCCACATATTCCCAACAATCATTATCAAAGGATAATTAAAAAAGAAAAAGAAGAAAAAAAACAAAAAGTCTCTCATGAGTGTCACATTAGTCCGGCGAAGAATCTTTTATTAATTAACAACATAGCTTCTGGAAACCTATCTTTCCTTTTCAAGCCTGCCTACTCTATAAAAATCCAAGCTTCTTCACCTCTTGCAAATTGCACTTAACCCATAATCTTCTCAGCTTAATTTAAACTATTTGACACTAAAACACTGCCACCACCAAACCCCTTCTCTCAATATCTCCGAACTAGTGATCCCCGGCCTTAGAGTTTGTGAACTCAACAACCTCGATCTATATATCAATGGGGAATAGAAACTCAATAATTTCAAAGCCACATAGTGGCAAGAGAGCAATGGTTGCTTCCAAAGAGTCACACTATAATGGTGTTTCAATGCAAAGGAAAGTCAAAACAAAGCCAGAGGTGGTGATGAATCTTGGGGTGTACCCAACACAACAACAAGGTGAGAATGAAAAACCACTATGTGATGATCACACTTTCTCCAATTACATTCAACGCACTAAGTATAAAATCAGGAGCATCACAAACAATGGCTGCCACGAGGAGCAGAACTACACTGCACCTTCAGATATTGTGGCTAATGATACCAACAACGAAATAATAGTTGAGATCGAAAGTGACCCTTTTTCAGATTATATTCAGAATGCTAGGAAGAAGTTGAGAACGAGAACTTTATCTAGAAATAATCGTTCCTTCAGAAGAGGGTAAGCCCATATGAGAGCATTCAATTTTAGTTGAATGTAATGTTGGTGCCTTTAATCTTCGTTGCTGAGTGGAGTCTGTTAGAATAAGGAGAAACTCTTGTGTGTTTATGGAGCAAGTTCCTATTGTTGTATTACTAAAACTGTAATTGTGATAAAACTTAAAAATTACGTCAATTTATCAAATAAACGTGAAAACTAAACTATTTTCTTTCTCATTTGGTATGAAAAACCAGGTTTTCATTAAAGTTGTTTGGACTGAAAAAATTAATTCTGAATCAGATCAGACAATTATTAATTCTTATTCGACATGAAATTCATCATGTGAATTTTTATTTAAAATTAATTTTAGACTTAAAACTTGTTCCATTCCTCAAAAACGGAATTCCAGCAATAAGCCAGAAATCAATATAGGATCAAGCTCTTTCTCTCTCTGAAGGTGCTTATGAAGGTTCAAACAACTTCAGGAAGAAGATCACAGCACAAACGAACCACAAATTGGACATGAGGTGTGTGCACTATGAGAATGGAAAGAGAGAGTAACAGTGTATGTACCTTTCACCTTTGGTGTGTATGGCTATTTATACTTACTGACCTGTAGTGAAATAAGGAAATTGTCTCTATTCTTGATCACGATCTTGGGTGGATATGGTGGATAATAAACTTCTGTATCTTCTTGGATTCTGCAAATATTTAGAACTTCAATCTTGTTTAATCTTTCCGTAAATAACTTCCTAAGCTGTCGTGGACCTTTTAAACTTGGCCCAATATAAAAGATCCGTAACAGTTGCCCCTCATCTCGGTTATTGAGTAGCCTGGATGACCGAGATGAACATAGTGTTCTTTTTAGTCTTATGGCCGAGATAATTTTCATCGATAAGTCGACCGAAGCGACATCCTTTCGGCGCATTTTGTATGGCCCGCTTTCTTGTGAGCCGACTTCATTTTCCGAGTTTAGCCGAGATGGGAAGGAGTCTCCTTGTGTAGAGCCGATCTCATTTCTGACTGCAGTCGACGTGACGTAAAATCTTCTTGCGCAGAACCGACTTTATCTTTTGATCGGTACAACGACATGGACACCGACCTTATTTTTCGATTTTAGCCGACATATAGATTATTCCCTTTTTCCTATCTCTACCGAGATAACGAAGCGTTTTCTTCTATGATGCCGATCTCCTTTCTTCAATCCCAAGTTCCAAGGCAATGAAGTCCCTTTGCTGTCGTTTGGATATGTGAAATGACGCGCCTCCCTAACATTTAATGCCCTACCAATTCTCAGCACGTTCTAATCATGACCATCCCCCGTCATAAGTCTATTTTGTCCCTGTCTCTTGATTAACTGTTCATCATTGGTTATAACTGCCCCAGTAATTAGGCACGATTATCAGTTATTATTTATTATTTCCAATTTTCGACGGTTACCATTTTTCTTAATTACGTGGGTTCCAACAGTTTCTTTCCACTATTACAACCCGTATCTTTGTCATTTTTCCCTTACTTTCAAAACATTGGCTTGTTTCTGTAGCTTACCCCTGCTCTCGATATTCTGCTTCCTGCATTTGCATTTTTGGTGCATCTTCCTGTTCTTCTTCAAAAACAAAACTTCTTCAATCCAGGTATTTTCCTCTACCCTTCCACTTTGATATACTGCATTACTTTTTTCCATCTTCTACCCTTTTTATTTTATCCTCTGCGATACCCCTTCTCTTTTGGAATTCTTTTTCTGGGTTTCTGCCCCTTATTGATCTGTTCATCTTCATCTCTAGTTCCCTCCTTTTGTCAATCTCCCCAGTCTTATAATGGTGAAACTTACCCCTGAGGAAGAGGCTCATGCTGACAAAGTCTCTCCTGGCGTAGCTTTTTGGTTTTTTGGTAAGCCTCTTAGTGAGGAAGAAAAAATTAAACGCTTCCTTCGGACACCCGGTGGTGGCTCCAAATCCACTAAAAACCCTTCAACTAACAAATTACCTCCCTCTAAAGCCATACCAAATCTTTCAAAGGTTGAGGCAGGTCCTAGGGTTGGGTCTATTAGGGAGTCTAGAGGTCGCATTCCTTCCTCACAAAATGTCAAGGTTCCTTCCAAATCTGTGCAAAGTTCTGGTATAAAACCCACTAAAGAAACTAGGGTTCGTACTGCGATTTCCTCCGCCCTTCCTCTAAGGTCTTGCCTACCAGAACCTCCTTCTAAAGTCCGATTTGATCCGTGCATAAAGTGTATGGATAGGTTCATGTACTTAGCCAGTGCGGGTTTTGATAAGGACGCCGAGGACGTGCTAGATGCGTGCCGGCATAATCCTGTGGCTGTCATCCCTTCATTGCCTTCGCCAAGAGTCGAGATACCCTCTAAAAGTGTCTCGGCCGACCCCTTCCGACTTGCCGAGACCCCCACAGGTATCTTTTGCTGATTTTTTCCTTTTTTGTTATCGTAGGTTATCATGGAACCTCCTTCTGTGGAAATCGTTGAGGAGTCTCGGTCAAGTGGTTCTCGTGCCGACAACCTCTCTCCTACTTTGATAGCCCGATTTCCCTGGGTAACATTTGAGGTTCTCAACACCTCGTCGCCCCTGAGTCCGGAGGGCATAGTCGCCCTCCCTGTAGGAAACCAAGAAGGTTTTTCTGTTCGCCATCCCGGCTCTCGTGTGCCTATCTGTTCTAGTGCCTAGCAGGGCGAGTCCAGTTTTTTCTTTTTCTGTGCCGATGTAATTACCCGCTTGGGTATCCGTTTTCCTTTCTCCGAGTTCGAGATGAAGCTTTTGAAGCATTTGTCTTTAGCTCCTTCACAGCTTCATCCGAATGGTTAGGCCTTCATAAAATCCTTCGAGGATTTGTGTATTAATTTAGGAATTCCTTGTTCGGTTCCTGTGTTTATGTACTATTTTTCGGCTCAAACCAGTGGCTCTGGCCGAGAGCCTTCAAGTAAAAAGGGTTGGACTTCCTTACGGAGTCGCCCTAGACGTAAAATTTTTCCTCTTTTTGCTGATTCTTTTAAAAGATTCAAAAACAATTATTTTAAAGTTAGTGCCAAACCTGGTGAACAACCTTTTTTTCTTCAAGGGCCGGAGTCGGCCGAGGTGAGGTGGAAATTTCCACTTTACTGGTCCCGTGCCCATCATGACATTCACCCTTCTTATTATCACCGGGATGTGATAGCGTTGTCGGACGAGGATGCTTATTCAGTCATCCAGATTAATGCCTTCCGAGAGAGTCAGGGTTTATGTGACATTCCCTCAGCTCTTCCTGACTGTTAGTTTATTTTATAGAATGTATTTTCTTGCTTTCTTCTATTCTCGGTACTTATTTATTGTCTTGCTTTGTTTTGCAGCTGCTGAGATGGAAGATCAATCCGGCAATCTTCGCCCTCGATCTCGCAAGAACTCCGGTGCCCCTCGGCCTCCTCCTGCCGACAACACAGTCCCTGCCTTCTTCAAGAACCTCAAGAAGAGGAAGGTGTCTAGACCGACTGCCGAGGTGACCATCGCTTCGGCCGTGCCGGCCGTTCCTATCACCACCGTCCCTACCACAGTTGCTCCTCCTGCCGACGTTGCCCCTCCTGTCGATGTCGCTCCTCCTGTTGAGGACCTTACTCCTCCACCGCCTGCTCCGATCTCCGATCCCCTGGTCGATGAATATTCTACGGCCTTGTTTACCGACGCTTCAAAGCTGGAGCTCGACCACCTATGGGAAAGGGGAGCCCGCGAGCTTTTCCCTTTCGTTCAGGCTCCGAAGCGCTTCGCCGACTCTTCTCAGCTCTCGAGAGACGACGTCCTCCTGCTTCAGCAAATGCAGCAGCATGCTTACCAAACTGCTTCCCTTGTTGACTGCCTAGTCAACACTAAGGGTTTGTGTGCCAAGTATAAAAATGAGCTTGTTGCAGCTGGCGTCAAGCTTCAGAGGGCCAAGGATGGATTGGTTGCGGCTTGGGGGCAGGCCGAGCAAGACCGGGCCGCGTTCGATCGGGATCTTGGGGCGTCCCAGTTTGAGACCGAGCAGGCCATTGCCAAAGCCGCCCTCCTGGCTCAAAATTTGAATAAGATGAAAACCTTGCTCGAGGGCGTGGAGGCCGAGGTGAGGGATGCTAAGGCCGAGGCAGAGGCTGCTAAGGCGGAGGCAGGGGAGGCTCGGTCTAAACTTCTGGAGGCCGAGAAGGATGTTGCTGACTTGCAAGACTCTCTTTCTTCGGCGGCCGAGGACTCTTTTAACAACGCTCTCGCCCAGATCCGATGTCTCAATCCTGGGATCGCTCTGAATACTGAGGGACTGCATTTCCAATCTTTTGTCCGAGATGGAGCTGTTGTCCCTTATTTTGACCAAGATGATTCCATGATTGAGGCCGAGGATATTCCGGAGGCCGGTGTTGAAGGGAACTCGGTTCAGAGGGGTGATGCTTGAAGGGCCGGTATGCCGGTTTCAATATGTAACTATTTATTTTTATTTTGAACAAAGTCTTTGTCCTTTGAACAATCATATTTTATTTTTGGAAATCATATCTTATTTCCCATATTCTTGTCGAAATTTTTCTAAATATGCGCATTTAAATATTTGTTTGGTTCCAACGGCCAAACATGATATCGGCCGATTTACACTTAGGTATATCGGTTTTTTGCATATTCCAAGTTATCGTTAGTGTATCACAGCCGCTTTGGACCGTGCCGACCTGATCAGGGTCGGAAAACACCTCGGATCGGCATGGAACAATATAGATATTACTCAATGAGCTTTAATGTATGGATATCAAGGAATATTTGAAAAGAAACTTTGTCAATTTCTGACTTATTTATTCATCAAAGTCGTTAAAAGAGATTACATGAAGTGGGGGTGTCTAAACCGTTGGCCGCCACTTTACTCATTTAACACATAAATAATCAGCTATAGTATGTCTTCAATTTGTCGGCATTCCAAGTGCGTTTGATCGCCTTCTTGTCTAGTGTTTCTAATATATATGCCCCTTGGCCGAGATCCTGAGCAACTCGATAAGGCCCCTCCCAATTAGCCGCCAACTTTCCATCTTGCGCATTCTTATTGCCGATGTCGGCTCTTCTCAAGACCAGATCGCCTTTTTCGAAGGATCTCGGTCTGATCTTCTTGTTGAATCTCCTAGCAATCAATTGCTTTGTGGCTACATCTCAGATATGTGCTTTGTAACGACCCGCCTCGTCGCTACTATATCACTAACTCTTAATCGTACAACTTCAATTTTTTAATAAAACTTCATTAATTTGTTTATGAAAACGATGGTAAATTTTTCGCAATAATACAATTATCATACATATATTACAATTACATATTTAAACACATTATACATATATATTAAATTAGTACATGTCATCCACATGTCATAACTTCCTTTACACCCAAAATTACATACCAACAAACAGCCAAAGATTAATTAAGAAAGAGTTGGTTAACAAAACACAACTCTTTCTCCAAAAAGAAATCCAACGTCATCACGTCGGCTTGGCGGCTCCAA
>PYAF01002575.1:11389-33370 GCA_007407185.1 Glycine tomentella
TAAACAAAGTCAAGGTGAAAAATATATGTTGCTTTTAGCCAAAAACAGTGATTTGATTGATCTCTTGAGAAAGTTTTACAAGGGAAAATGCAACTTGGCTGAAATGTTAAGTGTGCAAAAGTATGCTGGAGATACTTCTGGTTTGGGGTATAAACATGGCTCAAAAACATTTGGTAAAACAGTTTTTGTACCTCCAAAATAGAAGAATCAGAAGTGGAAAAAGAATTCAAGGATCAATCAAAATTCTGGTTTTGGGAAAACTTCAAAATCTGTCACTTGCAACTATTGTATGAAAAAGGGGCACACATCATTTAAATGCTATGCTAGGAGATTTTATGTGCCTAATGGAGATTGCATTTGGATTCCTAAAAGAAAGAAAAATGCTAACCCCTATGGACCCAACTTTAATTGGGTACCTTCCCTTGAAATTTAATTTGCATTTTGTAGGTGTGTCTAAGAGCTAGAACATCAACATGGTATCTTGACAGTGGATGCTCTAGACACATGACTGGAGACATGTCCCTACTCTCAAATTTGATTTTAAAAGAAGGAGAATATGTCACCTATGGAGATAATAATAAAGGGAAAATAATTGGTGAAGGAAATATTGGACATAGCTTCAAAGGCAAGATCAAAAATGTGTTGTATGTAGATAGGTTAAAGCACAATTTGCTAAGCATAAGTCAGCTGTGTGACAAAGGCTTTAAAGTGAATTTCAACAAAGAATGCTGCATATTTTCTGATGGTAAAAATGGTGAGGTACTGCACATAGGTAAAAGGAAAGGTAATATATATGTGCTTTCAATTGATCATGCATTATTTCATAAATCTTCTTGCCTAATAGGCAAAGTTGATGAAACTTGGCTGTGGCATAGAAGAGCAAGTCACATAAACATGCATCACATGAACAAGCTCATTAGAAAAGACTTAGTAATTGGATTACCCAAACTCAAATTTGAGAAGGACAAACTTTGTGATGCTTGTCAAAAAGGGAAACAAACATAGAACTCTTTTCAAAGTAAAAACATTGTTTCCACCTGTAGACCACTTGAACTTCTTCACATTGATTTGTTTGGTCCTTCTAGAACTATGAGTTTAGGTGGGAATTATTATGGACTTGTGATTGTGGATGATTACTCTAGATATACTTGGACTCTGTTTTTGAAATCCAAGAGTGATGCTTTCCTTACTTTTAGAAAAATGGCCAAGCTTACTCAAAATGAGAAAGGGTGTACTCAATAAGAAGTGATCATGGTGGTGAATTCCAAAATGAACATTTTGAAAAATTCTGTGAGGAAAATGGAATTAACCACAATTTTTCAGCTCCAAGAATACCCCAACAAAATGGTGTTGTGGAGAGGAAAAATCGATCTCTTGAAGAAGGTGCTAGGACACTTCTTAATGAGTTAAATTTACCTAAGTATTTTTGGACTGATGCTGTAAGCACTGTGTGTTATACTTTGAATAGATTACTTATAAGGCCTATTTTAAAGAAAACCCCTTATGAGCTATACAAAGGTAGAAAGCCTAACATTTCTCATTTAAGAGTATTTGGCAGCAAGTGTTTTGTACTGAACAATGGCAAAGAATCACTTGGAAAATTTGATGCTAAGGCAGACGAAGCAATTTTCCTTGGATATTCATTGCATAGCAAGGCTTATAGAGTATTCAATAAAAGAACAATGTGCATTGAAGAATCTGTACATGTGATTTGTGATGAAACTAATCCCTCTAAGGAGGAAAAAGAAATTGATGGTGATGCAGGTCAGCTGGAAGAACTAATTGAAATAGACAAATCCTCAACCAAAATTTAAGAACCAAGTGTTGAAGCAACATCCACAACCCCTGTTCAAGTGGATTGGAGAACAACAAGAGATTTATCACTTGACAACATCATAGGTGAAGTTTCAAAGGGAGTATCTACTAGATCTTCACTAAAGAACCTATGCTGTGATATGGCTTTTGTTTCTCAAATTGAACCAAAGAACATTGATCAAGCCTTGAATGATGAACATTGGATGCATGCCATGCATGATGAGCTCAATCAGTTTAAGAGGAATGAAGTTTGGGAACTTGTGGCTAGACCTTCATCTCTTAAACCCATTGGCACTAAATGGGTTTTTAGAAATAAACTTGATGAGAGTGGAATCATAGTCAGAAATAAAGCTAGATTGGTGGCTAAAGGCTATAACCAAGAAGAAGGCATAGACTATGAAGAAACTTTTGCTCCAGTTGCTAGATTGGAAACAATCAGGTTATTACTTGCATATGCATGTCTCGCGAATTTCAAACTTTTTCAAATGGATGTTAAAAGTGCATTTTTGAATGGATACATTGAGGAGGACATATATGTTGAACAACCTCCTGGTTTTACTGATTTCAAACATCCAAACTATTTTTTAAAATTGAAAAAGGTACTTCATGGTTTGAAACAAGCTCCTAGACAATGGTATGAAAGGTTAAGCAAATTTCTGCTTGATCAATCTTTTACAAGGGGCAGTGTTGATAAAACTCTGTTTATCAAAAGGCATGGCAATGATTTCTTATTGGTTCAAGTGTATGTGGATGATATAATTTTTGGTTCTACTAATCACTTGTTGTGCAAGGATTTTTCATCAGATATGCAGAAAGAATTTGAGATGTCAATGATGGGTGAACTAACATTCTTCCTAGGACTTCAAATAAAGCAAATGAAAGAATGGACCATTTCTCAACCAATCCAAATATTGTCTTGAAATAATCAAAAAATTTGAGATGGAGAAAAGCAAGGATGCTGCAACTCCCATGGCTACATCAACTTATCTTGATTCAGATGAAAGTGGAAAGAAAGTTGATGAGTCTAAGTTCAGAGGAATGATTGGATCCTTGCTTTATCTAACAGCTAGTAGACCTGATATAATGCTAAGTGTTTGCTTATGTGCAAGATATCAAGCAAATCCCAAGGAGTCTCATCTTACTTCTATCAAAAGGATTCTCAAATATCTCAAAGCTACACCTAGAGTTGGACTTTGGTATCCAAAAGGTGCTTCTATCAATATTGTTGGATATTCTGATTCTGATTTTGCAGGTTGCAAATTAGATAGAAAAAACACTAGTGGCACTTGTCATCTTCTAGCAAGTTCATTAATCTCATGGCATTGCAAGAAACAATCATGTGTTGCATTATCTACTGCTGAAGCAGAATACATCTCAGCTGGAAGTTGTTGTGCACAAAGCTTGTGGCTTAAACAACAAATGCAAGACTATGGAGTAGAACTGAATGAGATTCCACTACTATGTGATAATACAAGTGCTATAAACATATCAAAGAATCCAATTATGCATTCAAGGACAAAGCATATTGAGATCAGACATCATTTCCTTAGGGATCAGGTTCAAAAAGGTAACATAAAGGTAGAATTCATTGACACCAATAACCAACTTGCAGATATTTTCACAAAACCATTATCAAGGGATAGATTTTATACTCTTAGGAACATGCTAGGCATTCTAGATGAAAGTAACATTATCTAGCTTGTTCTATATGCATTTTGTATGATGAATTAAAGCCATAGGTTGCACAAAACGTATGATTATTTGGAACATTCTAAAAAGCTGCTAAAATGTTCTGTATCTGTTGAATTGACTGTAATAATCGATTAAAGCACGAATTAATCGATTAATTTCATTAAAAATCACATCCTGTATGAAATTTGTGCTTATGTAATCGATTACACACAGATGGTAATTGATTATCCTTCGTATAACAAGAATTAACCTATCTCTGGAATAATCAATTACACATCGGGATAATCGATTACATTGATTAAAATTTTGTGAATGGATGCATGTTTCACTATGATAATCGATTACTTAAGCCTTGTAATCGATTACCTTCACCACTAGAAGATATAAGGCTCACTGAAATAATCGATTACCACTCGGGATAATCGATTACTTATGCCCTGTTACTTGTATAATTCATAAAATGAGTCATATAATTGATTACTGCAAGCAATAATCGATTACTTGTCGTCTTCAACCTCTGACTGAGGATCAAATAATCGATTACCTAATAAAATAATCGATTACCATGTGTTTTTCAGAAGCCTATTTGATTTGGAATAATCGATTACTTAACGAAATAATCGATTATTCATGCTATTGAACGTTGCCTGACAGGTTTTTATGGGTTATTTAACTGCCCAATCAGTTTTAAAACGCACCCAATGTCATTAAACTGTCACCAACAGCTATATTTTTGAATTTTTGGACGTTTAGGGTCTGATCTGTGCCTATAAATAGAGGATTACAAGCCATAGAAAATCTGCACCTTGTCTATCTCTCTCTCTGCACTTTCTGAGTTTTTTTTTCTTAAGTCTTGTTTCTGTCTATCCTTTCTCTGTGTAACCATGTCAAACCTAACACCTAAAAGAACTAGGACAACTAAGAGAAAGCTGGGAATCCTCATCTAACCCACCTCCTCCTCAACCTGCCAATAGGTTAGACTTATGGTTTTCCTCTGAAAGTGACAAAATCAACTACCTACAATTCTGATGGACGATCAATGCAAGCTAAAGAGCTAGGACTCAAGTACTTCAAGATCATATCCAATCTAACTTGTATTTCTTGGAAAAGCAAGAAGAAGCCCACAAAAGTAGTGGAAATGCACAAGGAGGGTTGTCTGTTTTAACAAATTAAAAGCATCCTGTAACAGATTAAAAGCATCTTTCTAATATCTGTAATCAATTACAAGCATCCTATAATCGATTAAATCAGCCTAAAAAATGAAAGTATCTCTGTTTTAATTGATTACATGTCGAATTAATCGATTATTTTGGTCCTAAATCAGTTTCCAGGAAGGATAAGATCAAAATAATCGATTGCCAAACCAAGTAATCGATTATTTAGGTTAAATAATCGATTACATGGTCGAAATAATCGATTAAACCAGAAGTTTATGCAAAAACGCGATTTTGTGAAGCCAAAGGTCGTTTTGAACAAAGTTTGCATTACAAGCTACATTTGAGCTTCATTTCAATTTGCATTTTACTTATATTTAGGGTCATTTAGCTTGTAATTTCGTGGGCTATACAAACCACACTAAAACTATTTGTAAGAACTTTTGATTCCATTAATACAATTCTGAAATTGTTGAGAGGGTTTCTCTCTTGTTCTTATTCAAGAACCTTCTTGTTTCTTATCAATGGCTCCTCTGCTATTGTGGTGATTCTTGCAAGACCTATTGAAATTCCTATTCCATGGTGTAATTCCAATTCATTCCTATTCTTCTTCCACAATCCATTTCTACAAATTAGAAATCTCTTAAAAAGCCCCAAATTCTGTGAAAGTGCAGAATTCTCCATTTCTTGGAGTTTGCTTGAAGATTGGGTTTCATTGCAAGGAAGATTTGGGAAACCTAATGTCTAATGGTTGTAGACAATACATCAAATTCAATGCCACTAAACCAGTGGCCTCTCCCAAATATATTGAACTTGATTGGTTCATAAGGGAGGGATTTCAGTTTCCAACCTACCTTGAAGCCTAAGGGTTGAGAATGTTTTTAGAAATGAAGGGTACCTTCTACCCGGATTTAGTGAAAGTTTTCTATACTTGCTTGAAGGGTTCAATGCAAGGGGCTATAAAATCCAAGGTTAAGGGAGTAGAGATGATTGTAACCCCTGAAATTTGGGAAACAGTGGTTGGGGTAATGTGTGAGGGTGTTAGGAGATTTGATGAAGATCCTGAGGGGTATAGCAAAATAGACACCTACAGAGAAATGCTTCATGATCCTCACATGAGGCTTAGGACTAGGCTGGGTACAGGTCCCATGAATGCTGAGGATAGGCTTCTACATTACATAATCACATATGTAATAACCCCTAGAGCAACCAACCATGCCCAAGCAACTGATGAGGATTTTCAGTTGGTATATGGGCTGAAAAACCATATTCCTATGAACTGGGTGCTTATTATTGAAGAGATCATGCTTAAGTCCAAAAGACTTGTAACTACCCTTTCCCATATCCTGTATTTGTCTCTAGGCTGATTGATCATTTCAACATTGATGTTGAGAATGAAGTTGTAGACAACACAAACTCATCCAACAGCCAAATTAAAGAGAAACATTTGACCAAGATGGGTATGAGGAAGACACCCAATGGGTGAGTGATGGCTAATCAAGTTGGAGTTGCTGCACAAGGAGAAGAAATGGTTGCTGATTCAGAATAGGAGGAACAGCAACAGCCTGCACAGCCAGCCTTCTCTGACTTTGAATCATTGATGATTCAAAAGATGGACAGCATAACTAAAGCTCCAAGAAGACTTCAAGGTTGAAACTTATGAAGCCTTAGAAGAAATTAGAGAAAGATTTGATTCAATTGAGGCCAACATGAATGACAATGCCTCTGTTGAATTCTAGGATTGCTTAGATTGTGTTTAGTTTTATTATTCATGTTTATTATGTTTCTATTTTTTTTTGTTGCTTATGTTTCTTTTTACTATGTAATGCTCCCTATGACACCTAATTCTAATGAATTATGCATTTCCAGTTCAATATCCATTGTGCTTATATTGTTTTTGACTTTTAACAAGCCAAATAGGGGGAGAATTGATTAAGGGGGAGTGATTTCGAATGTACTCTGTTTGCCCCTGTTTTTTGTTCAATTTTTTGCCCAAAATTTGATTTGAATGAGTGCTGGATTTTAGGGGGAGTTAAGGTGTAAAAAGGAACTTAATGGAATAGTATAAAGCTTAATTAAAGTCTCATGAATCACATATGCTTTAACACTTGTTACTTGGCAAAAGGCATTTGAAATTTTTCAGGTTTTAAGCTTGAAGTTCATCAATGGAAACCTCAATTAATCTCCAAGTATCTAAGCTTAATCAAATTGAAGATTTGACATGTTTAAATCCAAAAAGGGGGAATTGTTGATTCAAGAGGAGCCATGCATGAATGAACAAGGATTAAGCTTTGGTGGTTTTGTGCTTTCAACATGCCTCATTGGAAAATGTCAAAGAAAACTATTAAAGACCAATTTGATTCATGTAAAAGGAAAGCTGTGCAATCTGATAATCCAAAAGCATATCATGCATAATCATTCATCTAGGATTGTTATATTAAAGGTCTAAGTAAAAGCAATGAACAAGTAAGGCATTTAAAAAGCTAAGTTTTTGGAAAAATGAAGTTTTACTGCATTAATTGATTACAACATTGATAGAATCGATTATTTTGTTCTTCGTGCCTTCTGGAAAACAAATCAAGAACATTGTAATCGATTACATATCGATTTAATCGATTACATAGGCTTAAATAAGAAAATCATGTTGATTGTCTTAATCGATTACATAAATTCGTAATCGATTACATCTATGCCTATGGATTACATGTTCTGCTGGTTTAATCGATTACATATTGTTTTAATCAATTACATAGTACATCTAAGAATAGAGTACTGACTGGCTTAATCGATTACCATATTTCGTAATCGATTACATAGTGCATTTGGAAAAACATGACTGTCTGTCTTAATCGATTACTCCACGGAATAATCGATTACATTGTTCATAGCTCAAACCCAGAACATTTCAGGAGCATTTTAATTGACTACATTCTTGGTTTAATCGATTACATATGCGAAATAATCGATTACAAGAGCGTGTTTAATCGATTATTTTCAGTTAGAAATCAGTTATAAACAGAAACCTCTTGCTCTGTTTTTTGTGACTTTGAGAAATTCGTATACTGAGCAATCACAAACGTTTATAAGCTTTCTTTAGTGTGGTTTCTGAGTTTCTAACATCACATAGGCTTCACAAATTCGAATGGTTTTTTTATTTGGTTAAGTGAAGCATCATCATTGAGTTAAAGCATAAGGAAGGAATGCATTGAGTTTGTAATCTCTCTTTCAACCTGATTGAATCATTTACATGCATATGTTCTTTGGATTATCAAGTGAAATCTTTCCTTAGTCTTTGAAGGTGTAATTCTTTTAATTGATTTCTATAAAGATTAGTCTATTGTAAATGAGTTTTCTTACATGATTAGAGATAGTGTTTCTCTAAGGGAAGCTAAGTAGTGTTCTCAGTTTGGGTTTGGTCTCTAAGGGTCTAATAGTGTTTTAGACTTCTGAACTTTATCTAGGATTGATAAAGAGAGGCTTGTAATATCTTGTAAGAATATTTTTTGCAATAGTGGAACTCTACTCTAGTGTTGAGTGGAAGAACTGGATGTAGCTTCATAGTGTTTGAAGTGAAACAGTATAAAAATCAGTGGCTAATCTTTCTTCTTATCTTTTCATCTCTCAATTGTTTTGGCAGTGATTCAAATTGTTTGCACAGAAAGTTTTGTATTACTCATTGATTTCTTGACAGAGAAATTTGATTGAATAAATGATTCTTGGTTTCAAAATATTTTTAAAGTGATAAAGATCCTGTGGAAAAAACTCTGATTTGAAAATTTTAATTTACCAAGGTTCAACCAATTCACCACCCCTCTTGGTTGTTTTGAAGTGTTCCTTTCATTTTCAAGAGGTACTTTTCCCAATCTTTGGGGGTTAGTTTCATCAAAAACTACATGCATAGACTTTTCTATTCTTAGTGTTTGTTTATTAAAGACTTGATATGCTTTGCTATTTGTAGAATAACCCAAAAATAGACCTTCATTAGCCTTTGAATCAACCTTTCCAAGTAACTCCTTACCATTATTCAAAACAAAACACTTACTACCAAAAATATTGAGATGTCACATATTTGGTTTTTTGCCCTTGTATATTTCATAAGGGGATAATTTCAAAATGGGTCTAATCATCACCCTATTGAGTACATAGCAAGTTGTGCCAACAGCATCGTCCCAAAAAGTATTTAGGAAAATTATTCTCGTTAAGCATGGTCCTTGCTAGTTCCTCAAGAGACCTATTTTTCCTCTCCATTACATTGTTTTGTTATGGTGTTCTTGGAGCGGAAAATTTATGATTAATGCCATATTGTTCATAAAACAACTTGAAGTCCTCATTTTGAAATTCTCATCCATGATCACTTCTCAAACATTTAATTTTGAAATCCTTTTCATTTTGAATAAGCTTGGCAAGTTTTTGAAAAGCTTTAGAAGCGTTACTTTTAGAAGATACAAATAAACTCTAGGTATATCTAGAGTAATCATCTACAATAACCAAAGCATAGTAATTTCCTCCAATGCTCATGGTTTTTGAAGGACCAAAAAGATTTAAACATAAAAGTTCGAGCACTCTAGATGTAGAAACAACATTATTAGATTCGAAAGGTGCTCTAGTTTGCTTTCCCTTTTGACATGCCTTACATAATCCATCTTTCTCAAATTTGAGTTTTAGGAGTCCTTTAACTAACTCCTTAGAGACTAGCTTATTTAGATGATTCATGTAGATATGAGCTATTCTTCTATGCCAAAGCCAAGAGAGATCATCATTACTTATTAAACAAGCCATGTTTTTAAAACAATAGGAATATAAACAATAAGCAAGAGGGGGTGAATTGGTTAAAACTTAGTCTTTTTTTAATTCTTTAGAAAATCAGAGTTAAAGGATCTTTATGACAATTAAAACAAGAATGCCTCAAATCAATCAAACCACTCAGCCTAAGAAAACAATTGCTAAAACTTAACTTGTTGAATAATGAAGATTTCACCAAGAACCACATATCAAGATAGCATGTAGAGATTGAATAATAGAGATCAACACAAGAATTTATACTGGTTCACTTCTCAAGATAAGCTACATCCAATTCTTCTAATCAACACTAGATTAGAGTTCCATTGTTCACAAATTTCAATTCTTAGAGCAACTTTAGTGCATGATCTTGAGCAAGGATCTTGAGTTCAAGATCTGATCTTCACTAGATCTTCCAATAAAGGAGGTAGAGAGATCTCCAACATGGAGAATGAGTTCTTGTAGAAGAACCCTTAAGATTTGCACATTGTTCAAAAAAGAATAATTTTTTCCCTCTTTCTCTCTCCCTAAGATCTCAAAATGAGATCTACCATTAAAGAACAAAATGAGAGGGATCTTGAGAGATCTTCAATCCTACGTGGCACCATGAGGTCTACTAAAAAGTGGTCTAAGATCCCAATTTAGAATCTACCACTAAAGATGCTCTTACAAGCTTTACAACAACCACTCTTTATCAAACCTAGATAAAGAACAAAATCTAAAACCCTATTAGACTCCTAATGATCAAGACATAGAGAACCCTTCTCTACTCTTCACTCTAGAGAAACCCACTCTAGAAAAAGCTTCAAGAACCTTTTGCAATAGTTACAAATAACCAAAAATTTAAAAATGAATTTACAACAAGAGTTAATGCAGAGAGACAACCTGATGATCCAATGAATATGATTTACCAATCAGAGTTGAAATGAAAAACAAGTTTTAGAACTTTCTCTCCAAAGGCTTCTTTGAAATCTTGCCCAACAAATCTTTCGATACACCATGAAGATTTAAAAAGTGTGGGACAAGAACTATCTAACTCAAATGAACTTTTCTCACTTTCAGAAGGCTTATGAATACTTTGAAATTTTGAATTCAAGAGATGTAAGTTTCAGAAAAAACTCACAATCTATTTATAGCCAACTTCTGTAACTGAATGTAATTTATTAAATCGCCAATGTAATCGATTAAATTATCATATGTAATCAATTAATATTCCAAGTAATCGATTAAAGTGTTCTTAGCTCAATCTGGAAAAGTTCAACGAACAATGTAATCAATTAACACGAGTTGAATCGATTAAAACAATCAAGTTCAGTTTTGAAATAAGCCTATGTAATCGATTAAGATTGAGTGGTACTCGATTAAGGTAGTCATGCATATTTAGAAATGAACTTATGTAATCGATTACAATAGAGTGGTACTCGATTAAGATAGATAGTTATGATTTTCATTTTGTGTTATGTAATCAATTACGATTAGCTAGTAATCGATTAAAGTGTTCTTCATGGCTTTTCCAGAGTTTAAACAGAAGCTGGTAATCGATTATATCCAGGTGTAATCTATTAAAGCAGTGTAAAATGAATTTTCCAAAAACTTAACCACGAGAAATTAATTTCTTTTGAAAAACATGAACAACTTTAAAGCTTTAGTAAAAACATGTATGCACGTTAATGATCATGTTCATGCAATGCAAGGATCATAAGATTAGCCTCTCATACACTTAACAAATTACAAATCCCTTGGCATGTGAAAAGCTAAAATCTTTCTTCTAAGGCACAAGCTTCATCCTTGACTTGATCTTCTTCCTGCTCCCCCTATATCCAACATGTTTGAGTAAGAAGCCCTTTCTACATTAAGCATATAGGTATTGCCAATATGGCTACCAACAAACTTAATGTTGTTTGAAATTGATTCAATTATTGTGCAACAACTCCCGGTTAAAAATGATTTTAAAACCCTTACCACATAGTTAGCTTATGCTCAACAAGTTATGTTTCAACCCTTCCAGATATAAGACATTCTCTATGGAAATAGTTAAGGAATTACCAATATTACCTACACCAAGAATTCTCCCTTTGTTATTATCACCATAGGTTACAAATCTTCCTTCTTTAGCCTTTAGAGACATAAACTTTGACTTGTCTCCAGTCATATGCCTTGAGTATCCACTATCAACATACCATAGTTGTTTATCTACTGCTAGGCACACCTACAAAACATATTTAAAAGGTAGATTTAGGTACCCAACTTGTGTTGGGTCCTTTTTAGTTTTCACAAGAATAAGAGTACACAACACAAAAAACAAACAAGTTCATACCCCGGTCTTGATAGGACGAACTGCTCTGATACCACTATTGTAACAACTTAGATTGTTTTTCCAAAATTTTTAAAATATATTTAAATATTAGATATTGCGGAATACACGTTATTAACTTTTAATTTCTATTTCTAAGTTGGCTAAATATCTCATCATTTTTTTTGTATAAATAAGATAAAATAAGGTAAAATAAGTGTGTTGCTTGGAAAGCATTAAGTTTTCACATTGTAATTAAATCCATAAATAAATGAACATAAATTTATAATATGGAGCCTTTGTACGTAAATAAAGAAAATAAATCGTATCACGATAGAATAAATTGGATATAACCCAAAGTGTAAAAGTAGTGAAATGATCGATACACATCTACTACATAAAAAACATTTTCAATGAAGATCCTGCCCCTTAAATTACATGAAAATATCAAAAAGGATCTAGGATAAGAGTAGATCACTATAGTACTAAAAGTACTGAACTACGCCTAAGGTATTAACACAGGAGGGTAATCAATCCTCTCCTCGGATGAAGGCTCTAAATTTCGTAAAAGCTTGCAATACACTTTCTCCACCTCAGGCGTCATGTTGGTATGATCTCCCCGATCCTCGATGACCTACAAGGGACATACTAACTCGAATCTCCAACTTAGGACATTACCTCTCGCATCAAACCTCTCTGGGTCACTTTGAATTCTTGAGTATTATGAGGCACTTCCATACCTAAATAAAAAATGATGTCTTTAAACCACTCCAGTTGCCAATGAGACATAAATCCCCACACAATGTAGTAGTATGGACAATGATCGATGGTGATTGGCATGGCATCTAGTCTATCTATCGGCACCATGTGCACCAAAGTGTGACATGTGTACATCACTTGTAGAGTCTCACCTGCAAGAGTAACATTCAGCTCAAACTAAAACAAGACAAACAAACGGGGAATGAGATATGTCTCACAAATATTTAAAGCTCAAAGAAGGCATAAAGAGATAAAATACATTGTAACTAATTGTATCATGCAAACACACAACATCCCCTTCAAATGTCCCATACACATAGGCACACAAGCAAGGTGGTTCATATTAACTTATGGACTTGCATGTATGTGGTACCATTTTGAAAAAACTTTGTGAATGTAGCACGAGAGTTCATGTAGTTCACGAATTGCCACACAATGGGCAATGTTGCGAAACCCGCACACTACGGCAAGTGCACCGATCATTTCAAGTAATAAAATAGGTAAGTGAGTATCGTTCACCACATGGATTGGGGTGAAATTCACAGTAAGATTAATGCAATGTGATTGAAAATAAACAAGAAATGTTTAAAGAGAATTTTTGTGGATTGAGTGAATGTTTGAATAAAAACAGAAATTAAAATAACAGTAAAATAGTAGAAGGATTACCAATGGAAGAGACAATTGTGGTCAGGCACAATCACTAATGTTCCCTACCTCTTTTACTTAACTGGTTTATCAAGTTTGATCACTCAATGAAATATCTTTTCTATTTTAGTAAATTCTAATTCCTTAGCAATTCTTGTCAAGCATGTAAAAGACTATATCATGAGGGTTGTTATTTCCTATTGCTCAGAGAATAAATCTTTTCTACTTTAGTTAATCCCTAATCCCTTAGTGAATTAACCCTTTAACCTAAATCAAAAACCCAATTCCTTGGTGACTTCTATCAAGTTAAGCATGTAAAAGACTATATTATAAGATTTTGCAGCCACGCATCCCTATCCCTAGGTAATGAATAACTGTTATTTTACTAAGGTCAGAAATTAGAATCCCAACGTCCCCATTGCGAATCCTAACCCTCAATACCTAAATAGAATGGCCAATTCTAAATAAGAATTAAACAATGAAGAACAGAGTAAAATAAAATAATAAGAATTCTCATCCAATACCAGTCAAGTTACAGAGGAGTTTACATCAGTTCATGGCCTTCCCACAATATAAAGTTTAGCCTGCCATAGGCTTCAAAGAAACCAAAGCTGTCAAATAAAACATGATTCTGCAGTGATCTAGTCTTGATTCTTGACTTCCAAGGGTTTAGAATGATGTAGGGAAGTGTGGAGATGATGTTGGATGATGTAGATAGTCAGTCCCAGAGGCCTTTATTTATAGAATGGTTTAATTAGAGTAACAAAGCCCTTGTTCTGTGCCAATTTCGAACTCAATCTTTTTAAATCAGGAAACAGCGTATTTATGGCACTGATCGCGTGGGTTGTGGCGCTGATCGCGCCAACAATTCGAATCCATGGCGCTACTAGCGCAGGAGTTCGCGCTGATCGCGCGGGTTGCATGAATGAGAGCTGTCTTCAGACCTTCTGGCGCGGTTTGCACGGATACTGGTGCGGATTGCGCGGTAGCTTCGATCAGGTGGCATTGGTACCGTGGAACGTGGCACGGATCGCGCCATACCTTCACTTTGCTTTTCTTCTTCTTTTGGCTTGAATCTCCTCTTTTTGGCCCTGAAAACATACTTTGGTAATAAAATGAGATATTATTAAATATAAATAATAAACTAACTTATTCTAACCTAATTCATAATGATTTAATTGAAATATAACCTAAAACTAGCCTAAAAATAAGATGTGTTTGCAACACATCAAATAATTCCCAGATTTAATAGTGTTGTCCTCAGCAACAGACAGAACTTCAAGATAAGAGCAAGGATCAATAATCAAACTGAACCACAATTAACAATCCTAGAATCATCATGCTGAGTACAATCAATTCACATCAAAGCTTCCATGGTACTTTCAAATCTGTCCATTTAGTGAAAGTAACTTGAGTGTTTCTCACAGACTTGTGTTTATACACTCATTCACTCAAGTGTGTCAGGCTAATCAATCTCTCACTCAACATAGTCACAACATTACCATAGGCTTGAAAATATTCTCAACAAATGTAAGCATAATTTGATCAAAAGGTCTTTTAGGCTTGTCACTTGGCTGGGCTAAGGGTAGGAAAAATCTTTGGAAAGTAGCTAATATGAGGCTAGATCCAGTCCCTTAAGTCCAATCCTGTGGTCTTCCATGTTCCTTGTTCATTCTCTTCAACTTGATACTTTATTTAACAATTTATTGATAAATAAATCAACACAAACAAATAACTTCTTTTTGACTTTCTTTTTCTTTTCTTTCAAAATACAACAACTTTCAGATTTTCAACTAACCTCAGGCTTATTATTTTTCAACTAGCCTGTACTTATTTATTTTTGTTTTTCTATACCAAATGAATTCAACTTGTTTTCCCTCATGCCTTGATGGACAATTCCCCGTCTTCTGTTGTCATGGACTTAAATTATGCCTTTTCTAGCCTCAGGGAGATTGATCAATGGATGTGGCTCTGATTTGGGTAATTTGAAATGAAAAGCTCAGGCTCAAATAAGGTACAAATGGAAAAATAATTGAAGGTAAGTCAATTTTGGCCCTGGTTTTCAGAAGAAGAAATTGCCTTAATCATGTCAAGTCACACCTGCATCCAGAGAAACAATTCAAGTTCTAGAATACTATGAAAATGGAGTCTCTCAGAAACAAGAATAATTATTGTTTGGCTCAAAATCTCACAGGTGCTAAACTCAAGTCAATTCACTGCTAACTTCATTTCAAGCAACATTTCAACTTCAACATGCATATCACATACCAACAATCACAATTCCATTCATGTATCATGCAGTTTATGCTATGTTTTATTTCACACAAGCTTTCATAAGAGAAATCCTATCCATTACTGTGTCCATTCACTTTTTTAATCTGAAAATTCTGATGTGTTGCCAACTTTTATTGAGATATTCAGCTAAAAACTTAAACTAATAACTAAAACAAAAATTTTCTGTTGGATATCCTTTGTTTCTTGAATGTGATTCTTCAAATAATGCATATGCACCCATTCCCAGATTTAGAAAATTGTTGTCCCCAACAATACATGAAAAGGATTATGTGCTGCTAAATATTCAATCATGTATGCATTATTTGAGAAATCACAACTAGAATGAACATTAATCCAAACAGAACTTATTTAAAACAGTAAAGTAACAAAACAACTACCTAAAACTGATATAAGCATACTGAAAATTAAAAATAGAAACAAAAATTAGATGGTCCCTGATTATCACTTTGCTGCAGGATGCAGCAGCACTTGGCTTGCTGCCTCTCTCAATCTCTTCAACCTGCAGTGCAGAAAAATTCCAAACTATACCTAATGCAGTGGCTGAATTCCCAGATTTGGTCTTTACATCGTGGTTCAGCTCAACAGAAACAGCAATTCAGGTAACTATGCATTAGTAGATGATATTCAAAAATAACAATGCAGTCTCAGTTTTTCAATACAACCAGCATGTGTACAAATATCTGGGAAAATCAATATGCTAAGAATTTCACTTTGTACCCATGATTCCCAGATTTAGTTCATTACATTGGTTTCACACCACAAGCTGGTTATTATTTACTTGGGGTCACAACTTGCAGTGTTAACAATCACTTAAACATAAAACCCCACACAGGCCTCAGATACCTGTAAATTCAGATAAACTACCCAAGCCAAGCGACAAGTATCAGAGAGTAGTTAGCAATTATGCATGGCTTACCACTGTGGATTCCCAAATTTATGATCCATTCATCAGTTCAGATTCAGATAAACTGTGCATAGTGAATAGTGTTCCATTAATGGAAGGCACAGTTCAGTTCTTAACAAGCAAGCATGTTTACAAGCATTTGGGAAATCAAGCTGCTTAGAATTTCACAGCATGCCTATGATTCCCAGATTTAAAACCATGATAACTCTCAAAAACAAATTAAACAGTGCAGTAATATCAGTCATCAGGGTTCTCATGGGGCAATCAATATTCTTTATGCCCTTCAAAACAGTTTTCAATCTTGGTTCAGGGGAAATTTGGGAATGGGTGCATATTTTTCACTCAGCACCAACAAGATAGCAAATAGCAAGTGGACAATTAATTATATTTACAATAACAAACACAGTCCAGCTATCCATTTCATTCACAAAACAATTCCCAGATTTGGGTCCTTCCATGTCCAGGCATCAGTTCAAAATTCTAATTGTAGAAACCAATTAATTCAATCTTCAAAACAATTTTTATAATACCGCGCGGTTAGTGCGGCATTTGGCGCGATCCGCGCCATAGTTCACTGGAAGGGCTTTCAATTCGAGCACTTTGCGCGGTTAGCGCCGCTTGTCACGCGACTAGCGTGGTCAGCGCTGAACTTGGCACGATCCGCGTGGAGGTTACAAATCACAGGCCTGGGTTCGAACTCGTCACGCGATTAGCGCTGGATGTCACGCGGTTAGCGTGGATTAGCCGTGGCCATGGCGCGATCAGCGCCACCTTCTTGAACAACCTTTTTCTCTTTCTATTTAATTGCTTTTTGTTTTATTTAGCCTAACTAATAATGCATAAACCTAAATGCCTAGAATTTAACATGCATGAAATATAAATCTACTGCTATCAAATTTAAAAACAGAAATTAAAAGCATGTATTTACATCAAAAGATTGCTCGTTTAACGTCTTAAGCTAGACGTGTCCTGCTGTTTAATCATTTGTGGATTTAAGTGGAATAGAATTTGTTTCTCTATCCACTTGGTCTTCAAGGTGAAGCTTCAGCCGGCATTTGTTAACCTTAGATGTACTGCCCTTGTCTAATGAAGTGATTTCTACTATTCCATAAGGGAAAACTTTTGCACCCAGAAAGGACCAGACCAAAAGAATTCTGACTTACCTGGAAACTTCAGGCGATATTTTGATAATAGCACTTGTTGTCCTGGCTCAATTTCTTTTTGGCGAATTTTGTTACGCCACTTCTTGGGCTTCTTCTTACAGGTTTTATGATTCTCATCTGCAGCTACATGTATTTTGATTGTAGTTTGTTGCTCCCTTTGTGCAGCATTCAGCTTTTTGACACATTTCTTCTTAGGTGTTTCCGCAGCTTTTTCTGGAATCTCTTTCAACTTTACCTTTGGTGCTCCATCTGAGATATCAGCTTCCTTTTTCTGCAGCACTTCCAGCACATGTTCAATCTTTTCTGGTGTGGACTCTTGATCTGCAGTGTTCAATTTTTCAGCAATGTCTGCTGAGGTATTTTCTGCTGCAAATGTATTTTCCTCTGCTGCATGATCTTCTGCTTCTGCTGCACTTTCTCTTGCAGTAATGTCTACTGCATTTGCTGCATCTTCTGTTGCTATAATACGTGGCAAATTGTTGCTGCTGGATTTGCTGCTTGGTCTGCACTGGATATGGGGGTTTCTCAAAGCGAGAAATCTCATTGCTTATTTGGAGGTGCAGTATTTTTCTCCTTCTTCTTTTTATCTGCAGGTTTTTCTTCCTCTGGTTCTGCAGCTTTTTCTTTTTCTGCTTCAGCTGCTGAATTTTTCTTCACCTTAGGCTCTTCTAGTGAAGTAAGCACAGTACCACTCCTGGTGGTGATAGCATTGACATGTTCCCTTGGATATGTCACTGTGTCACTGGGGAACTGTCCTTGTGGCCTCTCAGAAATTTGTTTCGCCAATTGACCAATTTGAATTTCAAGATTCCGGATGGAGGCATCTTGATTTCTGTGGTGAGCTCTAGTCTCAGCTATAAATTCTGTTGTTGTTTTTGACAGCTGCATCACTACCTTTTCAAGTTCAGAGATACTAGTGGTAGGAATGGGAGGGGGTTGCAGATAATGACTGGACTTATAGTCTAATCCTCCTCCTTGAATGTTCCTCTGGTAGTTGTTTCCTGCAGCAAAATTGTTGTTTCTCTGATAGGGCCGCTGCTGGTATGGCTGCTGCTATCTTTGATCATTATATACACCATTAACCTGCACAGGGTCAGCTCCAACAAGAATAGGGCAAACATTAGCCTCATGCTCACCTTGGCAATACTCACAGCAGACATGTGGCTTGTTGGCTGAAACTTGGGCTGCAGAGACTTGAAGTTTGTCTATTTTTTCATTCAATTTAGCCAGCTGTTGGGCTAAAATTTTCTGCTCTGCAAGCATGGCATCATTGCTGGATAGCTGAATTGGTTCTCTCTTTGGCTGCATAGTGATGCTTTCATTCTCATTGCAAGCCAGAGATTTAATCAACTCATAGGTTTGAGCTGCAGTTTTTGACCTTATTGTGCCCCCTGCTGCAACAGTAACAATCATACGAGTTTCAGGAGTCATACCGTTAAAGAGAATACGTACCTGCTTACCCACAGGCATGTCATATTGTGGGCATCTCCTGATCAATTCTTGGAATCTATTCCATGCAGCACATAAGGATTCTTTTCCATTCTGAGTGAAGTTGGTAATTTCATTCACCAATCTATTGTATTTATCCATGGAAAAGTATTGGGCAAAGAATCTTGAGACTAAGTCCTCCCAAGTTGAGATGCTATTTGATGTTTGTCTATTTAACCATCTCAGTGCATTTCCCTTAACAGCAAAAGGGAATAGGCTTAGTCTTACTGCATCATCTGAGACCCCTTGGTGTCTGATAGTGTCACAGATTCTCAGAAATCTGTCTATGAAATCATGAGGGTCTTCAAAATCTTCTCCACCAACATGACTTCTTTCCACCAATACAATCAATGAAGGATTTATATCAAACTGGTTAGCTTGTATTGGTGGCCTCACAATGCTGGAGTTTGGTCTTGTGAACATAGGAGCCAGAATATCCTCCATCATTTCATCCTCTGGTCTTCGCCTTGGTTGATTATTTTGTTCTTCAGCCATCTCTACTTCAGACTCTAATTCAGGGAGTGAATCAAAGTCAAAGTTTTCAGCTTCTCTCCTCCTTCGTCTGGCTAGTCTCCTTCAGATGGTTCTTTCAATTTCAGGATCGAACTGTAAATCCTCAGGGTTAACTTAACCTCGCATAAACTTGAGAAGTGATTAGTAACAAAATTCCAATCACAAGATTAAAAATTATTGTAAAATTCTGTTTACCAATCCCCGGCAACGGCGCCAAAAACTTGTTGCGAAACCCGCACACTACGGCAAGTGCACCGATTGTTTCAAGTAATAAAATAGGTAAGTGAGTATCGTTCTCCACAGGGATTGGGGTGAAATTCACAGTAAGATTAATGCAATATGATTGAAAATAAAACAAGAAATGTTTAAAGAGAATTGTTGTGGATTGAGTGAATGTTTGAATAAAAACAGAAATTAAAATAACAGTAAAATAGTAGAAGGATTACCAATGGAAGAGACAATTGTGGTCAGGTACAATCACTAATGTCCCCTACCTCTTTTACTTAACTGGTTTATCAAGTTTGATCACTCAATGAAATATCTTTTCTATTTTAGTAAATTCTAATTCCTTAGCAATTTAACCCTTTAACAACAATCCTAATTCCTTAGCAATTCTTGTCAAGCATGTAAAAAACTATATCATGAGGGTTGTTATTTCCTATTGCTCAGAGAATAAATCTTTTCTACTTTAGTTAATCCCTAATCCCTTAGTGAATTAACCCTTTAACCTGAATCAAAAACCCAATTCCTTGGTGACTTCTATCAAGTTAAGCATGTAAAAGACTATATTATAAGATTCTGCAGCCACGCATCCCTATTCCTAGGTAATGAATAACTGTTATTTTACTAAGATCAGAAATTAGAATCCCAACGTCCCCATTGCGAATCCTAACCCTCAATACCTAAATAGAATGGCCAATTCTAAATAAGAATAAAACAATGAAGAACAGAGTAAAATAAAACAATAAGAATTCTCATCCAATACCAGTCAAGTTACAGAGAAGTTTACATCAGTTCATGGCCTTCCCACAATATAAAGTTTAGCCTGCCATAGGCTTCAAAGAAACCAAAGCTGTCAAATAAAAAACGATTCTGCAGTGATCTAGCCTTGATTCTTGACTTCCAAGGGTTTAGAATGATGTAGGGAAGTGTGGAGATGATGTTGGATGATGTAGATTGTAACACCCCAAAAATTTAGGGAATTACAGACAATTACTGAGAATAAAATGTTAATAAAAGGTAGTAGAAAAATTTAGGGCAAAATGACAAGAACGCCCCTGAACAATTTCAAAAATGACGTTTATATCCCTAGGGTGAAAATGACAATTTTGCCCTGAACAATTCTAGAAATGACCAAATTGTCCTAGGAAAATAAAGTCAGATATTTTAAGAAGAAAATATTACAAATACCTTCAGATGATTTGGAAATAACCTAAGATACCCTCAGAATAACAATTACAGAGACTTCTGAACATTTTTAAATAATGACGATTTTGCCCCTGAAAGGAGAAGTGAAATTATCAAAATGCCCCTAGGTCGAAACTGACCAAGATGACTTCAGAAATTTATGGGAACTTGAGTATTGGATAAAATACTTCTAGAAAATAAATTATCAACCTAGTTGGTGACAAGAAACCCTAAACTGTGATTTCTAAAAAATTTTGAAAGAATAGGCTGAAAAGAGCTTAATCTAGACTACCCTAGGTATCAGAAAATTATGAGAAAATGATGAACATAATCTATGGAGTTTTCTCTTAATTAAGGGAAAAATAGGTTTTCTAAATGCGTTAGTTTAGTAATTTTACTAATTAGAAACAAAATGGACCAATAAGAATTCAAATAAAGCTATTACATGAAATTAAGAAAAACTTGGTTAATATGGAATTCTAAATTAAGTCTTGACCACATGATGCAAGATCAATGGAGGAAAACTTGAAGAAAAGTCAAGAATGGTCATATGAATGGTTAAGGAGCCTAGCCATATCATTGGTTCAAATGTAAAGTAAGGTAATAATGAGACTAAGAAGATTTTTGAAGAAAAATTTCCTCTTGACTCCGTGGAACATGTGGACAGTTCTAGGTTTTATTTCAAAAATCCCAACGGTCAAAAGTTAGATATTTGAGTTAGGAATACAACATTAAAATTTTAAGAAGATCCAACGGTTAACGAGCCCAGAATAAATATTTTACAGAAATGGGTTTTTCCAAAAAAAGAAGCAAAATACCAAAAACTATTAAGGCAAACCTACCCTACGAATTTGAAATGGAATATGCCTAGATCTAGCCAATACACGTGCAATGATAGGTGACAAAGGAAAATTGTAGAAAACTCTTGATAAAAGACACTTGTAAAGCCTTAATACATTAGCCAATGAAAGAAGTCCAACTAAAAAGCTAGGCAATGATGAAGTCTTGTGATATTTTCACATAAAGCCAAGGAAACTAGCCTATATAAGGAAGCATAAGGCTGAAAATTTGGAC
>PYAF01002575.1:61230-71393 GCA_007407185.1 Glycine tomentella
ACATGTGTTGTTGAGTGTTTCCATAAAAGCACATCATATGTTTGATGAAATATTCTAAAGAAACAAAGGTGGATGAAGTATTGGAATCCTTGTGTTGTTAAATGTGTTGTAAATATTTATGGATTCCAAGAGTTTTGTTGAGCTATGGCTGTATGCTTAGACTGTGGTGTAAAGCTTTCTGTGATGTTTGAAAGAAGCTTTACTTGTTGTTTAAAAAGCATATGCCATGAAGGGTGAAAGATGTTGAGCTTGAGATGTACAAGAAGAAAAATAATTAAAGATGCGATAAAAGTAAATCATTCATGCATTTTCATATGCATATGCCTTGCGGGGGTTAAACCGTGGAGTTGTTGCCTTACAGGGGTTAAACCGTGGAGTTGTATGTCAGATAGCTAGATTGAGTCCACGCGTTCAAAGGAGTTATGAACTGGGGGGTAGTTGAGACAGTGAGGACCACACCACCATGATGATCACATAGGTGGAGGTGACTATCCTACGCGCCATTGGGCTACCCCGACTGGATGGATAAGTTTGTTCCACTGAGAAAGGGTGGGGCTATCTTGACTATGGTACTATTAAATAAGAACCTGAGATCTCAGTCACGCATCATATAAAAAGACTAGCATTCATCTCATGCATCACATGCTGGGTATGTGTATGATGTTCTGTATACTATACATGTTGTGTGGTCTTTTATAATTAAGGTTTTATCCATCTGTGTTTATATATGTTTTATTCAAACTATGTTTATCATATGCTTACCCTATTTCTGTGTCTATGGTTGACACCTGTGATGACCCCAATTTATTTGGGCAAGCAGATGAACAGTAGTAGCTCAGCATGGATGTTGGATTGAAGATGTGTATGGATGTTAAGTTGAAGATGGGAATAAAGATGTTGTAATTGTTATTTTGTGGCCTATGATGAAGTGTTTTATATTCTAATTTGTATTGATGAACTGTATTTGTATAAACCGTGGTGAGGGAAAATCGTCTATGTTACGAACGAAAGGAAAAATCAAAGCAAGAAGAAAAGAATTTTTCGAGAAAAAATTTACAACTAAAATCATTCAAATACAAAGCGGACATGTAAAATCAATCAAGCACGAGAGAGCAAAGAGAGGCGTTACACCATAAATTGAGTGGACATGTAAAACATCAAAACTTGCATTCTTCATTCTTCTTGATTCCATATCTTCATCTTCCTCATAGCTAACAATCTCCCCCTTTTTGATTTGAGTATGCCAAATACTTAATTGATGGAACATGCTTTTTAGGAAGAGATGTTTATCCTGAAAATTTCTCAACTTTTGCAAAGACCAAGTATTATATCCAAAACTTGATTTTTACTTAAACAAATTTAGAGATACATTCATAAGATTCAGGCATTCATTATTAGCTCCCCCTGAGTTAAACATTCATTCTTTTTCCCTTTTATACATTTATCAATTATCAAACTAAAACTATTATCTACTCCCCCTATTTGGCATACCAAATTAAAAATAACAGAAGTAGACAAAATAGAAAAGGAAATAGATGAAATTCATTAATCATAACCAAGGAAAGTACAGAGCATAACATAAGCAAAGACAAACAAAAGAAATAAAAAACTTAAACAAACATAACTAAATCACAGAATAAGACTAGAACTAATCCATATCTCTAATTCATCCCTAACAATCTTAGACTCTATGTTCTTCATCCTAGTCTTCAATTCTTCCAAAGATGAATTCACTTCATGTCTTTGTTCATGATGAAGGGAAAATAATGCATCCATCTTTTATCAAAGATTCAAACTGAGAATAATGTGGTTCAGATGGTGCAGGTTCATCTTGAGTTTCCTCAGCAACTCCCAGTTGGTTTCCTTCTTCATCACCTTCTTCCTCTTCCTCTGCCAATGGCACAAGTTGGCCTGCCATTTGCCATCCATAAGGAGTTTTCACCATGCCAAGCTTTGTGAGGTGCTTCTCCTTGATTTGGCTGTTGCTTGAGTTGGTATGATCCATGACTTCATTTGAAACATCCACTTGAAAGTAATCTATGAATCTTGAAACCAAAACAGCATAAGGAAAAGGATAGTTTACCAATCTTTTTGATTTCTGCATAATCTCTTGAAAAATCAAAATCCAATTCAGCTTGATTCCCTTCTTCAAGCCATAGACTGTTAGCTATGAGGAAGATGAAGATATGGAATCGAGAAGAAGAAGAATGCAAGTTTTGATGTTTTACATGCCCACTCAATTGATGGTGTAACGGCCCGCCTCATTGCTACGGCATCACAAACTCTAGACGTGTAAATTTCAAATTTTAATGAAAACATCATTAGTCTGATTATGAAAATGGTAGTAAGTTTTTTTGCAATAATACAATCATCATACACACGATATAACTACAACAATTGAATACATATGTATACATATACTATATCAATACTCATCATTCTCCCGTTTAGAACTTAATTTAGTTTTTACATGTAATTACAATTCAAAATATACATGTCTTCAAAAAAGATTAAGGGACTAACTATGAAATAGTTAATTAACAAAACACAACTCTTCCAAAGAGAGTTCCAACGTCATTACGTTGGCTAGGCGGCTCCAACAAAAAGAAGATCTCTCTCCAAGGTCACCTACTGCTGCTCATCTGCTCCCACGAACGAAAGTTCGCGATCATCACAGGTACCAACCACACGGTACAACAAATGCAAGGGTGAGTTTATTACATAAAATCAACAAACATCAAATAGCAGCAATTGGGAAGGAAACAATTTTACCCATCACAATCATTTACAAAAATCCATGATTCCAATACACACTCAACAAACCAATCATCCAATGCATTTCACAACTCAAACAATCATGCATGCACTTGACTCATCTATCAGCATGCAATGTGGTACCATCTCCGGAAATAGCCTCTCACAGGAAAAATGATTCATCGTCTATCAGGGCCACCCTGTCGTGCACTGGCCATTCCCCCACCCAGTGATCAGCCAACGTAGCAAGGGAATTCCAAACCTGATGACCCCTTAGTACCTGCGTTCTCAGCCCACTGAAACCCATAGGTACGCGAGTGCCTTCATTCTATTTCCACACATACAAATGAAGTATGAAACATGGGCATCATCAATGCATGACCAGGCTAGGAACAAATCCTTCCTTGCAAGGGTAACATGTCATGCACCCCCATGTACATCCATAACACACCAATGTGGGCTCACCGATGCACTGACCATGGCTAGGAACAAATCCATCCTCGCAAGGGTAACCAACCGGTCATTGCATCCCACGTGTACATACACAGCCTACAACCATGGGCACCATCAATGTATGCCCTGGTTAAGAACAAATCCTTTCTCCAAAGGGTAACCCGTCATACACCCCCCATGGGTATCCACGTATATCCACACACAATGATATTGTTCACATCAACATTATCTCTCATAAATGTCATTATCAACCTCAACATCATATCATCTCAATATCGTCATCAGGCATATCAATATTATCTCATTTCAACATCATCAATCATGTCAATGACATCTCAATTTCAATATCATCAACAACATCACAAGCAATCACATATCACATCTATACATAATACATATGCTTGAGATTCACATTTCCCAGGTCTTCAGACAATCCAAATTTCATACATTCACAATTCATCATATCACAAGACTGATATTTTTAGGAAAATTCTAAATTAAAGAGGAGGACTACAATATAGAAAACACACTCTTATGCCCATTTAAAAATTTAATAAATAATTAAATAGGAAAACATATTATAAAATTTTGGGCAGAGTCTCCTCTGTAATTAAGACTTCTAAAAATCCAATCATTACAATAATAATATCATTTATAGATATATCAATCAACAAGCCAATTCATCGCATCCCATTAATTAAAAACACAATTTTTCTTGAAAACGAGCACACATAGGAACAAACACACATCAATCATAAATACATCGCATCCCATTAGTTAAAAATGTAATTTTTCTTAAAAACCAGCACACAGTAGGGACAGGCAGTTATCTTCATAGTTGGACTCCCTGGCCCCCAACTATGGTATCAAAATTGTAACTAGGTAATAAACTCCCCTTACCTATCTAGGGTTCTTCTTGTTACAGCCTAGCGGTGTTGTTTCATGATCCTTCTAATACGCGTGCTTGTCGGAATGCAGGGCTCTATATACCAAATTGAAGATAACTTAGTATAGATTTCAAAGACATACTTAACATTAACATCCAGGGTCAAATACCCACTCAAATTTAAAAAGAGGCCAAAATGGTGTTTTAGGAGTCCACATCAAAAGACATCATTTTGAAATTCCGATCACACCAATGTGACCAGGGTTCAACAAGGATCACAGAAATGATATTAGTTTCATAAAAAGGAGACTTTTACAACATCTCATTTTCAAAGGGATTTTTCAATGGAAGTGTAAAACTCCAAACAACAGTATCCAAAACACAAGAGACACTAATAGAAGCTTAAACTAGCTAGGAGAAGATAAAGGAAACCAAGGTTACCTCAAGGAAACCAAGAAAGGAGGATTGGGAGCTCCGTTCTCTATCGAAACTTTGAGAAGAGTTTCGAAGATTCCGCTCCGATTAAAAGGTTCTTCACTGCGCAGGGGTCTCGTAGCAAGCAACGACGTTCCGTGGTTGTCTCTGGTGGCTCTGGGTGGTGGAGGAGGGTGGAGGGAGGTTAGGGAAGGCTTGTGGGAGGAAAAATCCTCGATTTTCATGACTTGGAAGCTTAAAAACGTATTCAGCACTGCCTCCACTCGCCCAGGCGAGCAAAAATTGCCTGTAAAACTTGCCTGGGCAAGCTGCCCAAATTCTAGAATTTTCTGCTTCAGTGAAAAATTAATTTCTCACGTTATAGACATTATTTTAACAATCTCAACTGTCAAACGTTAGATATATGGGTTAGGAAGCTTGATCTAAAATTTGAAAGAGATCCAACGGTTAAAAATTCTTGAATAATGATTTTACTAAAACAGGTTTTCGGGTCAAATTTAGAATCACTCAATTACAATGCAGTTCAAACAAACTCCACATAACTTGACATCTACACCAAGCAATTGCACATGAATAATTCACATAACATTTCAACTAATCTAAACTAATCAAATAATCAAATAACACAAGAAATACATTAAACATCTATTTTCAGTTATCGAAATTTCAGGGTGTTACAGATGACATTTGTAATTTCTTGCTTAAGCTTGGTTCAAGTGGTTAAAGCCTCATAATCCTCACTAATCTTGATTAATTCATGCATTCATACATACATTAAATCATAGTTAATCATATGGTGATAAGTAATTAGATGTAAAGTCATAAAGGCAATTAGATTTTTATAAAAACTGTGTTTCACTGTTTTAATCGATTACATATATGATATAATCGATTAAACGCATGTGAATGGATCTGCATATTGCCTTATGAACATTTTAATCGATTAAATAAGCCTAACACTAAAATAGACGTGCTCTGTGATAATCGATTACATCACAGAATAATCGATTATCTGAGTCACTGCATATTTTACTAAAGCTTTTTCATCTAGTTTAATCGATTACTAGATATTCGTAATTGATTAAATATGCATTAATGAGTTTTTCACATTGTCTGTGATAATCGATTATTTGAGAAATTAATCGATTACACATGTGTATTAGAAAACTCAGGTTATCTGGAATAATCGATTACAAGGTGACTTAATCAATTATTTTGTTCTTGACATTTTTCCAGATTCCTGATGAACACTTTAATCGATTATCTGGTTAAAATAATCAATTACATCAGTTAAAATAATCGATTACATTGACGAAATAATTTATTACAGTTAGTTATGTCTATTTTTTTATAAATAGAACAGATTGCACTGAGTTTACATATGAAATATTTTGTGAAGTTTTCGTACAAGCCTTAAGAAAAACACTTTCTAGAGTTCTTAAAACACAAAGGCAAGGGAGAGATTAGAAAGTCAAAAGATGTTAAAGGTCATGGAGTTTTACATGATATGTTAGTCATTGTCTACATGATGTGAAGTTTTGTTCAAGCTTTCTGATTAAAGAAGTTATCAAGAAAGATCAATTGCATACATTCTCAGTTTGGTTAGATCATTCATTTCATTGAATTCACTGAGGAATGAGAGGTAATATCTTTTTTGAACTATTAGCTTGATTATTTTTTGGTTATTTTTGTGTTGTATTTGTGTTGTATGTTCTTATAACATATTGTAGTCTTTAAAGCTTTTTCTAGAAAGGTTTCTAGAGGGAAGAACAGAGAGGGGATCTTTGGTTCTAGATCTTTTGAAAAGTCTATAGGTTTAGATTTTGTATTTTACCTAGGGAGGGTAAAAGAGATCATTGTAAGCTTGTAAAGATATTATATTTGTTATAGTGGAACTCTGACCAAGGTTTGGTTAGAAGAAAAAGTGATGTAGCCTCCAGGGTTGAGAGATGAACCATTATAAATCTTGTGTTTTTGAATATTTCTGTTTATGTTCATAATATTCTTGAAGTATTAAGTTTTGTTCATATCACAAGATTGGTCACAGTACAAGAGTGGTTTGATTGGTAAAGATGCAGTTCAAGGTGAAAGTATTTGTGAAATAGAAGGTGAAGAAAATTGTTTTCTTAATTGTTTTTAAAGATACGATCCTTCTTGAAAGTCTCCCGCTGTAACATTGTTGAAAGAAATTTTTAAAAACCCTGAGGTAAAACCAATTCACCCCCCGCCCTCTTGGTTATTTGCATAAGTGTTCATTATATTTTCAATTGGCATCAAGAGCTGGTTCTTGTAATTTGCTCAAGATCTTTTCAAAATCCTTGACAATGAATACTAATCAAATAACTTTCAAAGAGGGAGCCTCATTGAATAGACCACCTTTATTTGAAGGGGAACATTTTAACTTTGGAAGAACAGAATGCAAATCTTTATCTAATCAAATGACCCGGTGCTTGGAATTGTATTGAGAAAGGTCCTTTCATTCCTACCAAGATTGTTGATGGCAAAACAATACCAAAAGAATGGGATGAAATGTCAGAAATAGAAAAGAAAATGGTTCAATATGATTTCAAAGAAAAAAATATGATAAATTCTGCTTTATCTTCCGATGAATTTTTCAGGACTGTTAGGTGCAAAAGTGCCAAAGAAATGTGGGAATTACTTGAAGTTACACATGAAGGAACTGATGATGTGAGAAGATGAAGGAAGCATACTCTCATTCATGAATATGAAATGTTCAAAATGAGAGATGATGAGAACATCTCACAGCTTCAAACAAGATTCACCCACATTGTGAATCACTTGCTTGGACTAGGAAAAACCTTTGATGTAGAAGAGCTGAACATCAAAATTCTCAAATGTCTAATAAGGGATTGGCAACCTAAAGTCACAACCATTAAAGAATCAAAGGATCTATCACAAATGTCTATGGCAGCTATGTTTGGTAAGCTTTTAAAATATGAGCTTGAATTATCTTAACTAACAAATGGTGAAGTTGCATATAAAAAGCATAAAAACATTGCATTAAAAGCTGCACCTTCAAAGATAGAAAAAGATGATAGTTCAAGTGAAGATGAAGATGATGAGAATATGAATCTCATTATAAGAAAGTTTTCCAAGTTTCTAATGAAGAATAAAGGCAGAAAGCAACAATTTCAAAAGAAAAGAAATGACAACACCAACAAGAACAACAACTCCTCCTCAATCACTTGCTTTGAATGTCAAAAGCAAGGTCATATAAAATCAGATTGTCCCTCATTATCAAAGAAGCCACAAGTTGAGAGCAAATCTAGAAGGGAAGGAAAGCCTAGAAAGGCCTACATTGCTTGGGAGGATAATGAATCAACAAGTTCTGAATCCTCTTCAGAAAAAGAAGTTGAAGCTCACCTGTGCGTTACATTTACCATTAATGAAGATGATGAATCATCAAGTACAGAACAGAGGTAAATTTTAAATTTGAAAATGTAGTTGATGCATTTCATGAGATGCATTTAGAAGCTCAAAAGCTAGCAAAAGCAAACAATAAGCTTAAGAGTGATCTAAGATGGCATGTATCCAAATTTGTTGAATTGCAAGAAGAGCTTTGTAAATTGAAAGAAGATCATGATAAGCTTCTCTCAAGTTACAAAGACAAAGGATGTACATGTTCCTTAGCTAACTCTAAGGTTGATGAATATAATGAATTGCAAAAAGAATTTGATGATTATAAGCTGAGTAAAGGAAAAGAAAACATGTGCTTACAAACTGAAAATAGCTATTTGGTTGATTTGCTAAGAAAATATTACAAAGGCAAATGCAACTTAGATGAGTTACTAAGTGTGCAAAATTTTGCTGGTGATACTTATGGTTTGGGATATAAACATGGAACTAGAACCCAAAATAAGCTTGTGTTTGTACCACCAAAACATAAATATCATATGCAGCACAATCAATCAAATAACTACAATAGATTTACTCAAGCTAGAACATCAAAATCTCTTACTTGCAATTATTGTATGCTTAAAGGTCACACATCATGCAAGTGCTTTGCTAGAAGATTTTACGTTCCTAATGGTGAATGTATATGGGTTGAGAAAAGAAAGAAAGCAACTAACCCCTTTGGACCCAACTTAAATTGGGGACCCTATTTCTCTCTTTAATTTGATTTGTGCAGATGTGTCTTAGAGCAAAATCTTCAATTTGGTACCTAGATAGTGGGTGCTCTAGACACATGACAGGAGACATATCCATGCTAACAAATGTTGTACTTGAAGAAAAAGGATATGTTACATATGAGGACAATAATAAAGGCAGAATAATTGGGCAAGGGAATATTGGAGATAGCTTATCTACAAAAATCAACGATGTGCTTTATGTTGAAGGGCTGAAAAACAATTTACTTAGCATTAGTCAATTGTGTGATAAAAGGTTCAAAGTCACCTTCAACAATGAGACTTGCTTGATACATGATGGTAAAAATGGCAAAGTGGCACACATTGGTAAGAGAAAGGGTAATATCTATGTCTTGTCTATTGACCATGCATTCATACATAAAACTGATTGCTTGATGAGTAAAGTGAATGAAACATGGTTATGGCATAGAAGAACATCTCATATAAACATGCATCCTCTCAACAAGTTAATTAGAAAAGACTTAGTAATTGGTCTACCTAAGCTTAAGTTTGAAAAGGACAAAATTTGTGAAGCATGTCAAAGAAGGAAGCAAACTAAAAACTCTTTTCAAAGTAAGAATATGATGTCTACTTCTAGACCTCTTGAATTGCTTCACATGGATTTATTTGGTCCTTCAAGAACCATGAGCTTAGGAGGAAATTATTATGGACTTGTTATAGTTGATGATTACTCTTGATAGACTTGGACATTGTTCTTAAGATCCAAAAGCCAAGCATTCTCAACTTTTAAGAAACTGGCCAAGGTTATTCAAAATGAAAAGGGTTGTAATATTGTTTCAATTAGAAGTGACCATGGTGGTGAATTCCAAAATGAACACTTTGAAAAGTTTTGTGAAGATTTTGGAATTAATCACAAATTTTCAGCTCCAAGAATACCACAACAAAATGGTGTTGTGGAGAGGAAAAATATATCACTTGAAGAAGGAGCAAGAACTCTTCTAAATGAAACAAAATTACTTAAGCATTTTTGAGCAGATGTTGTGAGTACAGTTTGTTATACTCTTAACAGGATTCTCATAAGGCCTATTTTAAAGAAAACTCCTTATGAAATCTACAAAGGGAGGAAACCAGGCAAAAGAACCAAAAGGGTGTTTTTTTTAAAAATATTTACCGATAAGGTGCGTTTTCAAAAATATTTGCAAATCTGGTGCAAGAGGTGGCCTATATTTACAAATCTAGTGCAGTGTAACATGTCTGAATTAGGCATGTTACAACACGCCTAGATTGGGCGTGTTGTAACATGCCTAATTCAGGCATGTTATAGCTACACCAGATTTGCAAATAGGCCCCCCCCGATCCCCAGTTGGTTCATATATTGGCTTCCAGTGTTCTTTGACTCTGCTAAACTGCCATCATTCTGGTATTTTTTTGTTTTTTAAGAGATTTTTGAAGGTGTTTTGAGTGACGAGAAGCATGCGTTCGAGTCGTGATTCTGTTCGTGTTTGAGGGATTAGGGTTTGCTGGGC
>PYAF01002575.1:95086-108599 GCA_007407185.1 Glycine tomentella
ATCCATGTGACCATTCTTGACTTTTCTACAAGTTTTCCTCCATTGATTTTGCATCATATGGTCAAGACTTAATTTAGAATTCCACATCAACCAAATTTTTTCTTAATTTCATGTAATAGCTTTATTTGAATTCTTATTGGTCCACTTTGTTCTTAATTAGTAAAATTACTAAACTAACTTAATAAATTAGTCTATTTATACTATAATTAAAAGAAAACTCCCAAAGATTATTTCCATCCTTTTTTATAATTTTCTGATACCTGAGGTTGTCTAGATTGAGCTCTATTCAGAATATCTTTCAAAATTTCTAGAAATCACAATTTAGAGTTTTCTGCTACCAACCATGTTGATAATCTGTTGTTTAAGAGTATTTTATCCCATCCTCAGGTTCCCATTAATTTCTGAGGTCATCTTGGTCAGTTTTTGATCTAGGGGCATTTTGGTAATTTTACCCTTCTCCCTAGGGGTAAAATCATCATTTCAAAAATAGTCAGGGAAACTCTGTATTGGTTACCCTAAGGGTATTCTGATTATTTTTCAGGCATCCCAGAGTGTTAAGAGAATTTCCTCCTTAAAGCATCTTCTTAAAATGCCTAAGGACAATTTGGTTATTAATAAAATATCCAGGGGTATTTTTGGTCTTTTAGTGCCTTAGGGACCTATTTGTCATTTATGAAATTGTCTAAGGATATTTTGGTAATTTCTCCTTGTAAATATCTTACTAAAATATCTAGAGATACATTGGTCATTTCCAGAATTGTTCAGGGCAAAATTGTCATTTTCACCCTAGGGATATAAACGTCATTTTTGAAATTGTTCAGGGGCGTTCTTGTCATTTTGCCCTAAATTTTCTACTGCCTTTTATTAACATTTTATTCTCAGTAATTGTCTGTAATTCCCTAAATTTTTGGGGTGTTACACTACGCTGTCTATACTTAGCTGTTTGTAATCTATTTGTTGATGAATTATTTGGGACTGTACCTGGACTGTTTAATAATCTCATTTGTATTAAAGGACTATAATTATATGGATCGTGGTGAGGGAAAGTCGCTTTTGTTACAAATAAATTACACAAAACTTGCAAGCAAAGAGAAAAAGGATTTTCATGAAAAATTTATAATTAATTTGATTCCAATACAAAGTGAACACAATATTTTATCTAAAATAAACCAAGCACGAGAGGGTAAATAGAGGCGTTACAATTACTGACTATGGTAATCGATTAAGACAGTCAGGCACATATTTTCAAATAAACTATGTAATCGATTAAAACAATATGTAATCGATTACCTTAGTAGAACATGTTTACCATAGGCACGGATGTAATCGATTACGACCATCTGTAATTGATTAAGACAGACAGTATGATTTTCCTATTTTGGCCTATGTAATCGATTAATTCGATATGTAATCGATTACTATGTTCTTGATTTGTTTCCTAAAAGGCACGAAGAACAAAATAATCGATTCCAATACTTATGTAATCGATTAATGCAGTAAAGATTCATTTTTCCAAAAACCTTGCTTGTTAAATGCCTTTCTAGTTAATTGCTTTTTGTTTAGTCCTTTAATCTAACAATCCTACATGAATGATTCATGCATGTTATGCTCAATTGGATTATCAGATCATAAACTTCCTTTTACTTTAATCAAATTGGTCTTCAAGTTTTCTTGAAACTTTTATCCTTGAGCATGTTGAAAGCACAAAACACTTAAGCCTTGATTCCTTGCTTATTTGTACATGGCTTCACTTGAATCAACACCACTTGTGCTTTTCCTATCAAGTTTACATCCTACAAAATCAGAATCAAAGTATCCAATAATATTTATTGGTGCACCCTTAGGATACCATAGCCCAACTTTGGGTGTTGCCTTCAGGTATTTGATGATCCTTTTGACTACTGTAAGGTGTGACTCTTTTGGATTTGCTTGATATCTTGCACACAAGCAAACACTTAGCATGATATCTGGTCTAATAGTTGTCAAATAAAGTAAGGAACCAATCATTCCTCTAAATTTGGATTCATCCACCTTCTTCCCTTTTTCATCTGAATCAAGATATGTTGAGGTTGCCATTGGAGTTGTAGCATCTTTGCTTTTCTCCATTTCAAACTTCTTGATGACTTCAAGGTAGTACTTTGATTGATTTAGGAAAGTTCCATTCTTCATTTGTTTAACTTGAAGTCCTAGAAAGAATGTTAACTCTCTCATCATAGACATCTCAAACTCATTTTGCATAGCTGCAGAAAATTCTTTACAAAGCTTTTGGTTAGTTGAACCAAAGATAATGTCATCAACATATATTTGAACCAATAAGATATCATTCTTATGCCTCTTGATGAACAAGGTTTTATCAACATTGCCCCTTACAAAAGATTGATCAAGTAGGAACTTACTCAATCTTTCATACCATGATCTTGGAGCTTGTTTCAGACCATAGAGGGCCTTTTTAAGTTTAAAGACATAATTAGGATGTTTAAAATCAGAAAAGCTTGGAGGTTATTCAACATATATGTCCTCCTCTATGTAACCATTTAAAAAAGCACTTTTGACATCCATTTGATAAAGTTTGAAATCCATTAAGCATGCATATGCAAGTAATAGCCTAATTGCTTCCAATCTAGCAACTGGAGCAAAAGTTTCCTCATAGTCAATGCCTTCCTCTTGGTTGTAACCTTTAGCAACCAATCTAGCCTTGTTTCTTACTATGATTCCACTTTCATCAAGTTTGTTTCTAAAAACCCACTTTGTACCTATAGGCTTAATTCATGATGGTTTAGGAACAAGTTCCCAAACTTCATTTCTTTTGAATTGATTCAGTTCTTCATGCATGGTATGCATACAATGTTCATCTTGTAAGGCATGATTAATATCTTTTGGTTCAATTTGAGATACAAAAGCCATATCACAACATAAATTTCTAAGAGAAGATCTAGTAGAGACTCCATTTGAGACTTCTCCAATAATGTTGTCTAGTGAAAGGTCTCTTGTAGTTCTCAACACTTTTGGCTTTTGATTGAGAGTTGATGGAATTGCTTCAGCACTAGGTTCACCTTTCTCATTGATAGATAATTTCTCTAGCTGGACATTTTCATCCATTTGACCTGCATCTACATCACAATCTTTTTCTTCTTTTGAAGGGTTAGATTCATAACAAATTACTTGAACAGATTCTTCCATGCACATGGTTCTTTTGTTGAAAACTCTATATGCTTTACTTTGCAATGAATATCCAAGAAATATGGCTTCATCAGCCTTTGCATCAAACTTTCCTAGTGATTCTTTGCCATTATTTAAAACAAAACACTTGTAGCCAAAAGTTCTTAAATGAGAAATATTGGGCTTCCTTCCTTTGTACAACTCATAAGGTGTTTTCTTCAAGATGAGTCTTATGAGTAATCTATTTAAAGTGTAACAAACAGTACTTATTGCATCAGCCTAAAAATACTTTGGTAAATTTGTCTCATTTAGAAGTGTTCTTGCACCTTCTTCAAGTGATCTATTTTTCCTCTCAATAACACCATTTTGTTGGGGTGTTCTTGGAGCTGAAAAATTGTGGTTAATTCCATTTTCTTCACAGAATTTTTCAAAATGTTCATTTTGGAATTCTCCACCATGGTCACTTCTAATTGAGATAATTTTATAACCTTTCTCATTTTGAACTAGCCTGGCCAATTTTCTAAAAGCATGGAAAGAATCACTCTTGGATTTCAAGAACAAAGTCTAAGTAAATCTAGAGTAGTCATCAACAATAACAAGTCCATAGTAATTACCACCTAAACTCATGGTTCTAGAAGGACCAAACAAATCAATGTGCAGTAATTCAAGTGGTCTTGAGGTGGAAACAATGTTTTACTTTGAAAAGAGATTTTGGTTTGTTTCCCCTTTTGACATGCATCACATAGTTTGTCCTTTTCAAATTTGAGTTTTGGTAGGCCAATTACTAAGTCCTGTTTGATGAGTTTATTCATATGGTGCATGTTAATGTGGCTAGCTCTCCTATGCCACAACCATGTTTCATCTAACTTACTCATTAAGCATGTAGTCTTGTGGAATAATGCATGGTCTATGGAAAGCAAATAAATGTTACCTTTCCTTTTGCCAATGTGGATTACTTCTCCACTTTTAAAATTACATATCATGCAGCAATCTTGATTGAAAGAAATTTTAAAACCTTTATCGCATAATTGACTTATGCTTAGTAGATTATGCTTCAAGCCTTCAACATAGAGTACATTGCTGATTTTTGTGTTCAAGTTGTCACCAATGTTTCCTTCAGCTATAATCTTCCCTTTGTTGTTGTCTCCATAAGTAACATAGCCCCCATCTTTAAGTGTAAGATTTTTGAGCAAGGACTTGTCACTGGCCATATGTCTTGAGCAGCCACTATCAAGATACCATAAGGAAGAGCTTGCTCTAAGACATAGCTACAAAAAGAACAAATCACTTCATAGGAGAAGGTACCCACTTGAGGTTGGGTCCAAAGGGGTTAGTTGCTTGCTTTTTCTTTTCTACGCAAATACACTCACCATTTGGGACATAAAATCTTCTTGCAAAACATTGGTAAGATGTATGTCCTCTCTCCATACAATAATGACAAACAAAAGCTTTATATGAATTTCTAAAGAACCTATTTTGATTGAATCTTGGTTTCTTCTTCTTCTTCTGTTCTGGAAGCACAAATGTTTTCTTTTGAACATTTTTAAAACTCTATTTGTACCCCAATCCAGAAGTGTCACCAAACTGTTTTTGAGTACTCAACATATCATTCAAATCACATTTTCCTTTGTTGAGTTTTTCCAAGATGTCAATCAACTCATTGTTCTTTCAAACAATTTGCATATACTTTTTTTCTTGATTAAGTCTATACTCATCAAAAACTTTTTGCAGCATTTCATATTTGTCAATAGTTATAGAGGAAGAGGCACAAACACAACCACTTGAAGTAAGTTTCTCATTTTCTTCCTTCAAGTTACAAACTTCAGTTTGTAATTCCATTATTTTTGCAAGATGATTCTCAATATTTTTCTTAAGCTTATTGTTGGATTTAGCAAGCTTTTTATCCTCTTTATGCATCTTTTGAAAAGCAAAAATAGCTTGATCAAGTTCAGAGGTTACCTCATCTTCTTCATCTAAGAGATCATCATTCTCTTCATTGACAATTGAAGTAAGGCACATGTTAGCTTCCTCTAATTGTTAGTATATGGATGTCCTAGAGACAATCTTTTCATTAGATTAGGACGTACATGTACTTTTCATATTGTCATGAATAAATTATAAGCGCTCTTTATCTTGTTTCATATTCTGTCTCGATATCATTATTAATATATGAATAACTGGATAAAACCCTTGGAATAGAATAGGTATCTACGATCATGAGGATTCCAGGATACCAGATGTCTACTCCTAAATTTAAGTTCCTAGTCTAGAGACACTGAAAATGGGGATCAGTGATCTCGAGTAAGACTAGCACGGCTTAGCTACTTGTATGTAGATACAAGGTAAAGACCTCATGAGCTACAGACATGGAGATGTCTTAGCTAAAGTCGTGGGTGGACCTATAAGGGTATAGCTCGCACTGAACGGACCCACAAAGAGACTCTATAAGGAAATCTCACAGATAGTATCATTAGAGTAGTCTCTTATTATTTGGGTGTGTCTTTCCTTAGACCAGAAGTTTTCACCTAGACTGTGTTCTAGAAGACATGCTTTGATTGTATACCTCGTCTGCCTGAAACATGGAGACACATAGGTATACCTTTGGGCATGACCTGAAAGAACATGAGTCTAGGGTGACTAGCTGAAGAAATTTGTCAAATCTCTATGAGAGATTAGGTTATCTGTAAATCGGAGGAATTGGGATGACATTTACGGGACTCGGGAATCTATGCATAGTAAAAGAAATCATGAGATGATTTGCCTTTAGAGTCAGTAAAATTGGAGACTCCCTATTTCGCATTAAAGCTTACCCTAGACCGCAAGGGCTGATACGTTTCCTTACCCTAGGTCTTATGGGAAGATAACCAAGATGAAAAGGAAATACATACTGCTAGTGTTCTGTGTTGTCATTAAATGGGTAGATGCCTTGTTGGACCCAAACTCATTTATGTTAGTAGCTATGTTGGACTTAATGTATCACACACTAACACTTTATTGTCATGACATTATAGCATTAAAGGTTTTGGGCCTAATAATGGTTGTTGGCCCAAGAAAGAGTTTAGAAATTTATCTTAAAGAGAGAGGGGCACATGAATGGAGCTAATGGGCTTGGATAGTCCAAGACATTATTAATTAATTTAAATAGTTAAATTAATTATCTAATATTTAAATTTGATAATTTAAATTTTGAATTTAAATATTTGAATTTAAATATGAATGAACTATAGTAGATAGTTTCATATCAAAAGGAGAAGATAAGAGCTAGATTTGAATTTGAATTCAACTAGCATCTTATCATGATCATATCCTAGATTTTAGGAAGAAGTTTTAGGGCTGATTAGAGGCTTATCATACGGCTGGATATTTGATTATTGTTTGGCAAAATAAATTCCAAGTAATTGACTTGGTCTTAAGAAGATAAGATAGGAGGTCGTTGGCAATTTTTTGAAATATAACAACTCTATCTTTTCTTCACATGTGAGATGTTTAATGATCAAAATTTTATGGTTAAAAATATGACCTAAAACTCTTCTATAAATATACTCTTGTGATCATAGTTCTCTAATAATGTTTTTGAGAAAAACCCCATCTGTCTTCCTCCTTTTCACGTGCCCCTTTGTGTGAGTTTTGGCTTAAAATTCAGCCACTAATATCATCTATTGGTGAGTCTCTTAGATAAGTAAAACACGTTGAAACTTAACCTTCCTCTCCATTGGTGTGCCTAGCCTGCCTCCATTGGTGTTTGTTGGAGGCCTACAAGAAATGTTCTTGAGTCTTGACAAGAAGTGGTGTGGATCAACATTAGAGGGCTTGTATCTTCAAACCTATCCTTGATCATCAAGTTTCAAATACAAACGAGGTAACATCTATGTCTTAAAGAATGATTCTTGTGTGCTATGTGTGTTTCCGCATGAAAATTTTTTGTTTTTCTTCCACATGCCTTCGGGCTTCAAGGCCCTATCTTTCAAGTGGTATCAGAGCTTGGTTGCTTTACTATCGGCGGGTGATGATACTTTGTTTGTTAATATTTTGTTTGTAATATGATTACGCTTTACATATATCTTGATGTGTTCATGGTTTTGTTTCTTTATGATTCTTTGTGAAAGATTTCAAAGAAACATCTTTTAAGAAAGGAATATGATTCAGCCATGATATGAATATTCAAATATATTGTTTTCTGTATAATTTTGTTTTCAAAACATATTCTATGCATGCCGTGGTCACATGAATAAATATTAGGGTTATTAATTTTGTTCATTTTGATCATGTTAATTTTATATTTTTGTATGAATTGTTCATGAGCATGACATAATATTTTTGTGAAAAAATTTCTCATACAAGTCTATGTATATAAATAGTTGATTGAATGGTTTAATTTTGTGTTCTTTGAGAAAGAATCAACAAAAATTTGAATTATGTATTTGGATGCATATTTCGGCCATTTGAGAAATAATTATATTGTGTGCTTGTTAGTTGTTTAACTTTTAAAGTGCATATTTGGAAGGGGATGGTCATGGTGCCCGAATTTAAATTTTGAATTTAAATATTTGAATTCAAATGTTTTAAATTTGAATTCAGATTTTGTTTTAGTTTAAATTGGAGTTGTAATTTTGAATTTTTAAATCTTGAATATTCTTTTGTTCCTCCAAAGATGTGTTGGAGTTTCTTTAATTATTTTGTAATTATAAAAATTAGGCTAGTGGCATTTAGGCATGGAAGATTTCATGATGGAGCCACGACCTAGGAGCAAGAAGAAAGAATGCACGAGCACCATGACTATCTCATATAAAATCTATTTTTATGTATGCTTTATGTTTTAAAACGACTAGTATGCATGAGATAGAGTATCGCGAATGTATGTTTTATTATGCATGTCCAAAAGCGACTAGTGTAATCCGATAGATGTTTGACATAGGATACGACTAGCATGATAATAATACTTACACGTTTGATGAGACCCATTAAAATAAAAGAAACCCTTAAAAGGAATCAATTATTAAGCACATGATTACCTCCCACCACCAATGCCACTCGAAGTTCCTCTACGTGGTGGTGCGCCACAACTTAGTTGGGACCCACTGTTTCGTTGAATAAGAGTAGTATTAGAAGTGTGAGACACTTAAGGTGCTGGTTAGTGCTTAACTGAATGCATGAGTTGCAGGCTCAGTCGGGCTTATGTATTTGGAGTAATAGTGCCAGGTTGGTTGCATGAGATGCACCACTAAGTGACAAGGAGTTGTCAACCTGATGTTAAGAGAAGGTATGAGATACTGTTCATAAGGATCAACCCATTATTTAGTTTAATTTTGCGGTCTCAAACGAAGATTAAAATAAACAATCGTACTCTTAATCCCACTAAGGTAATTTTAAGATAAAATAACCCTAAGTCAAAATAACAAGGGTCATTGACTTAGATAAAATAGTGGGAGGGGCATATTATTTAAAGTCTTTAATAATTTGTTCTTATTTCATAACAATATACTGATTAGTTTATCTTTACATCTTCTCAGTTAATAGTATGACTAATCAACTGTCACTGCACTCTATTCTCGATACGAACAAACTGAACGGTTCAAATTCTACGATATGGAAGCTCATAAGCAGCACATGAATGACAATACAATGGCAATATGCATCATGTTGGCATCCATGTCGCCTGAGCTACAAAAGTAGCATGAGCATATGGATGCTCCCTCTATCATCTTGCATCTCAAGGAGTTGTATGATGTTAAAGGCAGGCATGAGAGGTATAAGGCTTCTTGAGAATTGTTCTCGTGTAGGATGTCTGAAAGCATGAGTGTGAGCAGTCATGTTCTTAAGATGATTGGGCTCATTGAGAAGGTAGGAAATCTAGGCTTCGTGATGGATGCCGAGCTAAGTAATGACTTAATCCTCACATCACTTTCACCTTCCTTTAGTCAATTCATTATGAATTACAACATGCATGGGATGCTTGTGAGCTTGCCTGAGTTGTTAAGTATGTTAACAACTACTGAGGTGTCTATCCAAAAGGATAAGACACACTATCTTCTGATTGGTGGGCCTAATAAGGCCAAGGGTAAGGCTAAGGAGCCTGCAAAAGGAAACTCCCTTAACCCCAAAGGTAAACCCAAGAAGAAGAAGGGCGACAAGAAGGGTAAGAGTGCACCTAAGGACAAAAGCGATGATGTGTGCTTCCACTGTGGCAAAACTGGCCATTGGAAGAGAAACTGTCCAGACTACCTGAAGAGTGTGACGGACAAGAAACATGGTGATGCTTCTGCCTCAGGTATTTACATGATTGGGATCAATTATTCTTATGCTAATCCGACTTCATGGGTATTAGATACCAGTTGTGGTTCTCACATCTGCAATATGTTGCAGGTACTTAAGAGTCCCAGAAGATTGGAGAAGAATGAGGTTGACCTCCATGTTGGTAATGGAGCAAGAATTGCTGCTCAAGTTGTTGGAGATACAAACCTCATTTTGCCTACGGGCCTTTTATTGCATTTGAATAATTGCCTTTATGTTCCAGGCATTTCTAGAAACATTATTTCAATTTCTTGTTTGGAACAAGATGGTTTTTCTTTTACTATTAGGGATGGTACATTTTCTATCATTATGAATGATATGGTTTATGCTACTGCTTCTTTGGTAAATGGATTATATGTTTTAGAAACGGGAACAAAAGTTCTCAATGTGAATGTGAAAAGACCTAGGACAGTAATCAATCTTATCTGTGGCATTGTAGACTAGGGCACATAAACGAAACAAGATTGTCTAGGATGCATGCAAATAGACACCTAGATTCCATGGATTTGGAATCCTATGGACAATGTGAATCTTGTCTATATGGGAAAATGACTCCTCACAAGCCAAAAGGGCTTAAGAGTCATAGGACTAGCGAGTTATTAGAACTCATTCACTCTTATGTTTGTGGCCCAATGTCTATAGAGGCTAGAGGAGGATACTCCTATTTCATTACCTTTGCGGATGATAAATCGAGATTTGGGTATGTTTACCTGATGAGATATAAATTCGAGGCCTTTGAAAAAGTTCAAGGAGTATAGGAATGAAGTAGAGAAACAACGTGGAAAAATGATTAAGACATTACGATCAGATCGTGGTGGTGAATATCTAAGCCATGAGTTTCAGGATTATCTGAGAGAGAATGGAATTTTCTCGCAGCTTACTGCACCTTACACACCACACCAAAATGGTGTTTCTGAAAGGAGAAACAGAACCTTGTTAGACATGGTCAGGTCTATGATGAGTGAGACTCAACTTCCAAAATTGTTTTGGGGATATGCCTTAGACACAGCGGTGTACCTTCTAAATAGGGTACCGTCTAAATTTGTTCAGACCACTACATATGAGATATGGAATGGTAAGAGACCCAACCTGAGTTATCTCAGAGTATGGGGATCGCCAACATATGTCAAAACGTTGACATCAGACAAGCTTAGTGCTAAAAGCACTAAATGTCTATTTGTGGGGTATCCCAAAGGTACTAAGGGATACTACTTTTACTCATTGGACGAACACAAGGTGTTTGTGTTCAAAAATGCTGAATTCCTTGACAATGATTCTCTCTCAAGGAGCTAGTGGGAGTAAAATTGATCTTGAAGAAGTTCAAGGACCACAAGAACATATTGAGGAACCCGAGTCTGCACCGCAGGCGACGTTCTCCAATTGAGAAGTAAACACACAACTTCGTAGGTCTATTAGGGTCATTCATCCACCTGAGAGGTATAGGTTTGTGATTGAGAATCAACAAACCGTAGAGGATAATGAACCAAGTAACTATGAGGAGGTAGTCAAGGACGTTGACTCCTCTAAATGGCTAGAAGCCATGAAATCTGAAATAGATTCGATGTATCAAAACAAGGTATGGACCTTGGTTCCACAACCACAAGGAAAAATTCCTATCGGTAATAAATGGGTCTTTAAAAGAAAGACTGATGCAAATGGCAACGTTCAAACCTATAAAGCTAGGTTGGTTGCGAAAGGATATCATCAAAGACAAGGTGTTGACTATGATGAGACTTTCTCACCCGTTGGCATGATCAAATCTATTAGGATAATGCTTGCCATAATAGCATATCACGACTATGGGATTTGGCAAATGGATGTCAAGACTGCCTTCTTGAATGGATTCTTGAAGGAGGAAGTGTACATGACACAACCTGAAGGTTTTGAATCCAAAGGCCAAGAACATATGGTATGCAAGCTGCAGAGGTCAATATATGGGCTAAAGCAAGCATCACGAAGTTGGAATATTCGTTTTGATGAAATCGTTAGGAGTAACGGATTCATCAAGAACGAGGATGAACCTTGTGTTTACAAGAAGGATAGTGGGAGCAATGTTGTTTTCTTAGTACTCTATGTAGATGACATACTACTAATAGGAAATGACATGCCCACATTACAAACAACTAAAGACTGGCTTTCAGAAAGCTTCACCATGAAGGATTTGGGAGAAGCGACCTTTATACTTGGTATAAAGATCTATAGAGATAGATCTAAAAGGCTGCTGGGATTATCTCAATCCTCGTATATTGACAAGATGATAAAAAGGTTTAGCATGGAAGGGTCGAAAAGGGGTTTTCTTCCCGTCAGTCATGAGGTACATCTTTCTAAGGCTACGTGTCCCGAGTCACAGCCTGAGAAAGACCGCATGAGTGGAATTCCATACGCTTCAGCTATTGGGTCCATCATGTATGCCATGATATGTACAAGACCAGATGTCTCATATGCTTTGAGCAGTACTAGCAGATACCAGTCAAACCTTGGAGAGGGTCACTGGACAGCAGTCAAGACCATCCTTAAGTAATTGAGAAGAACTAAGGATGCGTTTCTGGTTTATGGTGGGGTAGATGAGCTTTCAATGAAAGGTTTCACTGACACCAGCTTTTAGAGTGACAAAGATGACTACAAGTCACAGTCAGGGTTCCTATTCACCTTAAATGGTGGGGCAGTATCTTGGAAGAGTTCCAAGCAGGAGACTACAGCAGATTCTATGATAGAAGCTGAGTACATAGCCGCTTCAGAAGCAGCCAAGGAGGCCGTCTGGATCAAGAAGTTCATATCTGAACTAAGGGTGGTTCCAAGCGATGAGCCCATACAATTGTATTGTGACAACACTGGGGCCATTGCGCAGTCAAAGGAACCTAGTTCTCATCAAAGATCTAAGCACGTGCTCCGCAGATATCACCTTATCAGAGAGATCATTGATCATCTAGCCTCTCTGACAAAGGCTATTTCTCAGAGAAAACATGATAGTCATTATGAGGCTTTGGGTTTACGACTTTGGTCTGATTGGCTCTAAGCCAAGTGGGAGATTGTTAGTATATGGATGTCCTAGAGACAATCTTTTCATTAGATTAGGATGTACATGTACTTTTCATATTGTCATGAATAAATTATAAGCGCTTTTTATCTTGTTTCATATTTTGTCTCGATATCATTATTAATATATGAGTAACTGGATAAAGCCCTTGGAATAGAATATGTATCTCTTGAATATCAGTGATGGGATCACGATCATGAGGATTCCAGGATACCAAATGTCTACTCCTAAATTTAGGTTCCTAGTCTAGAGACACTGAAAATAGGGATCAGTGATCTCGGGTAAGACTAGCATGGCTTATCTACTTGTATGCAGATACAAGGTAAAGACCTCATGAGCTACAGACATGGAGATGTCTTAGCTAAAGTCATGGGTGGACCTATAAGGGTATAGCTCGCACTGAACGGACCCACAAAGAGACTCTATAAGGAAATCTCACAGATAGTATCATTAGAGTAGTCTCTTATTATTTGGGTGTGTCTTTCCTTAGACCAGAAGTTTTCACCTAGACTGTGTTCTAGAAGACATGCTTTGATTGTATACCTCGTTTGCCTGAAACATGGAGACACATAGGTATACCTTTGGGCATGTCCTGAAAGAACACGAGTCTAGGGTCTAGCTTAAGGAATTCGTCAAATCTCTATGAGAGATTAGGTTATCTATAAACCGGAGAAATTGGGATGACATTTACGGGACCCGGGAATCTATGCATAGTAAAAGAAATCATGAGATGATTTGCCTTTAGAGTCAATAAAATTGGAGACTCCCTATTTCGCATTAAAGCTTACCCTAGACCACAAGGGCTGATACATTTCCTTACCCTAGGTCATATGGGAAGGTAACCGTGATGAAAGGAAATACATACGGAAACCAAATAGATTTAATAGGATGATCTTATCATTTACCTAACTAGTTATGGGGCAACAAAGCATTGCTAGTGCTCTGTGTTGTCATTAAATGGGTAGATGCCTTGTTGGGCACAAACTCATTTATGTCAGTAGTTATGTTGGGCCTAATGGGTCACAT
>PYAF01002575.1:108699-120091 GCA_007407185.1 Glycine tomentella
TTATTAATTAATTTAAATAGTTAAATTAATTATCTAATATTTAAATTTGATAATTTAAATTTTGAATTTAAATATGAATTAACTATAGTAGATAGTTTCATATCAAAAGGAGAAGATAAGAGCTAGATTTGAATTTGAATTCAACTAGCATCTTATCATGATCATATCCTAGATTTTAGGAAGAAGTTTTAGGGCTGATTAGAGGCTTATCATACGGCTGGATATTTGATTATTATTTCTAGCTCTTTTATGTTGGAGTTTCTTTGGGGCCATCTGAAATATTCACTCAAAAACATTTTCAGCACTTTTAATAAGGAAAATGCAAGACAAATTCAAAACATGGCAGCCATTGTGACATCAATTTTTCCACAAAATTATTCTATTTAATGCACAAGGTAAATCATGTAATTCAATCTTCATGTTGTCTTTGATATTTACAATACAATCATGTTTTAAGACACAAAACTAAGTGCTGGAATTTTTACAAACCATGGCCTTGGCCAATTAAGTGTTTCATTATGTCAAAAGGCTATGTATTTCACACAAAATGCACATATTGATGGTTTCATGTTGTGGCCTAAATTATGATCAATGTGACATGTGAATACATTTAGGACCAGTTTTGTGAACCATGAATATGCATTTATGAAAGCTGAATTCATTGTGGCAAAATAACAAACACCTTGTGTGCATTAAGCTTTGAACCTTGAAATAGTTAGTGTGACACATAGCTATACCAGAATTTTCAAAGAAAGGAGAGAGAGAGAGGTGACCAATTATATTTATATACAGCAAAAGCATTCAAAATAAGGTAGAATCATCAATTGTATTTTGCTTCCCTAAGCATGAACAAAAAGGGTTTTTAGATGAACACACACAACATAAACATGCAATCACTACAACTTTTAGGCAAAACATAAGCACGAGTGAAGAGGATGCTTACTTGGTGTGCAAAATATGAAATGAAAGCAAGGAAATGGAAGAGGACAGTAGCTTGGGCGAGTTGGATGGCCAAAGAAGTGAAGTGCAGAAGTGAAAAGCCAAGGGAGAGGTAAGTGAATGAAAATGGCAACCAAAAAAAAATCACTAAGTACCTGGTTGTTGTGGTTTGCTCGAGTGGACTCGCCCAGGCGGCCAAAATGGCCTAACTTCACTCGCCTGGGCGAGTTAATGACCATTTTTTTAAGATAAGATATATTATGTTAAATATATATATATATATATATATATCCTATATTCTATCCTATATTCAATATTTTTAGAAAATATATATATGCCTACATATTTATAAAAAGTATAAGAAAAAGAGTTAAGAACATACCTGACCAGGTTGCCTCCTAGAAGTGCTTCTTTTACGTCGTATTAGCTGGACGCATAGCAGCTCAAACTTCTTGAAGTTGTATCACTGTGGTGAGCCTTTGAAAGTCACCACCTAAATATGGTTTAAATTTGCTTCCGTTGACAATCCACGTTCTTTTTGTACTGGGGTCCTCAAGCGTCATAGCTCCATGTGACATGACTTCCATCACTATGAAAGGTCCGGACCATTTAGACTTCAGCTTTCCTGGAAACAATCTTAATCGAGAGTTAAATAACAAAACAGTTTGTCCAGGATGAAAATTCCTTTTTACAAGCTTCTTATCATGATAGAATTTAACTTTTTCTCTATAAAGCTTTGAATTCTCATAAGCTGAGAGCCTCATTTCTTCCAGTTGGTGTAATTGTAGCTTCCTTTGTTCACCTGCAAGGTTAGTATCAAAATTAAAGAATTTTAAAGCCCAGAAAGCTTTATGCTCCAACTCTACCGGTAAATGGCAGGATTTGCCATAAACTAACTGAAACGGAGTAAGCCCAGTAGGTGCCTTGAAAGCTGTCCGGTATGCCCAAAGTGCTTCATCAAGTTTTTGAGACAAATCCTTGCGTGACTGGGCAACTGTCTTCTCTAAGATTCTTTTAATTTCTCTATTTGAAACCTCAGCTTGCCCATTTGTCTGTGGGTGATAAGGAGAAGCTACTTTTTGACGAACACCATAGTGCTGAAGAACTTTATGAAGTTGAGCATTGCAGAAATGGGATCCTCCATCACTGATGAGAACATGTGGTTTTCCAAATCTAGCAAAAATATTTCTTTTCAAGAAGCGGATAACTGTTTTTGAATCGGCTTTTTGCACAGCTACTGCTTTAATCCATTTGGTCACATAGTCCACTGCTAGCAAGATGTATTCATTGGAGTATGAAGATGGAAATGGACCCATGAAATCAATTCCCCAGTAGTCAAAAGCTTCAACTTCTAAGATATTTTGTAAGGGCATTTCATTCCTTTTTGATATTCCTCCGGTCCTTTGGCAGCTATCACATCTCTGTACATAATCATGGGCATCTTTAAATAGTGTCGACCAATAGAAACCTGTTTGCAGAACCTTTGCAACAGTTCTTTCTCCATTACAATGCCCCCCATATGGTGAATTGTGACAGTGCCACAGAATGTTCCTTGCCTCTTCTTGGGTCACACATCTTCTCAAAAGGTTATCTGCACCTATTTTGAAGAGGTAAGGATCGTCCCATACAAAGTACTTAGCATCACTGAGAAACTTCCTCCTTTGGTGCCAAGAATAATCTTCCGGAATTGCACCAACTGCCTTGAAATTAGCCATTTCTGCAAACCATGGCCTTTCTGAGATATGTAGGAGTTTCTCATCGGGGAATTCTTCTCGAATTTCTGGATCTGGGGTGGCTTCATTGGTGAGTCTAGATAAATGATCAACCACATAATTCTCACACCCTTTCTTATCCTTGATCTCTAAATCAAATTCCTGCAACAATAGAATCCATCGGATAAGACGAGGTTTAGAATCAGTTTTAACCAACAAGTATTTGATTGCGGCATGATCCGTGTAAATTACCACCATTGATCCAATTAAATAAGATCTAAACTTTTCTAAGGCATACACTATGGCAAGCAATTATTTTTCAGTGGTTGCATAATTAATCTGAGCATCATTCAAAACCTTGCTTGCATAATGTATGACATGAAAAATTTTATTTTTCCTTTGACCCAAAACTGCTCCCACCGCGTAATCACTTGCATCACACATAATTTCAAAATCAAGATTCCAATCTGGTGCAGAAACTAGTTTTTGTTTCAAAGTTTCAAAAGCATGTAAACATAAATCATCAAAATGAAATGGGACATCTTTATTCAAAAGATTGCTAAGTGGTTTAGCAATTTTTGAAAAATCCTGAATAAACCATCGATAAAATCCTGCATGTCCCAGAAAGCTTCGAACGGCTTTGACGTTGCTTGGTGGAGCCAATTTTTCTATGACATCCACTTTAGCCTTGTCTACCTCAATACCCTGCATAGAAATCTTGTGACCTAATACAATACCTTCTGTCACCATAAAGTGACACTTTTCCCAATTAAGCACGAGGTTAGTTTCAATACAACGTTTCAAAACATTATCAAGGTTAGATACACATGTATCAAAAGAAGTACCAAAAACTGAGAAATCATCCATGAATATTTCAATGCTCTTCTCAACTAAATCAGAAAAAATGGAAAACATGCATCGTTGGAAAGTAGCAGGAGCATTGCATAAACCAAATGACATCTTGCTATATGCAAAAATACCAAAGGGGCAAGTAAATGCAGTTTTCTCTTGGTCTTGTGGATCAACACAGATTTGGTTATATCCAGAATAACCATCGAGAAAACAATAAAATTTCTTACCTGCTAGCCTCTCTAGCATTTGATCCATGAAGGGTAAAGGAAAATGATCTTTCCGGGTGGCGTTGTTGAGTTTCCTATAGTCAATGCACATCCGCCATCAAGTGACAGTACGTGTAGGAATCAACTCATCTTTATCATTCTTGATTACTGTCATACCACCCTTCTTTGGCACCACTTGCACAGGGCTTACCCATTGGCTATCTGATATCAGGTAGATCATGCCTGCTTCTAACAGTTTTACTACTTCTTTTCTTACTGTCTTCTTCATGGTTGGATTTAGACGTCTTTGTGATTGTGCAACAGGTTTAAAGTCTTTTTCCATTAAAGTTTTATGCATGCAATATGAAGGACTTATACCTGTTAAGTCTGACAAGGTCCAACCAATCGCCTTACTGTTTTGTTGTAAGACTTTCACCAACTTCTTTTCTTCATCCTCAGAAAGATTTGCATTGATAATGACTGGTTTCTGAGAATTTCCTGCAAGAAAAATATATTTTAAATGTGAAGGAAGTACCTTAAGTTCCAGCTTTGGTTCTTCTTCCTTCAATTCTTCAAATATGTTGTGATGAACAAGAACTTCCTTGCAGGCGTTTAATTGATGAAGATACTCAGAGGTGTTGCTATCTTTATCTTCTACTTGAGTCACAGTTAATGCTTTCTCTAACTCATCTTTCTTGTGGAAGAATCTTCTAGAGTCAGAAATAACTTCGTCAAGAACATCAACTCTAAAACATTCTTTCTTATTTACTGGGTGCTTGATGGCTTCAAGAACATTAAACTGAACTTCATCATCATGAACTCTGACAGTGAGCTTTCCTTCATCAACATCAATCAACACCTTGGTAGTCTTCATAAAAGGTCTACCAAGAATCAATGGGACTTCACTGTCTTCATCCATGTCCATAACTACAAAGTCGACTGGGAAGAAGAATTTGTCGACTTTCACTAACACATTTTCAATAACGCCATATGGATGCTTGATTGATCTATCAGCTAACTGCAGCGTCATCCTGGTAGGCTTAATAACAACCTCTCCTATCCTCTTAACCATGGATAATGGTATGAGGTTGATGCTTGCACCTAAGTCAAGAAGAGATTTCCCCACAGATAATCTACCAATTGTTACTGGAATTGTAAAGCTACCTAGATCTCGAGATTTCTCTGGGAGAGTCTTTTGGATGATGGCACTGCATCCTACATCCAACTCTATGGTCTCTTCATCGATGTATCTTCTCTTCTTAGTTAGGAGATCCTTCATGAACTTGGCGTATGTTGGCATCTGCTCCAACGCCTCAGTAAAAGGAATGTTTATTTGTAACTGCTTGAAGATGTCAAGGAAACGTTTGTATTCCCTTTCCTTTGACTTCTTGGATGGAGCATATGGATATGGCATATGTTGGACTGGTGGTGGGGTTAAGGCTGCCTTGCTTTTGTCACTCTTTTTCTTTTTATCCTCACTTACCACTTTTCTCTCAATTTTCTCATTTGGTTCATCCTCTTCTTTTTCTTTTTCACTTTCTTTTTCTAACTCATCATCATTTTTCTCTAGATTTCCTTCATTTTTCTTTTCTTCCTCATCATTTCTACCCACTACAGTACCCCTTCTAGTGATAATTGCTTTACACTGCTCCTTGGGATTGACTTGGGTATTTGCTAAGAAAGATCCACCTCCATTGTCAGCTAATTGCTTTGCAAGCTGTCCCACTTGAACTTCTAAATTTTTGATAGAAGCTTCGGTGTTCTTTTGATTGCTGATTGACATTTGCATGAATTGTGTCAGGGTGTCTTCCATCTTTGTCAATCTATCGGGCTGAGCTTGCTGAGGTGAATTTCTATTTGAAGGACCTGAAAAAGAATTAGAAGAACTAGCAAAGAAGGAATTGTTAAGAGGACCTGCAAAAGGAGGGTTAGTGGGTACATAAGCATTATTATTTTGCCTCCAATTGTAAGGTTGATTAGAACTTGGACCACCGCGATATCCTTGGTAATTTCATTGGTAGTTTTGAGGTCTTGACTGATTTTGCATGTAGTGCGCTTCTTCTTCTTGTGGAAAATCACCGGGTACCGTACAATGGCCATTCTGATGGTCCCCTCCATAGAAATCACATCTCAGATTTTGAACTTGATGGACTGAATGAGATTTCTGTGAGCCTCCTTGCTGAAGTTGAGGAATTTGGCCTATTTGCTTTGTTAAGGCCTCTATTTGCTGGGTCAAGAGCTTGTTTTGAGCTAAGATAGCACTTTGAGTGTCAAGCTCTAGTACACCTTTCCTCTGAATGGGTGACCTATCATGGTGAGACTGATAGTCACTTGCAACTATTGAGTCGATGATTACGATTGCTTCCTCGGGACTCTTTGACATCATGGTTCCCCCAGCTGAAGCATCTAAGATCATCTTAGTTTGAGGTCTCAGACCACTGTAGAAGATATGCAACTGAGCGGCGTCATCAAAATTTTGGTTCGGGCATCTCCTCAATAGTGATTTAAATCTTTCCCAAGTCTCACAGAGAGGTTCATCTACTCCTTGAGCGAAAGTGGCAATGGCAGACTTTGCATTGATGAATCTTGAAGGCGGAAAGAATCTAACGATGAATTTCTCCTCCAAGTCTTCCCACGTGCTTAGACTCTTGTTGGGTTGTGATTGAAGCCAAGTCTTTGCTTTACCTGTTAAAAAGAAAGGAAAAGCTCTAAGGTAAACAACTTTTGCATCCTCGTCCGGTGCTCCCATCGTGCTACACAGCTCCATGAAAGTAGATAGATGCGTGGGTCTTCATGGTCTAATCCGGCGAAAGGATGCGAGCCAATAAGGCTAAGTAGTGCAGGCTTCAATTCTACAACTTTGTTGTGAAATGGAGGGAAAACTATGCTATTATAATGCTTGGGCCCTTGTTGGTAGGCATAGTCTCCAAGTGTCCTCCTCGGTGGTTGTCTATCTTCTTCTCCCCCTTGATTAGCCATATTATCTTTTACCTGTGGTGAGGAAGGATCAATAGACGAAGTTTCCTCAATGTGCTTGTCAGTCTCTTGTTTCTTTTTCTTTCGAAGTTTCCTTTCGGTTTTGGAGATTTCCGAATCAAAATGAGATTTATCTGCAGACTTATCTCGCATAAAGGGAAAGAAAAGAAGCTACAAGATTTTTGTTAAGCACAGAGGTTTCTTAAAATAACAAAGAAAATATATACACAAACAGAAAATAAAGAACAAGAAAATACTAAACTGAAATTTAAAAACAACTTAAGTAAACAAGCCAAATCCCCAGCAACGGCGCCAGAAACTTGTTAGGAATTTTACCACGGCAAGCGTACCGTTGTTATCGTGTAAGTTTCAAATTTATAAAAGTTCGTCTCCACAGGGATTTGGGTTTACGTCGGTTAATTTAAAATTAACAGTTTAGTAGTTATATGCAGATAAAAGGCAAAGATTCATTTGTTTGTTTGCGGAAAATGTAAAACAAAGATAACGAAAAACAAATACACGATTACGGGAAATGAAATAAATAAACGGATACAAGTCAAGTGAATGTAGGATTGGATTTTGTCTTTCTTATCCCTTTTTAATTGATTTTACCTATGCATGTTCTATTCTTGTTGCCGCACACGTATAAGTAACCCTAATTTGATTCCTCGCAATTACGGTCCTATGGATATTTTTCTAAATATCGATCCCTCGCATATTTAATTAAATACCCAAGCATTAAGAACTTAATCACGTGTTTAATGAGATCGAAACATTAAACCCTATTCCTAGCAACGTAACATAACGAGTGATTAAATTCAGTTCAAACCTAAATTTACTTTCCAGTCGCCTTTAGGGTTAATTTCATGAAACTAACGAGTAATTAGAATCAAGCATTAGGTGTAGAATAAAATCACAAACAAGAAATAGAACAATGCATAAATAATTAAAAGAGCATAGGGATAAGAAGAGTACGTCCAATCCTTAGAGAAGTTTAAGCGAACATGGGCAGAACCTCCTTGAGAGAATCACTTACTAAGCTCGTCATCGACCCTCTCTTCGACAGAATCTCCTTACAAAAGTCACTCAACCTCACTTCCCTAAGTTCTACACTCACTTAGGAACAACAAAAACAAGAAACAAGAGCAAGCAAGTGCCTGGGAGAGAAAATGAGTGAAAGAATGATGCCTTTCTTCCAATTTTCGTCCACTATTTATAGGGAAGGCTCTCCTGCTTGGTCCACTCGCCCAGGCGCCTGGTTTAGCCTAAGTTCACTCGCCTGGGCGAGTTAAGGCTGCTTTCTTGGAACTTGGAGTGGCCTGGGCGACCAAATAACACTTGGGAGGCTGGCCTGGGCGACTTGGAAGCTTAATGGTGAAGAAATTGATGGGCCTTGGTGTCTTTTGGGCTTGTTTTGCTGTTGAAACTTCCCCTCCTTTGCTTAGTCCACCCAATGCTCCTAGTTTCGCAAGCTTGGTTATTCCGTAACCTTCAGACCTAGCAAAATTGAACCAATTAATTGGACGAAATCTTTTCGAAACATAAAAGCATGACTAGGTTTTTAGGGTTATCTTGTGATTAATTCAATTAAAATAACGGATAAGTGCCATATTGTAATCCTAGTTTTACTGAAATGTGGCACTTATCAACGGGCTGCCGTTGCTTGCCACGAGACCTTGGCACGGAGAAGAACCTTTTAATCAGAGTGGAATCTTCGAAACTCTTCTCGAAGTTTTGGTAGAGAACAAAGCTCCCAATCCTCCTTTCTTGGTTTCCTTGAGGTAATCTTAGTTTCCTTTGTCTTCTTCTAGCTAGTTTAAGTCTCTCTTGATGTCTCTTGTCATTCGGGTAATGTTATTGGCTGTTTCTATACTTCCTTTGAAAACCCTTTGAAAATGAGATGTTGTAAAAGTCTCCTTTTTATGAAACTGATGTCATTTCTATGATCCTTGTTGAACCCTGGTCACATTGGGGTGATCGGAATTTCAAAATGATGTCTTTTGATGTGGACTCCTAAAACACCCTTTTAGCCCCTTTTTGGATTTGAGTGGGTATTTGACCCCAAATGTTAATATTGATCTTACCTTGGAAATCTATATTAAATTGTCTTCGATTTGGTATATAGAGCTCCACATTTGGGCTAAAGCACGTGAACTTGATAGATCCCAAAATGACGTTTCAAGGAGCTAACAGAGAGATATGGATAGGTAAGGGGAGTTTATTATTTAGTCATAGTTTTGATACCATAGTTGGAGCCCAGGGAGTCCAACAATGAAGATAACTACCTGTCTCTGCTGTGTGCTGGTTTTCAAGAAAAACTAAATTTTTAACTAATGGGATGCAATGTATTTATGATTGATATGTGTTTGTTCTTGTGTGTGCTTGTTTTCTAGAAAAAAAATGTTTCTAACTAATGGGATGCGATGAATTGGCTTGTTGATGGATAAACTGTGAATAATGTTGTCGTTGTAATGATTGGATTTTTGGGAAAAGTCTTAATTACAGAGGAGACTCTGCCCAAAATTTTATAATATGTTTTCCTATTTAATTCTTTATTAAATTTTTAAATGGGCATAAGAGTGTGTTTTAGATATTGTAGTCCTCCTCTTTAATTTAGAATTTTCCTAAAAATATCAGTCTTGTGATATGATGAATTATGAATGTATGAAATTTGGATTGTCTAAAGACCTGGGGAATGTGAATCTCAGGCATATGTATTATGTATAGATGTGAAATATGATTGCTTGTGATAGCGTTAATGATATTGAAATTGAGATGTGATTGATGTAATTGATGATGTTCAAATGAGATAATGTTGACATGGTTGATGATATTGAAATGAGATAATATTGATATGCATGATGATGATATGATGTTGAGGTTGATAATGACATTGATGAGAGATAATGTTGATGTGAACAATGTCATTGTGTGTGGATATACATGGATACCCATGGGGGGTGTATGACGGGTTACCCTTGCGAGGAAGGATTTGTTACTAGCCAGGTCATACATTGATGATGCCATGGTTGTATGCGGTATATGTCCACGTGGGGTGCATTGACTGGTTGGATAACCCTGCAAGGGTGGCTTTACGGATTTTTAGCATCCCAAGAGAGAAAGGGATTGTTTAAAATTCCGGTGCCTAGCTATCCATGGTCAGTGTATCGGTGGTGTTGTGTATGTACATGGGGGTGCATGACTGGATAACCTTGCGAGGGTGGCTTTACGGATTTTTAGCATCCCAAGAGAGAAATGGATTGTTTAAAATTCCGGTGCCTATCTATCCATGGTCATTGCATTGATGGTGCCCATGTTCATACTTCATATTTCATGGATGGAAATAGAATGGTGGCAGTAAGTACGGGGGTACTAGGGGGCATCACTCTGTTTGGAACTCCCTTGTGACTCAGGGCTGATCACCATGAGGAGGGAGCGACCAGTGCACGACAGAGTGACCTCAACGGGCTACTGCATCATTTTCCTGAGAGAGGCTATTTCCATGAGGATGGTACCACATTGCATGCTAAGTGATGAGTCAGATGCATACATCATTCTGAACATGATTGTTTGAGTTGTGGAATGCATTGGATGATTGCTTTGTTGAATGTGTAATGGTATGATGGGTTTGTCGAGTGTGTATTGAACTGATGGACTTGTGGTAATGATAGTGGTTGTTTGTAACACCTCGTAGGCCTCCGACGTGTTATCATTAATAATATCAGATTAGCGCTTAAAACATAGTTTATAAAACTTAGCGGAAGCACAGAATCGCTTTTCTTGATACATTATGTATGGAATCATAATAATAATTGATAAAAACACACATCATAAAACGTATCACGCCTCTGCTGATCCAGTTTCTCACACATACATCATAGAGACAAATAACTACAAGACTTAGGCAGTTTATCAAATATACACAAATATACTCAGGGAAAGTCTCATATCATAACACACAATAGTTCTGTACAGACATATACATCAGAGTCCACACCACACATCCCGTGGTGATACAAAAGAATATCAACCCTCCATGAGGTATACAGAACTATACATCAAAATAAAATCAAAATAGAGCCTTCAAGCTCTCCATGCCGCTCCTCAGTCAAGCAGCCTAGTCTCAATTGGGCCTCCTGCCCTGAGACTGATCTTCTCTTCCAGACATATCACCTGAAATCATATAAGCCCCACACGGGGTGAGATAACATCTCAGTAAGGTCAGGGTCCATGGGAAGTCATTCCCACCCTGGCCCACAGATTCACAATACATACACAGGCAAACATATCACACATGGCCCACTGGCCTGGCACTCTGGCCTCATCATATCAAATCAATATCATAATCTCAGTACATGACAGGTGGCAGAGCTCCTCAATGCCTGGCGGAGCTCCTCAACGCCCTGACGGAGCTCCTCAACGTCAGTACCTGTCATGATGTGGCAGAGCTCCTCAATGCCACGGGTAGAGCTCCTCAACTCCCAGAATACATGACGGAGCTCCTCAACGCCGGTATTTATCTATTGGCCAACAGATATCTCAATCACAGCATGCATATATCCAATGCAGATACAAATAAATCAACATAAACAATGTCATAGCCAATGCATGCAGTATGAATCATGACCAACACTCCCCAAGAGTGTGGTGTGCAACCAAAACGGGAATTCATCCCCAGAGAACACTGAACTTACCTGGTAAGGGATT
>PYAF01002576.1:0-15567 GCA_007407185.1 Glycine tomentella
CAATTAATTATTAAACTGCCCTGTAAATAAAAATTAGAATAATTAAACTTAAAATAATCCAAATTAATTAAAATCCGAATTATTGGTCTAATTAAATCCCAAATGAGAAACAATGCAAAATATAAATAATTAAGCACAAGTTAGGGATTAAAATGAGTACAAAAAGATGAGTAATTAGTGATAAATAGTGACTCATCACAAAGATTCTCGATATGACTGGTTCGTCGATGCCCCGTACGCACATCTGCATATCGAACTCATCGATGTGTATTTGTGGGTCCTGGCTCCCATCGTATTTTGACAAGAACGATCCGTCAAAATCTTCCAGGAACTGGGCGTTGACTATCTGGTCAGCAAACGGGTTGTTGTTCTGGTGGCCTCTACGGTATTTCCTTTGGTAAGTCCCTTTGCTCGGTCCTACCCTTGCCTGTCCGCCCGAAGTCGGGTTTGGTGCAACGGTCGAGTGTACCTGGTGTGCCTTCGGAGGCGTCCTTTCTCGTTCCGCCCTATCTTCGTTCCCTGTTCCGTCGGTGTGAAACGATGGCACTGATCTCTGCCTTCCGTGTGACTCCGGGAGGTCCCGACTGTTTGTTTTGTCGGCACCTTGGCGTCGCTCTTCCTCCCTTAGTCTGTTGTCTCGTTCCTCGAACTGGGCGGTGATGCGTTGGATATCTTCCTGCCGCTGTAGTTCATATCGTTTCTCCAAGTTTTCCAATCTGGTGAGTAGGGTCTGGAGAGCGTTTTGTATGAAACGCTGGGAACCATCATGTTGCACCTCTTGGTGTGGACTACCTGGAGGCGGCATATCCGGTCTCATGGGGGATGAATCTGTGTGTGAAAGGGCGTCTTCCACCACCACGTTTTCTCGTCGATCCCCCCTGGGTGGCTCTCCATTCCTCTCTGCGTGGTGTCTTCTCGTGTTAGCCATTGATGGTAGGTGGGAATCGAAATTTATCGGGTCCCCACAGACGGCGCCAATGTTCTGTTATGTGATAACAGGGATGTCCGGCGATGTCGCCGGTGGTGTTGTTATAGGACCTGACTCCTCCCAGTTGGTCTATGGTGGTGAGACCAACGACTGAGGACGAGATCACACCGACACGGAGGCAATTGGGGTGCTGTGTGTGCGGTGTGAAATGAAGGAGAAGGGTCCGAATAATCAGTGTGTACCTTTCACCGTTGGGTGTCTTTTCCTTATATGCCTTCGTCTGGGCCTGGAGCAGGGCTTTCCGCCTCTGGGATGGCAGCCGCAGAATCCTCCTCCATCATACCTGAGCCGAAGACCTGGGGATATTGGCCGGCAATTGCTCGTTCATCATTAACGGGGGAATCCGTGACTGGCGGGATTCATTAATTGGACGGATACGGGTGTGGGACGTCCATATCCGTAACAATCTTCATAATTTTTTTTTCGTGTGTACCTTCTATTACTCGATCGAGAGACTGTATGGATCATATGAAGATTATTATAAATCGCTATTCAATTAAAATTTACACGCACACTACATGAACTACATCTCAATCCAATTTTTTAAGTTTTTAGAAAATCTGGAATCACGTATATAATGCCAGGTGGCATGAAACGCATGAATGAAACATTACAAAAATGTTATGTTTCTTTCTTGCTGATCTGAACTGCTCTTCCTATTGTTGGAAATCGACAATCACATACACAAATTGAAAAAACAGAAAAGAGAATAGGGAAGAGAGATATGACACAGTAATTTACCCTGGTTCACCCAATGTAGGCTACGTCCAGCTTGTCTGTACTATAATCACCTCCCCGCCACTCGTTACAAGTCACACGGTTTACAAGGGAAGTTTACAAGGGAAATATAAATAGGATTAAAAGAAACCCTAACAGCAGCTATTCATGGGCCCTAGCCCAAACTACTAATAAAAGTAAAATATTACAAATAATCAGAGGCTCACAATAGTACCTAGCGAGCGGGACCCCAGTTGGCTTTCTGCTGACCCCGCCAATAAGAAGGATTGTCATCTGACTGCGAAAGATAAACCATATCCAACACCTATCCCTTTCATTGTCTCGAATCAAAGAACAAGAAGCTATAATGTTGTGACCATTCCAAAGCAGATCTATTCAATCACCAAAAGCCATCCCTTGTGGCCCATCAATTATATATATCAGAATATTCTAGGGTAGGGGTAGGAGCATGTTTTCTTAATTATATAACAAAAACGCTATGTAGTTGTTAATCGAGTGCAGTTTAAGTTTATAACTTTGAACTCGGGTCTAAAGATTTTGATGACCATTGTCGTGTATAAAATAAAAGTGAATTGAATGATTCTTATGCTATCTACCACTTCCAACTAATAATGTATACAAATTAAGTCAGAAGAAAGAAAGAAAAAAAAATACTAACAATGTGAATTATCGAAGCCTTTTCATCCTACGGTATTCACTTCCCATCTTAGTTTTCGCTTTTCTTATTCAATTTTTCACCTACTCGATCGGACATCGACTACTTTATGTTTACTGAGCCCATATATGATATATCAATCTGCCTCAAACTTCCATACCCTTTTAGCATGATTTTATAAAATTCTTTTACTTATAATTATTTATTGACATGTTTTTAATTGGAAATTTTTAATACGAAGACTTTAGTGATATAGCTGACATCGTGTTGTTTGTGTTTTACTTGGTCTAAGTCGTTCTGCTATTGTACATTGAATTCATGGAAGCAACATTCTAGAAAACCTACGCCACTATACGCCAGCTTTTCTATTATGCCCTTGTAATTTTCTCTTGTTTTTTTTTTTGCAAAATAATACTAATACTTTATATATAGTTTCAGCCAGATATCTAAGTTTCACTAAATAATAACATGATTACGCTTTATCCATTGGCCTCTTTTGTTATCATACACTTTAAAAAACTTAAGAATTTTTTTTTATAGGGATCGATTAAAAAGGTGTCATACTTTTAATGATAAAAAGTATATTTAAGAAAAAATATTATTTGAGATTATATATGGACGGCAATTTAACATATATGTATATAGCAGTGCAATCTTCCTATAGCAAATTATTATATAAATGTCAGTATATATGATGTACTGATGTAGTTTGGTTCATTAGTGTTTATCTTTTTTCTTCTATTCCACTTAATTTTTAATAAATAAAACTATGAGAAGTAATATCTTCCTTGGCTATCTTGTTGTTTTTTGATCGGCTATATCCTTTATGATAAGTTTAATATTAATTACAGAGTGGGATAAAATTAATAAAACGGGTTTCATATCACGAGAAAATGATTTCCTTATAGATTTGTTTTCTTCTTAAATTTCAAGCATGCTAGAATAGACCATGTAGCTAAGTTTTTATTCTGATATTGAATCTTATTACCTACTCGGCTACTCTACCGTCTTAAGTCTAACTCATTATGAAGACTTGGTTTCATTAGTTTACTATGATTTTGAAATAAATTGAATTATATAAAATTTTAGTAAACGACACCTCTATTTATGTCACTTGAATTACATGAAATGGTCACATTGAATATAACAAGGCAACAAATTTAGCAACTAGCAAGTATATTACTTTAATTAATTTGCTGAAGGAAGAAATGAAAAGACTGAAAGGTACTTGAACAATAGGGACACATGGAATTGGAGAGTATAATTGAACGTAAAAACGATCTAATCTATCAACCTCATGCTTTGCTTTCAGACACAGCATAAACATTTGTTGACTTTCGGCACACATTCACTGTATCATGGGGGTTCTATCAGAGATATCATAGTTCATCTACACATAATAATGACCATTAAGAATGTGATAATTTAATAACGCTAAAAAAAACCTTGTTTTTTTATTTGATTTTTCTAAAATGAATGAGATTATGTGTAACGTGAGAATGTGAGAACTTATTTATTTACTCATCTTCTCTCACCTTGAAAAACTAAAATTATTTTCTTTATTTAAATGCAAAAACAAAATGACATTTTTAAGAGTAATTTATAAGAAATATTTATTAGTTAGCGCTACTTAAATTTTTAGTTTAGTTATCCTTTACATAACTTTTTCTTAGCCTGATAGGCCTATTTATTTATAACAGGAATATAATTAATTGCCTATTGCTTTTGGAAAGCAAGTTTTTTTTTTGACAGCAGAAGTTTGTTGATGTACATATCGACTTTGAATTTAGAAACTAAAATGTACACTAATGATTTACTACAGATAACATAACAATAAATTGATAATATATAATTATAATATAACTTAATCCGGAAATTTCTTAGCAAATTGTTTATCTCACAACCAATGTGAAAATATGCCCGGCCCTTTTGCTAGGTCAATACAATGCAACGGAGACTCAATTTGCTAATGGCTAGTTTTGTAGTCGAAGGGAATAATTAAACATATATATATATATATATATGTGTGTGTGTGCGCGCGCGCGCGCGCTTATAAAAATAGGCAAAATATGGTAAAAACCGTGTTTTGGGTGAGATCAGCCACCAAATTCCTTCCAGCCACCAACAAACATCAGCATTTGCTATTGTTTACAATGCATGCCAGTTCATTGCCAATTTGCCATGATGTAATACTATTAAAAAAAGTGTATACAGAATATAAGAAAGGAACAAGTAATATTTGATTCTAGCATCGTGAACTATGATTATAGTTTTTTGCTGATCATGAAACGAACTAGGATCATAGTCATACTAATATATATGGGTGCATTGAAAAGGTCATACTAATATATAGTGGCGTTACTCCATATTAGGCTATTAGCGATTCGCTTCCGACGTCCAATAAATTTTAATAAACGAAAAACCGGACAAACATAAGTTACATAACAGTAAAAATGGATCACGAATTTACGATAAAAAAAAAAGGATAGAACTTGATATAACTAATGTTTCAATAAGCTGTTTACTAATTTTTCAAGAACTAAAAATGCTAATTAATATTAAAAGAAAACACTAAAAAAATCATATAAAAAAGAACTTAAAAAAAAAAAAGACACGTCCTGAAACCATTCGTATAGCTAAAATTTAAATTCAATTTGAGACCTTTCATGAAAGAGGGAGAAACTAGCAAAAGCCTTTTGAACCTTTTTTGAAGAATCAAACTGAACAGGCCTGGATTGTCACTGATGAATATGCAGCCTTTTGAACCTAATTTAGGAATAACTTGATCGAATTGAATATAAAGAAGATTATAAGCATTAGGAAACAAACTCTTAACATAAAAAGTGAGAAAATAATGTACCTAGAAATAGCTAGGGGGAGATTAAATTAGAAATTAAATTATAGAAAGCAACAATGTCTATGTCTAAGTCACACTCGTCATTATAAAAGTCATAATTATCAAAAGCTGTTTAGATTTCAGATGTCATGTAGTAGTCCATGTAAATGTCTAACCAAAACAATGTCCCATTATTTTATGAGTAATGTCAATTTGCATCTCACCAAACTTCCAAAAATTTCCCCAACACCTTGATATATATATAAATCAAAGCTCCATCCCATGAGACATAGAATCACTAGTAAACAACAAAAAGAAAAAAGAAAAAATTCTTGATCATTATTAATGGCCTCTCATTCTCCAAAGAGAGAAGGCCCTTATTATCTTAATATTGTACTATTCCTTGCCATTCTCATCTCTATCATCAACCCTTCACACCAAGACCCTTATTCGCCTCTCCCCCCATTAAACCCAAGACTCACCAAAGCCTACACAGCACTCCAAGCATGGAAACACAAGATCACCTCAGACCCCAAAAACTTCACCTTAAACTGGTGTGGCCCCAATGTTTGCAACTACACTGGCATATACTGTGCACCAGCCCTAGATGATCCTCACATCTACACTGTTGCTGGAGTTGACCTAAACCATGCCACCATATCTGGCTCATTGCCAGAAGAACTTGGCCTCTTAACTGACCTATCACTTCTCCACATAAACTCCAACCGTTTCTGTGGTTCTCTTCCCACTAGCTTCGACAAACTTCACCTCCTCCATGAACTTGATATCAGCAACAACCAATTCTCGGGACCATTCCCCGAAGTTGTTCTTTGCATCCCTAACTTGAAATACTTGGATATCAGATTCAACAACTTCCACGGCAACGTTCCCTCGCGCCTCTTCGATGTCAAACTCGATGCACTTTTCATCAACAACAACAATTTCCAATTCTCGTTGCCCGATAATTTCGGGAACAGTACTGCTTCTGTGGTCGTGTTTGCCAACAATGACCTAAAAGGGTGTCTTCCTTCGAGTTTGGTTAAAATGAAGGGTACCCTTAACGAGATTATCATCACCAACAGTGACTTAACGGGGTGTTTGCCTAGTGAGATAGGGGATTTGGACATGGTCACGGTGTTTGATGTGAGCTTCAACAAGTTGGTTGGAGAATTGCCTGAGTCATTGGGAAGAATGAAGAAGTTGGAGCAGCTGAATGTGGAGAATAACGTGTTGTCTGGTGAGATTCCTGAGAGTGTCTGCATGTTACCGAGGTTGGAGAATTTCACGTACTCTTATAACTACTTCTGCAGTGAGTCACCAACGTGTCTCAAGTTGAAGGATAAGGATGATACCAAGAATTGTATTCCTTATAGGCCATTGCAAAGGTCACAGGATGAGTGTAAGGCTTTTTATGCACATCCTGTTCATTGTAGTGCCTTTGGTTGTGCATCGCCGCCGCCGCCACCTCCTCCTCCGCCGCCGCCACCGCCGCCACCGGCAACTTACCATCACTATCCCTGAGGAGCCATAGCAGAAATATAAGTTTGTAATATTTAGCTTGCTTTCTTTCTGAGTTTGTTTCTCTATTTTTTGGGGATGTGAAGATTAGTTCGGTGAATATCATGATTACAATATTTAGTTTTCATTTTTGGTCATACGTTTACATTGTAAAAAAAAAAGGTGTGGAAATTAGCTACTTCCACTATTCATTTGAAACTTGTTTAAAGGAGGTTTGGTTTGGTTTGAGAACGTTTGGGTTGTTATGGGTCGTGACATATATTCTCTAGTTACTGACAACAACAAAAAATTGTTAAAGAAGTTATTGTCTGTGATTATCAAAAGTGAAGTAATAAAACTGATTGAGATTATTAGTCCAGTTTCGTAAAATTTTACTATATATTGTTGACATTTACAAAGAAATATTGATCATTGCATGCATGTCATGTGGCTGGAGATTTGATTAGAAGGTTATAATTTGTTATTATTTATTTTTAAATAATGCTTCAGATTTTTATTATTATTTATTTGTTATTTTAGAAGTTTAAATTTTTTTAACAATTTATTTTTAAATTATTTATCGATGCACTTGTAATAAAATTATTTATTGAAAAGACTACTTTTGAAAAAAATTTAACGCCTTTTCATTTTCAAGTATATCTCTTGCTATCTTTTTTTAATCAGCAAGTATATATATCTCTTACTCTGTTTCTTATTCTTTCTTTTTTAATTTTTATTTATCAGGATTTTTTTTATTTGAGCAAAAACCACTTCTTCTCATTTTATTAATTTTTATATATTTCTATTATATTAAATAATCTAAAATCCTATTTAATTTCATGTTATTTTCTCTTTTATTAATTTTTATATATTTCTATTATTATCAGAATATTTAAGTTCTTTCTTTCTTTTTATACTTTTTTTCTTTTCATTTTCATTTTGTTTCAAACCGAGTAATGATTTGACTATGTGGAATACAAAGTGGTTGATTTAGTCAATTTGAAATTTTCACATAATAAATGCATTTTGTTTGGTAGTTGTTGGCCTTTATAGCCAATAAGCCATGTTTGCATCAAAGATCATTTTCGGAAGAAAATTTGATAATTAAGGGGTATAAAAATTAGGATGACAAAATGAATTCAAATCTTATGGATATTCATAAAATATTGGTAAATGGAAAAAGTAGGATTATTGGAGATAGAATGAGGGACGGTATTTATTTCAATTTTTTTGGGTAATGAATCCACATATATATATAGTTAATTAATTAAATATTTTAAATTATACATATACATTTTATATAAAAATAATAATTATAGGTCTAACAAATAATAATGAATTATGATTCAAAATATCGTATATTAATTTTTGTTTACAATCTATTAAATTATCATTTAATTTTATGTATAAATTTATGATTTTGATGATAATTTCTTTAATATTTATTTTCAATTGTGAATTAATATTTTGTATTGTTTGGTATTTCAAATTAGTAATGTAAATGTGTACCTATTTAATAATTTATTTTTATGGTGTTTGATGATTATATTTGTAATATTTATTTATGATTTAAGTTTGAACAAATTAATGTTATGTTATGTTTGTTTTTAATATTATATGTTGATATTTTAATGTTATATTTAAACTATTTAAGAGTAAATTTTAAATTTACTTGTAGTAATCTTTTAAAATTTTAATTGATTTATTAACTTTATATATAAGTAAAGTGTGCATTGTGAGTGTGGGTATGAATATATAGTACCCATTTGATATGAGAATGAGTATTAAAGTTATTATCTGCATCGTTATAAGATCAGGTAAAAATATTTTTTTTTAAATGTAAGTACAAAGATGAGTATTATAGGATCCTATCTCATTTTTATCCCTAAATATGTTTTTGTTTTTAAGTTATCAGTATATGTGAATAAATCATATATGTGTGTGACTATATGTAAGTGTGTTCAAATTTAAGTCGATCTAAAATAAAAATCAAAAATTGCTAAAAAAACTTGAAAATTAAACCAAACTGATTCCTTTTCAATTTGTTTTAATGATTTTTTTCTCATGCCTATTGATTTGGGTGAGGTTTGAGGTTTATGTTCTTGAAACTAAACAAAATTCCAACACATATACTAATTCTTATATTACTTTAATGTTCTTCGTCGTTTTATATGTGTATGTCACTTGAGTTTTATAATGTTTTTGTAGTGCTATTATGTACATAAAATTTATATAATATATATCATTTATTTTTTATGACTTTTAAAGATATATTTGATTCAAAATGTATAAAAATTTGACAAATTTTTATCGAAGAAGGTTTATCATATTAGCAAGTTTGGTAAATTGTTATTAGTATTTTTTTAATATAATTTAATTTAAAAGATAAAAATAAAGTATATAAATTTTAATGAAATAACATTTTAGATTAAATAACAAAAATTAAATCAAACTAAATCATAAAATATTAGTTTAATTTGAATTTATTTTAATTTTAAATAAAATTCAAACCAAATCAAACTACATATATATTTTTTAAGTTTGATTCAAATAAAATTTTGATTATTAATGGAACCAGGTCGAATCACAAACACCCGTAATCATATGTAACCGGAAAATGATGGAAGCAAAAAGGTACATCAAAGAAAATGTGGGTGAGCTATTATTGTGATTTTGAAATTACATTTACACCCAACGCTGTTTTACATACTTCATCTGCCGCCACAATATGCAGTAGGTTTTAGTCTTTCTCTCACACTAAGTTTTCGGTTTTATGGGCTTATATATCAAATAATTTTAAAATAATTATATAATTCAAAATATTTTTAGCTTATTAACTATTATTTTAATTTTATTTAATTTATTCTAAACTAGTATTTTTGCCTATATGAATGCATGGGATAATTTTTTTTATATAATTATATCTATAATTCATAATAAATAAGTATTTTTAAATTTATAAATTAAATTATAATTAAAATTTATAATAAATAAATATTTAAATTATATTTTAGGGTTTAGAAAATAAGAAAAATTGGTGTATGTGCGTTAATTGATTAATTGATATGTGTTTTAGATGGAAAAGGTTGTGGGATAACAATAGGATAGCAATTTAACTTGTTTTTTATTTACTGGTACGAAAAGAAGATAAGTATAAAAAAGTTATAATGATTTACACATCTTATTCATCTTAATTAAGTTAGACTCCCTAAAAAGTATCAATGCCAACTTGTCACATTTTATTGACCTCTCAACACTTCAATTGGAATATTTTTTTTATTAGTATTGGAATCTCATTTGTGGTTATTCAAAATGTGTTCTAAAAGTAAGTTTTTGAAATATTAAAATTGAGTTATAGAAATTAAATCATAAAAGAGATTTTTCATATATATATAAACTTTTATATTTTTAAAATTAATTTATGAAATGATAAAATGAAAATCGTACAAAAAAAACATTACTATTAGAATATAAGTTACTGTATAAAAAAAAAAAAGAGGATGTAAAGAGAAAAAAGAGGTGCAATAGAATCCCCGGAAAGTAATAGTATTCTTGTCAGGCCTGATGAAACTATAGTGTGCGTGAAGCTGGGCTTAGGCATGAATGGGCTATCACTTGTTGTGGGATACTATGATTTCAGCATGCAAAATGTTTTCCAGAGTTGTGTCTTCTAATTATTATTTGCTTTGTTGGGGCTATTGAAATTTGTTTTATTGAAAAAATAAAACTCTAAAATTTTCAAATAATTTGGATCAGTTAGTTTAAACTTATTTATTGAAAAAAATATTTATTTTAATAAAATAAACAATTTTCTACTTATATTAAAAATCAAATCCTATCTGTTTCTCAAATAATTTTTTTAAAATTATTATTATTAACTTTAAAAAAACTTACCCTATATGTATTTTCTTATAACTGCGTATGATTATTTCCCGAGTGCAACTTAAAATTTTTAATTTAAAAATAGCAAATTTTGATTTAAAATAGGCTTTCCTAAACGGACTTTTCAATCTTCAGATGAGGTCCATGATATAGGGCCCAGATCCAGGCCCATGCAACGTTGGCATCAGAAAAACCCTAAATTATTCGTTCTGAAGATAAAAAGAGAGAGGTATATAAAAGGTTAGGGTTTGGGGTTTTTTGGGTGCCATTGTTGTTGCTGTTATCAACCGCAGCTGCTTTTATTCGCACCGCAAACAGTGAGCCATGGCCGTCGGAAAGAACAAGCGCATCTCCAAGGGGAAGAAGGGTGGCAAGAAGAAGGCGTTAGTATCTTCCATTTCTTTTCCCCTTTTCTCTGTTTTATGTGTGTTTTTGCTTTAACATTCAAAATTCAATGATGTGTTTGGTTTGTATGTGAATGTGCAGAGTTGATCCCTTTGCCAAGAAGGATTGGTATGACATTAAGGCTCCTTCTGTTTTTCAAGTGAAAAATGTTGGCAAAACCCTCGTCTCTCGTACTCAGGGTACCAAGGTATTGCTTTTCGAATATTCAACAGAAAATTGGGATTTTCCCGTTTTAATTGAAAATTATTGGTTGTGTTGTGGGTCAGTTGCATAGGTCTTCAAATTGAGAAATTTGTTTTGATATAGCTTGGACCTATGTGCTAATTGTTGAGTTGGATCCATTATAAATGTATGCTATCATTTTGCTTGAGGACTTTTTTCCTCTACTGTTTTGGTGCGTTTAGTTTTTGATTTACTGCGTGAACATAGAGAAGCTAATCAGAATGGTAGCTCCCTCTTTTGAGGTTTTCTGTTCTCGTTAGATCTCTATAGGATATGAGAAAAAATAATACTGGTTTATAGCGTGTGCTTATTGCATTTTGTTTCTATGGGAGAACGAAGGTTTATGAATCTTCTAAGGGTCTGCTTACTGTCGCTTATTTTCAAGCATATTATGGTGTGTGATTTGGTGTTATGAACTTTGTATGCTCATGTAGATTGTGGTTGTTTCAAATAACAGATTGCTTCTGAAGGACTCAAACATAGAGTGTTTGAGGTCTCCTTGGCTGATCTTCAAGGGGATGAGGATCATGCATTCAAGAAGATTAGGTTGAGAGCTGAAGATGTGCAAGGGAAGAATGTTCTGACAAATTTCTGGGTATGATGGGTGATGCCTGAAGATTCTTTTGATTGTAATATTGTATTGCATTATACATCAAATTTGAATTTCTGTTTATTCTTTGAATTTCTAGGGAATGGATTTCACAACTGACAAGCTGAGGTCATTGGTACGAAAATGGCAAACTCTTATTGAAGCCCATGTGGATGTGAAGACAACTGATAATTACACATTGAGGATGTTTTGCATTGGATTTACAAAGAGAAGAGCTAACCAGGTGAAGAGAACTTGTTATGCACAATCAAGCCAGATTAGACAGGTATATACACTGTTTGGTAGTTAGATGCTACATCTGTTTACTATCAATCTCTTAAATTTTTAATATGGAAACTTATGGTACAAAGTCAACATGGTATCTGAACACATGCTACTGGTTGCCCTTCTCTATGGCATATATATGATGACTAGAAGAAATTAGTGGTTGTAGAGTATGTTGTGTTTTCTTATATAATATTCCATATAGTAATTAAAATTACACCTTTATCTTTTCAGATTCGTAGGAAGATGAGGGAGATCATGACCAACCAGGCAACAGCATGTGATTTGAAGGAGTTGGTCCGGAAGTTTATTCCTGAGATTATTGGAAAAGAGATTGAGAAGGCAACATCTAGTATTTACCCTCTGCAGAATGTGTTTGTTCGTAAAGTCAAGATCCTGAAAGCTCCTAAGTTTGATCTTGGGAAACTGATGGAGGTAATTTTTTAATAATAAACTTGGTTGTCTACAGTTTGGTTTTCCATTAGAATATTAACTAATGCTTGTTTTTTGAGAAATAAGTTGCATGCTAAGCAATTGGGCTAATGGTAAACCAAACACACTCTTAGTTATTTGTACTGATGTACTGGGTTCATGCAGTCTTTGCTTGAATAGATGGATTAGCTTGGCTAATTTCTGATGATGTTTCTTTATTAGTTGTAGTATATTTTTCTTTTTAAGATAAAACCAATTTCCTTATGATATGCTATTATGTAAACTGAAACAGAAATTTAGCAGTTTGTTTCGTTCTTTTATCTTCATTTCCTTTATTGAATCTTATGATTCGTTGACCTTTTCCAATTAACATGTATTGCCAAGAAATTCTGTTTTTACTTGCTCCCATGTTTGGTGATTGGTTTGATTGATGCCTTTGCTGTTTGGTCCGTGTAGGTTCATGGAGACTACTCAGAGGATGTTGGTGCAAAGGTAGACAGACCTGCTGATGAAATAGTGGCAGAGGAACCCACTGAAATTGTTGGAGCTTGATTTAGTGATAATGCATTCAGTTTGTTCTAGGTTCTGTTTCTTATGTTATCATTGAAAATTTAAGTTACAAACTTACAGTTCTGTCCAATGTTTCTGTGTAAGCTGAGTGACACAGTTTTGTTTAGACAACCAGAAGACATTTTTGGTGCGTAATATATTTCTGGGTTTTGTTCAGAACCCAAAATCAGATTTGTTTGCTTATATCGATAATAACATTATATTGTTATTATGTATTTTTTATTTTACTATTGGCTTGTTAATTTTGTTTTTTGAATTTTAAATTTGTATGCTAAGTGCTTATTGTTTAAATTTTTATCGTTAAGCATGCATGATCCTCTGAGTAATATTTAACATTCTTTTTACCAAAAAGTATTGAAACTTATGGAATGTGGAGTGAAACTTTCATGATTTTCAGAATCTTGATTCAATTCAGTAGTGAAGTTAATAAGAGTCAGACAGGACCAGTAACAGCATTTCTTGTCTAAACGGAAATTTCACCAATTTTACTCTGTTGAAAGATGGAGATTCTGTTTTTTTTATGTAGTAAATTTTCTCAAGGGCATGTGATTCTTAATTAATCATTTTTTATCTTTTATTAAATTAAACATTTCATTACACATAAAAACATCATGTCATCTTAAAAGTAGACTACAAGATTATTGGCGAAATGTGCTTGTAGCATCTGTTCAAATATTCAAGTCATCTGTACCTTCCAAATGGCAGACCACTAAGTTGACATGCTTCAAACAAATCAACTTAGAGGATCGTTGGAAAGAACACTGAACATAACCATATCTCTACTTTTTCCTTTAATGACCACATACTTCCTGAGAACACCCTCCCTTTGAAAACCAGCCTTCTCCAGCACCTTCTGAGAAGCCACATTTTCCACATCAACTAGAGCCTGAAGCCTCTCCAAGTGTGGAAACTCGCTGAATGCAGCTTTAATCACTTGTTTCACAGCATGTGTTGCAATCCCATTTCCCCAGTATCTGGAGGCTAAAGCGTAGCCAAGTTCAACAGATTTGTGCCTGTTTCTACGCTGGCCCCCACATGAGAAAAAATCAATACACCCAATTGCACGGTTACTGAGGCAAATTGCTCTGAACCATAGAGATTTCCCTGCTATATTTTGGATGAAGTTGATGCCATCCTCTTTGCTAGTGTAAGGTTCCCAAGTGCAATACCTTGCAACTTTTTCATCAGTGGTCCACAACATGAGATCATCAAGATCATCAAGACTAATGGGTCGAAGAGAGATTTGGGTCAAATCAAAACCCTCTTCTCTGGAATCTGTTGTGGAACAAATAGTAGCTCCCTCCATGTGTGACCAACTAGATAGAGTATGTTGCTTGGGGAAAAGCTTTGAGCTTCGGCCTACTTATTATGCAGTGAGAAACCAATACGTAGAGGAATGGTAGCTTGGAGTAGGGACCAAGAAAAACTATGCACTAAATTACAATATAGTTGCTAGCCGGCAGCCTCCATGATTTACTATGAATTAATGGGTTCCAGGTGTTCCAATTTCATTGCGGGGTGAAATTATTAATTTTGGAAGCGTCTACAAACTGACAAATAAATGTGAATGTGAGTGTGTGGAATATCACTATTAGAGTATTATTAAAAATCCTATCATTTTCTTTTTTAAAAATTTAAAACCAAAGTGCTCCTTTAAAAAGGCTCCACTGTTTAGAAGCCACGTCAATTGTGAACCCAAGTCAACGTAATTTCACCTTGACTGGAATAAGAAGACTGTTTTCGCTGTAGACCAAAACTACGGACCACGAATTGATCTGGAATTATAAAAAGTCTAATACGTGTGACCTTAACTCAAAAACATATCTATGGTGCTTAAGTCTCTCAAAATGTAACATGCTCCTCTTGACTAGGATTGACAATAGAATTAGTAAGATTATGGAGATGGATAATGTGGAGCGGCTAAAAAGTGTAGATGTAAAATAGGTTTCTCTGATAAATAATTGATTAAATTCAAAAAATAAAATAAAAATTCTATCTTTGATAAATTATCTAAACGTCTCTCTTCTATGTTTAAAGCCCATTGCGGTATACATTGCCTACTCACCCAATGTCATGCACACAACCCCACAACTCTACAAACTTGTCTGTAATCTCAGTATTTTGGTTGGGTTCGTATTTAATATTACATTCAAATAAAAAAAAAACTATATAATAATAATAATAATAATATTATTATTATTATTATTATTATATGTCTAGAAACAAAATCAAATTGCACAATGAATATGTGTTATTAGCATTTCTCAAGGATTCAAATCATATCTTAATATTTGTTTTATGGAATTCCTATCTTAATATATTTTTATTTCAATAATGATGAATCATTTATTTATTATTTTTTTAAGTGAAAACTGAAAACTGCTATACATCAATCTGTTTAGTAATAACCCTTGCTTTAGCAAGCTTAATATTGAGCTTTTGAAGCAAAAAAAAAAAAAAAAAAATAA
>PYAF01002576.1:33864-47302 GCA_007407185.1 Glycine tomentella
ATATCTATTTAAGAAAAATATGAAAATACTTTTTTACTAATATTAATAAATAATATTAACTTAAAATTTATTAAATAATATTAAATTATTTTTAAATATTTTAAATTAATCTTTAAGTTATCATTAAGTAAATTAATAATTTCATATAATATTATTAATTAATTATATTTGATAAATTATTTTAATATTAATAACAAAAAATAATTTAATAATAAAAATAACTGTTAAAATAAAAATAATATAATACATTAATATAAAACGAATAATACAAATTAAGCATAAACTTAAAATTAAAATGTATAAATAATTATTAATTAAATAAATAATTTACCAAAATTCTTAAACTTTTTAGGGTAGCATAGCCGCATAGGAACTTTCATGTTTTAAATCTCACTCCATTAATTTTCTTCATTGTAATTTTTACCATTTTTGGCATGGATCATTTTTTATTATTTGTCCCCTTAAAACCCTTGATTCCCTTTGTTGTAGGTCTTGGTCATGTTATTGTGTGAATTGGGTCTTACTGATTTCCGATCGATAGTTTTGGTTTTTTCTTTAATCAGTTTTTTCTTTTAATTATTAGGATAGTCAGCAGAATAGGTGGTGGATGAGGAGAATTCTAGGTTTGAATCGTGCGGACATATTGTTGGGAGTGTCCTTATAGATTGCAATCGGTCTTTCATTTATTTTTAAATTTTAAAATATAATTTAATCTTTAGAATTTAAATTTGACTTTAATTCAATCCAAAAATTAGTTTATCCGATGATAATTGTCTTCTAGGATCCAAGGGGGCAAGGAGGGATTTGGCCCCCTCCCTCAAGACTCTTTGTATATTTATAAGTGAGAATTAGTAGAGGAAAGTGAATAAAAAATAAGGCGTTGAATTGATGTTTACTTAATTTTCTCGTTGTAGTAAATTTTAGGTATAATTTTATATATAAAATTAACAATAAACATTTCCGTGAAACTCTTCATTCATTAAATAATTTTGTAAGGAAAAAAAATTGACCCCCTTTAATATATCTCCGACTCATTCATCATCTTTTACTTATATACACTAATTTTATTTTTTTATCGTATACACTTATCATCTTAAATTTTGGATTAAGTTTTAACTAAACCTTGGATTAGCTAGTTTTTTTTTGGATAACAGATTCTTTTCTTTTTTCTTCTTACTAAAGTGTTTAATCATAAATTTTTTTTATCTTATAGGCTTGTAGGATTTTTGGATATAGTTTGAGGTAACATTTGAACTTATAGCAAATAATTTATTATTTTGCTCTCATGATTACCCTTAAATTTTTCTTCTTTTTTACTTATTTATAGAACAAAAAATCTTTGACTCCCGTACCTTTTACTCATGTATCACTTAACATTTCTTGTGGGCTATATAAAATAACAAAATCACATGAACATGTCATTTATTTATTTATTTAATAAATTATTTAAAAATATATAATTAAAAAATCAATATTTTAGTTTTTAAAATATCAAACATGTTTAAATAAATAGTATACAACTACACATAAATAGAATAATATAAAAACATATAAATATGTATTTTTATATTACTTTATATTTATTAGTTATTTAAACTGTTGATTTGGCTATCAGCTATAAATTTATTTGCTAGTTCATTCATTATTTATCACCTTTAAGCTATCCTCTGTTCTGTTAGTTAGTGTACGATGTATATCCCCGTCTGTTAGTTTTTGCCAAACACAGCAACAAAAACAATGCAAAAGTTATGATATTTAGAGGTTGTCAAATACCAAGAATGTTTTGACGTAATTATAATTTGGTTTCTAATTAGTTTTATTATTGTCCAAATTTGTTTTGGAATTTGAGGTCGTCAAATTTGGGCGATCGAGATGCATTCAGAAGGTGGGGTGACATGGAAGATGGGATTGGAAGCTGTACCTTTGAAATCAAAGATGATTAGTAGTGAAAACCTTAGCAACAAAAATATGATTTTTAAAGCAGATAAAATTGATCTGATGATTTGGATGTCATGCCAGAAAAGCACTTCAACAGGATTTTATCCAAAAGCATTGAGGCAAAAAGGCCTAAAGAGGCATGGGGATGGGATGTTGATTTGGCCAAATTGGATTTACAATATTCTGTAGCTAATGGGGCCAATAGTACTGTCTAAAGGGGTACTTATGACAATCAAGATGTTGCAGGTATTGAAATGTACTTATTATTTAATGCATGTTGTGGACTTGTGGTATGGTTTTTGGGTTTGGTTTAGTGGCCATAGATTTGGATAGTTTGTCTCACTGTTATTAATGGCAGATGGGTGGAATTCTGTCATATAAATACGTCATTGCGCCTTATGGTGCTGTCATGGCGGGTGTTCCTTCACAAATTGCCTGTGGAGGTTGACAAAAAATCCACCACGTCGTTCCGTCATGATGGGCCATAGTCGCTATTTGACAACACTAGTTTGTGTGAAGTGTTATATTCAAATTTTGTAGCTTTCTTTATTATAAGAAAAAACTTTTTATTCTTCTTTTCTCAAAAGATATGTGCGCATTTGAAATATTGTTCGCACATAACTGAGTCTGAGGGTGAGGAAATGCAACCCTAACTTTAATAAAATATAAATAAATATTTTGATTTATTATATTTTGTTCTTTCTGTTTTTATATATTCGAACATTCAACTTCCTAATTTTTTTATATTTAATCATAATATATTCAATATACTAAAATTTATAATTTTAAAATTTATGCCTTATTATTAATTTTTATTTTTTAAATAGATTGCTTCTCTGATTCAGGATCATGTTTCTGCTACTGCACGTAATTACATAAAACACTTAACAGTTTTGGTTTAGAGCATTTTATGTTTAAAGAAATTCTCACTATATTGTCTTGTTGAATTTTTTTAGTGAAAGTCTTGGACTGGGGTGAGGATGGTGTTGTCACTACTGCTGAAATCGCTGCTTTAGGAGCATCATTTTGGCAGGAGGTTACTCTATGGCAAAAACTTGATCATCCAAATGTCACAAAAGTACAGGCTTATAGTCTTTACACTCTCATCTTATGTATTTAATATTTATATTCATGACAACTACTTGGCAATATCTGGATGCAACATGTTTAGTTTTTTCCCCTTCTTTCCTTTTTTTTTCTTCTTAAAAAAAGGTGGTACAAGTTTGTAATTGTCCATATCATTTCTCAAACAGTTCATGAATTGGAGCTTCAATGGACACTTCAAATCTTAAGATTCCCATGCCAAACTGCCAAGCTGTGGTCAAAATCCTGTTCCTTCAAAGGCGTGTTGTGTTATTGCTGAGTTTCTTCCCGGTGGAACATTGAAACAATATTTGTTTAAAAATAGGCAGAACAAACTTCCATATTAAGGTTGTGATTCAGCTGGCTTTGGACCTCTCTAGAGGGTGAGTCACATTGTGTTAATTTACCTTTGCAGTTGCTGATATCAATACTCTTTTTCCCCCTAACTGAAACTCTTTTTTTCTCTTTCTTTTCATTGCAGTCTTAGTTATCTACATTCAAAGAAAATTGTTCACCGCGATGTAAAAACTCACAATATGTTGTTAGATGCCAATCAAAATTTGACAATAGCTGATTTTGGTGTTGCTTCTGTTGAAGCTATAAATCAAAGTGAGATGACAGGTGAAACTGGAACCTCTGGATATATGGCACCGGAGGTATTAATCTTGCTCTGGAACTTGCTTTAGATGTTATGTAGTTCAATAGAATGACTGAATATGAGTGTTCTTTTGATGACTTAAAATAATTAATTCTCTTTAATCTTGCTCTTGTAGTTTTAAATGGCAAGCCTTACAACAGAAAACGTGATGTCTATAGCTTTAGCATTTGCATGTGGGAAATTTATTGCTGTAATAGGCCTTATTCAAAGCTAAGCCTTGTTGCTGTGTCACGTGCAGTTATTAGTTAGGTTAGTTCATAAAATGGACTGTTTCTGTCCACTCTCATATTCTTTCCCTATATATGAGTATTTAAAATTCCCACCGTCTTGTCTAAACTTTGCATGATTTAGTCTTTTGTTCATACCCATACATTCTATGGTAAACTCTTTTAGCTATTATTATGACCACAAAAGATGAAAATCTTTTGAATTACATTTCTTTTGTGCATAAAAGTGCATTAGAAATGAGAATGATTAATGTCACATGATAATATGATATTGTTTTTTCATGAATATACCTAAACTGTTCCTTGGATGGTCACTTTTTTTTTATAGCTTTAGTACTTTCCTGGTTTTGTGTGATTAAGCATTAATGTATTTATTTATTTTATTTGAAAACATTTTAATCATTGAATACCCCTAACATACTTATGCAAGTTCTACTATATCACAAACCAGGTTTTTTTTTAGTTCGCTCAGTAAAATAAAATATATTTATATAATAAAAAGCATAAGGGAATTATCTGCATGTTGCAAAAGGATCATGTGTATATCTATGATATTCATTTTTTTAAAAATATTTTCTGGAAATAGTTTATTCTGTTTACGTACTAATTAACACAACACTCTACCTTAAATCTTTTCCTAATCTAATGCTTATGATCTATTTTCTTGCACAGCATACGAAAATGCTGGGATGTAAAACCAGAGAGGCGTCCAGAAAGGCATGAGGTGGTGGAAATGTTAGAAGCAATTGATACAAGCAAAGGAGGTGGAATCATACGCAAAGATCAGAATCCATTTTGTTTGTGTTTTGTACCTTCTCATCGTCGCTTCACATTCAGAACCTTGATGAGGACTAGTATATGTGTACATCAGGGAGGTCATAGGCTATGGAAAAAATATATAGGGTTTAGGGTTAACTTTACTCTCTTTATAAATGAATAGTAATGATGGTGAAAACAAATAAATAAATTATTTTCTTTTTCTCTATATATTTTCAATGTTTTGCTGAGGCTAGCATGAGACTCCTTGCTTCTTAATTAGACATTATATCTTGTACTGAAAACATGTTTTAGTTAGTGCATGAAAGTGTACGTGTAATATAGGTTTATGGTTTAAGAAATTATGATTGATAGATTTCCGTTTATTTTTTGTTTGGACGATGTTACTGATCGAAGTAGCATTACTTATTTTAATTTAATTTAACCAAAATATAAATGAATAGATTATATTTTGAATGATTAAGATAGCAAAATAAATACTCATAATTTTTTTAAGTAATTATATGACTATATTAACTAATTTTAATCTTGACACAATTTATGTATGTCTTCAATTTTTAGTTTTTATTGTCATGATAACAAATTTTTTTACTTACAACGTTGGGAGGTGAATGCAATTGACAAAGGGAAATTGCTACCAGTGTACCTAACCTCGCCAGAATCTGGGGAAAATGGTTTAAATTTTTTTATGAAATCTAATATGATGTATTTTTTTTATTTGCTATTAAAACTCAAGTCTTAACGATCTGTTTTATGTAACGCTTACGGCTCATTGTTTAATTATTTATTTCATTCTCATAATTCTTAAAGGAAGAAATGTTGGTTTACTAAAAAGAAAGAAAATAATAACAACAAAGGAAATTTGGTGTTATGTAAGAGTAACTTAAGTGCACAATAATAATATACTAAAGTATACATTTTCAGGATGTTGTTGTAAAGGAAGGCTTGCTATTGGGCCATTGTGGCCTGGGCCTGGATTCAACGATTGTCTTTAAGAGTGGGAGTGCTGGAAAACTAGAAAGGTCATCTCTTAATTCATTCAGATTTTAAGAGTTTTGTGTTCTATTATTATACTCTATTTTAACTCTTTTATTATACTCTATTTTAAGATATAGTGGTGTCACCACCTGTCGTTATCCATATGATCCTTTCATCTTGTCTTCCACAAATACCATTCTTTATCTTCTTTTACATTATGGAATGGAACAGACCTGGTCCTGGACTGCTTTAGTGGAGAGGTTCAATCACTTCATTGGGTTTTATTTTTTAATTTTCCAAAGCAACCCAATTAATATGATTGCTTCGTTGTCTTTGTCTCAAAGACTTGAGATGGACGTTAGTCCAGCCAGATACATGGTATTGCTAAATTGTGTTCTTTCTTCCTCTGTTTTTTTCTCTTTTTTTTTTCTTTATGTATATTCATACACTTACATGCCCTCCTCCTACAAGATAATTACAAACCGTGAAAACGAAGTGGCAGATTAATTCCAAGTTGGATTGGAATTATTTGTACATGTTGTTGGGCAATTGGTAACTTTCATATATTTAGTGCATGCTGCATGGATGGTGCAAAAATGTGCATTAGAGAAGTGAGATAACATCATGAAGTTGGGTAAGATTGACATTATCCTTCAACTTTATCCATGGACGTTCCTGTTCGTATGGTTTAAGAAAATGACATGTATAATGATAAGCATAAACCTAATTCTATTTTACAGTACATCTCAATTATTTTAGCTATTACGAAAATTTTAAAGAATCAAACACTAGTCACAGCTCACAAGTTACGATTAATTAAGCTATCGCTTTCGTCTTCGCTTGTCCTTAAGTTGCTCATACGAAACTAATATACACCCTGGATCTACAATAATAAAACCTAAATCGAAGTTTGCATCCTTTTTCTTAAACAAAGTTTGCATATCCTTTAAGTTAGTTAAATAATTATTAATTAGCCTTATTAATTTATGTTTATCTTAACATTTTTGACTTTCATTTTATTTATGTATAATAGTTCACTGAGGTTTGAATCTAAACCTTATACATATTATCTCAAATCTCTCGTCACAAGAGACAATGCTAGTGGTTATATTTGGCTCTCCTAAAGATATGGATATGGGATACCCCTCAAATGAAGCTTAATATTTTTGGGAGCTTTATTTTGTAAATGAATAATATTTTATGTATAATTTTTATTTTGTGATAATATTTTTAAAATGCGTATATATGAAAAATATTTAAGATATAAGTAAATATAATATGGTATTAACTACAATATTTTGAACCAATAAGTGTTAACAAGGCTTGAATTCTTTAATTAAGATTTTAATTTAAATTTTATGGATGAAAATAAATAAATAAAATAAAATATCTTATTAATGATAATCATCAAAATTTTCAACAATTTTTTTTTATCAATAGTTGATAAATACTTTGCAATATGACTAAAAAATAAAATATTCTAAATTTAATGTTTAAATAGAAAGCTCATTCTAACTTTAATGATATATATATATATATATATATTTATTGTTGGATGAGTGAAAAAAGGCTGGAAACAAATATATAAAACTAATTTTATAATAATTGTAAATTACTAAAACGCTGAGATTTTAAAACCAAACATATGGAACACTGATTAAGACCAATGGAGCTACGGAATAAAATGTCCAAAAACAGTGCATATGTAAGTAGATTTTCTAATGACTTAAAGGATAAAAATGATTTTTCTACAAATTATTTATTTATATATACTTAATTCTTGCACTCGTTTAAATAAGTAAAGGATTTTCTTTTAATTTCTATTTTCAAAATAGCACATTATTTTTACTCTAAATTTTCCAAATTTAGTGTAAATGTTATATCTTTTCTAATTAAACCATTAAAAAATAATACATATTTTTCATAAATGAAATTTTAAATTCTAATATTTTATAATAATATATCAGAATATAAAAACAGACTTTACATAAATCACACATTGAATGCTAATACTTTATGATATATTAGAATCTCTCACTTCAATTAATATTTTAAAAATTTAAATTAACTTTCCCAACAATTTTACACTGTTTCATTAATGTTTAAATTTTTTTAAAGAATTATTTTCTTCCCTGTTGATTGCATCTCTGAATATCTTCTAAAAGTAATTAATTAGGACCATATGTAAGAAATGTCACAATCAATAGACCAGGAATCTCTTCTTCGAATAAATTGTATAACTAGTTTCCACCATTATACATGTATATGATTTAAACAGGTCCTATATGCCAAAACACATGAATTTACTTCCATGCCCCATAACGGGCACAGAGATATAACTAATCAAGTACAAGACGACATTCGTTGAAAAACTATATATAGCCTAGAATGCTCCTAAAGCATATGAACACTGAAAATATTAATTGTTAAAACATTTATTTAATAACTTTAAAAATAACGCATCTAAGAATAATATTTATATAAAGAACGTTGATCATCTCTCCTTTTCCAACAATTTATATTTAAAGTATGATTCTTCTTTTTCATTAATCAAATTAACAGTTTAAAGGAATAAAATTTAGTTAAATAAAAGTAACAAGAAACTCATTAAAGTGATATGCATTCTTAATTAAAAAAATATATTAAAGTGTAAGTTTGTGTATTGTTTATGGTCAATGTGTTGACTTCTTTTTGTTTTTGGAGGGAGTTCAATATGCAACTTATTCATAGGTAACGCGGTTCATACAAATGGTGCAAAATGAGAATCAATACTATGTTGGGGGCATAATAGTAATTTCAAAAATCATTTTCCTTTACGGTGTACTCAATTCCGAAATAGAATACGTGTTACTTATATATAAGGTGGCAAGTTCTTTATCATCGAACGCACAAGTCGGACCTCTCTGTTTTTTGTTCTCTTAAAGTTCAAAAGCATATAATTAAGGGATGGGGTTAGAAGGTAAGGAAACGTCGTCGTTTATGAGGGATTTTCTGGACAAGTGTGGTGGCTGCGCCGTTATTGACGGTGGTTTTGCCACTGAACTTGAAAGGCATGGGGCAGACCTCAATGATGAACTTTGGAGTGCAAAGTGCCTTAATAGTTCCCCACATCTTGTCCGAAGGGTACCTCTTTCTTCCTTCTTCTTCTTCATCTTTATCATTTAATTTTGCTATTGGTTCCACTTTTTTTTATAAGAATGTTATTCAGACTAATACTCTCAATTTTCTTTAACTCTTCATGCATGTTAGTTAATACTTAATAGGTTACCATAGCCACTAGAAGCTGCAAATTTAATTTGATTCAATAGCAATATTCTCTTAACTTTTAATTCTAAGATAATTATGTGTATTAAAAATAATCATTTGCGTTTTATTTTTAAAAAATATTCGATATATTCAAAGCATATCGTAATAAATAATTTTTATCTATTTAACTTATGTTTTTAAAAAACACACTAACGAAATATTCTCTTAAGTTATTATATTTATATACTCAATTTTTTTTTCATTTTTCATTCCATTATTTATAGCCTGTATTAACTTTTCTTTCTTTATTTTTTCTCTTTCTCTCTTCTCTTCTTCCACCAATACATCCCAAATTTGGGATATACGTTTAGCTTTTCCCAGTTCTTCTATCAAGGGAGGAGAGACAAACTTAGTGCTTTAAAAATACACGTAACAAATTCTTTGTCCATATTATGTATGATAAAAAAGATGATAGCACCGATAGACCTACTTAATTACGTCAACATGAAACAGAAAAGAAAATTATCTTAACAGAAAAGATCAAGAACGAATTTACAACGCAAACGTGGCAAATTATCTTGTCCACATGTTATCGTCTAATGGGCTCTGGTGTTACGTGTAAGGCATTTAGGGTGGGCAAATGTTTCTCTTTTAGGTGATTGCCCTACCAATAAGAAGAGGTGTTCGCAGTAAGAAAGATAAACTTTCAGAATAAATAAAAGGAAAGATAAACTTTAATATATGCTCGAAGTAAAATTCTTAATGATTGATTTTTATTTTATATTTATATTTAACTCAACATTTCATATTTATTTATACGTATGATGATTATATATTTCATTTCAGACTTAAGTATCGAGTTTTTAGAATATATAATAATAATAATAATATTTTTAAGCGACTTAAAAATTAAAAGTTTAATTATTTTATAAAAAGCATTAGATTTTAATATCTCAAAGTTTATATATATATATATATATATATATATATATATATGTTTTACTCTACGAAAGGAAAATTGAAATCATGAAAGCAAATTAAAGAAACTTGTCTATTGTATATAATATTGACCAATTTATTTGCTTTATTCTTGATACGGTAAACTAGACTTTTCTTGTCAAGATAACCATTACTTTAATTAGGAGGATCTTATCTCATGGATACCAAATAACCAAACAGGGTTAGTTGAAAGAAAAGGAGGAGTAAAAACAAAAGACCAAAGTTACCAATCCCAACCGTAGTTGCCTTTGTGGATCTTGTTGTGTGTTAATCTTATATTATGTACAATAGAATATAATCTTGGTGTGTCTTTAATAATTTATGTTAGATTGATGGTTTATTAGTATGATTTTTAATAATTAATGGTTTATTAGTGTAATTATATTTAATACAAATTAGATTATTAGTATAGAAATTTCCATTAATTCTTTCTTGCTAGTTCGAGTGTACTGCTATACTATTTTTGAAGTTTCCTTCCATTTCAAATAGACGTACAGTTCCACACGAGTGAAAGGAATGGAAAAAAAAAATGTAACAGAAACATTACCTTAGTTTAGTGTTTAATTTTATGAACAGGTAACATCTGTTCATTTAATGAAATTCAATTTGCTTAACGTGTGACAGGTTCACCAAGATTACCTCGATGCAGGAGCAAACATAATATTAACAGCATCTTATCAGGTAATTATCATCTGGTTTTTATTTCATCCCAACAACTCTACAATTTTATTTTTGGCTTTTTACATTTTACTGGGGTTGGGGTGCAGGCCACTATTCAAGGTTTTGAGGCCAAAGGATTCTCTAGAGAAGAAGGTGAAACTATGCTTAGAAGAAGTGTGGAGATTGCACGTGAGGCTCGAGAAATTTATTATGATAGGTGCATCAAAGATTCTTCTGACTTTATGAGAGATGAAAGATATAGGAAGCGTCCCATTTTAATAGCAGCCTCTGTGGGAAGCTATGGAGCGTATTTGGCAGATGGCTCTGAATATGTGTGAGTGAACAAAACTAATTATGTCAAAATAGTCATCTAAGATGAACTTATGTTGGTTTCAATTAACATTCACTGTTTTGTTACTTTGTAGTCTGTAGCATAAATTTTTAACAACTAATACTGAATCACAAATATGATTTACTAATTATATATGAATTTAAGATGATAATTTTCATTATTGATGTAAAAACTGTAAAATAAAACAATGTTCAACATCAATATCAACAGCACTTTTAAGTCAAGTTAATTGAGATTGGTGGCAGATAAAATATATATATGACTTAAGTCTATGTTGATTTTCTCTCTTCACAGTGGAGACTATGGTGATGCAGTTACTGTCCAAATACTGAAAGATTTTCACAGGGAAAGAGTAAAGATTCTTATTGAGGCTGGTGCTGACTTGATAGCCTTTGAAACAATTCCAAGTAAGCTGGAGGCACAGGTATTTTACTAACCAACAAGCAGACTCACTTCTTTGTTACTTTCTTTTTATGTCTGCACCTGTAAGAATCTGTAATAGAATGTGCAAAATGCAGTGTTAATTATCATTTACTAATACCATAGAAAATTTGAAACTAGTCAAACTACATCAATTTTGTCTAATCCACCTTGATTTTGAGCAAACTATTTGTTTTGGTTACAATTTGATAAATAGGCTTATGCTGAACTTCTCGAGGAAGAAGGTATAGAAACTCCTGCGTGGTTTTCTTTTAGTTGTAAGGATGAAAGCAATGTGGTTAGTGGTGACTCTATCTTTGAATGCGCTTCAATAGCTGATTCATGCAGACAAGTAGTTGCAGTTGGAGTTAACTGTACTGCTCCTAGATTTATTCATGGATTGATTTCATCTATTAAGAAGGTATGACTTTCATATAATACTCTTGCTCTACACTATCAAAAGGTGCTAATTGGCAACATTATTTTGAATAACTTGTGAGAGAAAACTACTAGTTGGGCTTCTATTTCATTGTAATACTTTGTGTCCGTAGTTCATCAAATTATATAGTTTTGGTAATATGGTTCCTGGTTTCCAAGGTTTACATGTCACCCGCTTACTATCAATTTACCTAGTCTTCAATAAAAACAAGAAAGCTAACAAGTGTCCTTAGGGTATTGTAGAAGAAATAGAAGTCGAAATTAGTTAATGTAATGGAAGACATTTACTTTTCAAGTACTTGGATAGGGTGTATGAAATGTTTGTTTAACTAGTGTCCTTAAGGTACTCATTGCTAGAAGACCTTATAAACTATTCTCAAGTGAGAAATGCTACTAACACTATTTTGTCCGATAACAGCTCACCTTTTGACACTATTTTTTAACGCTCCATTTTAAATAGCAGGCAACAAGTAAACCAGTATTTGTATATCCCAACAGTGGAGAAACTTATATTGCTGAGAGCAACCAATGGGTGGTAAGTTCTGCATCTCTCTTTTTACATGGCCCCAACTTGTTTATGTTCATGTTTAACCAACTTCAATCTAATTGCAGTTATAATAAACGATACTTCCTCATCAATTTAAATATGTCTGAACCTCATTTTTGTATGTTTCCAAGTCCTAGTTATGAATCTTACAATTGACAGTCTGTAATTGGCTAAGTGAATTTCAAAATATAATCTAAATGCAGTTACTAAAAGCAAATCAACATACACACATTCTGCATACACTGCCACCTAAGTGGTGTGGACAGAACATTTTTTTTTGTCAAACCACAATGGGCTATAAGAATTCGTAAATATAATTCTAGTTTAGTATCAACAAATTGATAACCTAAAGTTTATCTTATAGAAATCAAATGGGGCAGCAGAGGATGATTTTGTCTCCTACATAGGCAAGTGGCGTGATGCTGGGGCTTGCCTTTTTGGTGGCTGCTGCAGGACTACTCCTAATACTATCAGAGGCATAGCTGAGGCAACATATGGGAAACTTAAAGACAAATGTATATAACTGTTGAAGTGTGTTTTTATCTGTAATGGAAGAAACTACAATAATCTGAATGAAATGGCTAACTTCTTGCCGAAGGAGCAAGTGATCTATCATTTCAGATAAGTGTCACAATAAGAATTTCTAATGAGTGGACTTATTTATGTGTCTCACATTTGTGTGTCCCTTTTCAAATTCAGTCCTAGACCTGGTACATCAGGAACATTTTCTAATGATGTGCATAGTTTATAAAATAAGCAAAGTCTGATTTGTAAATAACAAAAAAACCTGTTAAGGATGTGATAGTGCATCATAGAAGCAGCAGGGAAATGATGCAGTTATGACTCATGACTCGTGAGGAAGCCATTTTTTAATATTTAAGATGATAATTTGGTGTTATCAGACATTTTGGGATTGAAAAGTGTAACGCCCCCAATTTACTAATTAGGGTCATTACTAACCACACATCACAATCAAGCATATAATCAATCAGAGTTTAAGCAGTTTGGAAGCATAAACTAGAAGTGACATCATCAAAGTCACTATCATAACACTGTACATCATAATATGGTGAATAGACATCAAAGTTTCACTGTACAATACAAAACTGTACAAA
>PYAF01002576.1:54086-143491 GCA_007407185.1 Glycine tomentella
AACTGTAAATTTTCAGGCCCAACTAAACCTCGCATAAACTAGGGGAACAGATTAGTAAAAACAAATTCCAATTTTAAAAATAAAATTACAATTAAATTGGCGTACTCAATCCCCGGCAACGGCGCCAAAAACTTGTTGCGTTCACAAAGAGTGTGATTGCGTAACTCACGGCAAGTGTACCGATCGTTCAAGTAATAAAATATGAGCAGTGGGTTTTGTTTTGGTACCGAATGACTGATATTACAATCGGCTTGACTCCCTCGGTTGGGTCGAGAACTAGTTTACTACTAGACTCGTTGCTTTTTGGTAATATTATTTATTATTATTAGTTATTTAATCATAAATAATTTATTTAAAATAATTATTTTAAAAGTTAATAAATTTATTATATATGTTAAGTTGTGATTAAATGTGTTTTCTTACACTGAAAATGCATAATTTTTTATGTATATATATATATATATATATATAATGGAAGTTTCCATGCGCATTGTTTTACTATATATAGATGAAGTTGAGCGTATAAACATCGATCGGCGCAAAGAATAATTATCTGCATGGAACCTAGACTATCATTGATGGAGTCATCCTTTGGTGGTGCGGAAGGTGAATCTGATGAAATGGTGCTAAAGGGTATTTTTCTGCCCTTTATTACACCGAGTCATCTGGTGCCCGTTGTAGACATAGCTAGGATCTTCGCTATGCACGGCGTGGATGTGACCATAATCACCACACCAGCAAACGCCGCCATTTTCCAAAGCTCCATCGACCGTGATTCTATCCGAGGTCGCTCCATTCGAACCCATCTTGTCAAGTTCCCACAAGTCCCTGGCTTGCCACAAGGAATGGAGTCCTTCAGCGCTTCCACTCCCGCAGACATGGTCCCCAAAATCGGCCTCGGGCTCTCCACTCTCGAAGGGCAATTCGCTCAACTCTTCCGCGACATCAAACCCGACTTCATAGTCTCCGACATGTTCTACCCTTGGACCGTCGATGCCGCAGATGAATTGGGAATTCCGAGGCTCATTTATGTCGGCGGAACTTACTTTGCTCATTGTGCTATGGACTCTCTCGAACGGTTTGAACCTCACACCAAGGTAGGTTCTGATGATGAGAGCTTTTTGATTCCTGGGTTGCCCCACGAGTTTGAGATGACACGTTCGCAGATACCAGATCGGTTTAAAGAGACGAGCAGATTGGCTCTATTAATGAAGAGCATTAAAGAGTCAGAGAAGAGGAGCTACGGATCAGTGTTTAAAAGCTTTTATGCGTTTGACGGAGCCTACGAGGACCATTACAGGAAAATCATGGGGACCAAGAGTTGGAACGTGGGACCCGTTTCGTCGTGGGTGAACCAAGATGCTTCTGATAAGGCTTCAAGGGGATCACATGCCAACAAAGCTAAAGAAGAGCAAGAAGAAGAAGAAGGAAAAGATGGTTCTTGGCTTGCATGGCTTGATTCTAAGAAAGAGGACTCTGTTCTCTATGCGTGTTTTGGGAGCATGAACCACTTCCCTACCACCCAGCTTGTGGAAATAGCTCATGCCCTTGAAGATTCTGGTCATGATTTCATCTGGGTGGTTGGGAAAATTGATGAAGGTGCAACTAAAGGTTTTGTGGAGGAATTTGAGAAGAGGGTGCAAGCAAGCAACAAAGGGTATCTAATACGGGGTTGGGCACCACAACTTCTCATACTGGAGCATCCTTCCATTGGAGCTGTGATGACTCATTGTGGGATGAATACCGTTATTGAAAGCGTGGATGCAGGCTTGCCATTGGTGACTTGGCCTATTTTTGCAGAGCAGTTTTTCAATGAAAGGTTGCTGGTGGATGTGCTGAAAATCGGAGTGCCCATTGGAGCCAAAAAATGGAGAAATTGGAATGAGTTTGGAGATGAGATAGTGAAGAGGGAGGACATTGGAAAGGCAATTGCTTTGTTGATGGGCGGTGGAGAAGAGTCTAAAGAAATGAGGAAGAGAGTGAAAGCGCTAAGTGATGCTGCAAAGAAAGCAATTCAGGTTGGTGGGTCTTCTCACAACAGTTTGAAAGATCTAATTGAGGAGCTCAAGTCACTCAAACTTCAAAACGTCAACGCCAAACTGGTGGAGATAGTGGCTTAGGAGATCAGATATGAATAAAGATACTTAAGCTTGAGAAATTTTTGCTTGCTCGAGTAGCAACACATTTTTCTCGCTATGTATCATTTATTATTGTTCTTTGCTCTGTATCATTTATTATTTATTATGTAGTATATAAGCAATGTGAATTATTATTAGGTCAACGCCAGACTGGTGGAGACAATGGCTTATTAGATCAGATATGAATAAAGATACTTATTAAGCTTGAGAAATTCTTGCTTGCTCGATGAGTAACACATTTTTCTGTTCTATAACATTTAAGAAATGTAGGTTATTATTGTCTTCTACGTTAATAAATCTTTTTAATTTTTTTAAAACATTAACCATAGTTAATTTTAATTTTTCCAAATAATTACACTAATAAATAAGAGATATAATCAAAGGTTACAAAGAATAATTATTTAAAATTTTATATTAATTGTTATAATGTTATTAAATTATTATTAATTAATAAATTAAATTATTAAATTTATATTTTTTAAATAGTCTAATAATATCATAGCAGTTAAAAAAAATTAAATCTTTTATTATCATAAGTATTGTATTTAGTAAACACTTTATTAAAATTTTCAAATAATTACACCTCAAATATTTCAAAAATTAATGTAAATTTCTATTCCAACTTTTTTTCATTTTGTTGTACGTTCTTTTTACTATTTGGACATGTTCTACTTTTTGTCTTTACCATAAATAAGAGAAATAAAAATAATAGAGCTATTAATATTTTTTAAACAATAACTTGTTAAAAATAAATTATAGTTTTTAAATGAAGGAAAAGAGACATGATAAAAAGGAATAGATGTGTGACTTGTCATTAATATTTAAATGATATACAAATAAAACAAATGAAGGAAAGAAAAGAAAATTTCTTTGGGTAAAATTTTGATGGCGCAATGTTATAATTTTACACAATTAATGTGAAACCGCAAAATTTAAGGAAAAGGGTTTTTTGCTTGACTTAAAATAAAATACGTGTAATGTAACAAACACAACAGCACCTTGGACAATGCACACAGGTGGACACATAACTTGTCTGATATGGCTTGAGTGCTGAATCATAACAGGAGAGTTCCAAAACTGGTTTACCATTTTTGTTTTAGCATGTGAATTTTTTTTGTTCAGCGTGAATAGAATGCGTTTCTAAACAGAGCCTGAATATTTGATTATTATTAAGTAAAATTAGACTTGTCTTGAAATTTCCGTTTGACTAAAGTGATAAGATTTAATTTTTGCATTTAATTAAAGAATTTATACACTAAGGTTTTTCTTATCGAATATGTTTTTAAATAAAAATATCCAAACATAATTAGTGAGCTATCGATTTTATGATTGTTTTTACTCTGACAGTTCTACTCATCTTATCAAGTTATGGACATTAATTCTATGATTGTGTTTTTCCTCTTTGATAGTTCTACTCATCTGTCAAGTGGGAGAGTCTATTAGGTGGGAGACAAGTCCATTTTGTAAGGACTTATATAAGTACAAGTAGAAAATCTAATACAAGTTCATTAAGTGTGAAAGTTTTATGAATTAAATATATCATAGGGAATTTATGATGCTTAACACGAGACTCTTATCATAATATTATCACCAAAAATGTCATACTAATGTCCAAGATGTAAAAAAAAAGACTCACTTCCACTGTTACAAATAAAATTAATATGTAACATTTAATTATAAATCACCATTTGACTTTTAAAATAATTTTATAAAAGTCAGAAAATCAAAAATTAATATATATTATTTGTTCTCGTGTATTTTTTATTTGTTATACTACTCATGTTTAATTTTTTATTTCTTATTTATTTGAAAATTATCACAAAACTTAACTTGTTAATGAAAATATATTTAATTAAAGGCAAATTTTTTAAGAACTATTTGAATAAATGTATATAAATGTAACTATAAGATCATGCAAGTTTATTTTTAATAATATAAGTTATGTCACTATTAGCATCAAATATTGTAATATGTCCATCAATGAAAACATATGCTCTCAAAAGATCAAAGTTATCTTTGCTTGCATAATATGATTTTTCTATGGATCTAGTCTAGTGGAGATTTATGATTTTAATAAGGTTTTAACAACTGACATTTATTTAATTTAGCAATAAAATGAATATAAGATTATAAAAAGCTTTTGAATAAAAACATAAATAGTACAGTCCAATTTAAGCCACATTTTATCAAATTGAATTTAATATTTTAAAAAAAAATCTAAACTAAACTAAATTGCAAGTTGTTTCGATCTTTAAATCTAATATTTTTTTCACTCAAATAATTAAGGTTAGGATTCAGTCCAATATTTTTTATATTGTTCATTTGTTTGGCTGTCTTTTTTTTTTACATGCAATCTTTTGCTTTGTTTTCCTTTCCACATTTAATTTATTACCTGGTACAACTTGTTATTAAATATTTTGAATAATCCAATGCTTCAAATCATATAAAAAAATACTAAACATAGTTTTATGAAGCTAATATGTGTGGTTATTAATATAGAAATTATAGAGAATATAAAATAAAACTTATTGGATGATTTTTAAAAAAAAATAATGCCTAAAATCATTTTTTGATAAATTATTTTTATTATCTTATCATATGAATCCTTTTTACGCCAAAAAAATCTTATCAAATATGAAAATTATTGGGAATTTTCATTTACACGTGAAAATTGTTTTTTCTTTCATATTATTGATATCTATGTGTAAATTTATTGATATAGAAAATCAATTTAAAATAAAAGACGGGAAAATATTTTCTATGAAACCAAATATAAAAATATACACTTAAGGTAAGTAATGGGAGTTAAATAATGTACTTGAAGATTTTAACATCTAAATTATTAGAGTAAAATTAAGTTTATTGAACTTTTTGTTATAATAATAATAAGACAAAAATATTTATGCACTATATAAATATTCAATTATAAGTTATTATATATGATAAGTTTTTGTTGATTTTTAAAAATAATTATTTTAAAATAATTCATACAGTAAATTATAATCGAATGACAGTATAAAATTCAATACATAGGTATTAAACTCTAATAATAATTTTAATATAAATGTAATTTTTCTTTGCATTATCATTAGACTTAACTAAATTATTAAATGTTTTACTAATCAAAGAAAAGTATTCAATGTTTTGTTTTATATAATGGTTGGTATGAGTAAAATTAATGACTACGTCTTTATCTAATTTCAGATTTTCAAAAAATGAAACAAAATCAACTTTTAGACAAATTGTAACTCATTACTTATTTATTATCTTCTTACCTATGTAAGTTAAATGAAGAATTTTCGATACCTAAGCCAATTTAACGTTTCTTTTATACATTGATTTATATGTAAATTTACTAATATAGGATTTGTATATAAAATAAAGCTCATGGTATAATTATTTTTATGAAATCAAGTAGGAGAATTTAACGTGAACTCACGACAATGAACAATTTATCTGAACTATATTAATATCTAATTTATTAGAATGAAATTAATTTTTTAATTCATTGTTTTAATAATTTTAATATAAGCAAAGAAACAGGAATTCAATGAGATGATGTATATGGTTAAGTTACTGTCCTATAAATGGATCGCTAGAGATGGTTTCTCATATCCCATATCTTGATTTTATGACCCAATATATCATGTATTGTGGGTTTTGCAACATATGATCTACTTGGTTAGGGAGGTTGGATAGACTATTTTGTTCCTTATTTTTATACTACAACAAATGTCATAGGGATTGTGGGGTTCATTTTGACATTTTGGGACTAACATAAACAGAAGTAGGCTTGGGGTACGAAATCAAAACTAACCATAGAAGGACTAATTGTTAACTCGAAGACGATTGGTTAACTATGTTCATGCTTCATGGTGGCTTCTTTTATCTAGCTGGGTTGTACTTGGACACATCTAGTAATTTAAACTTTATTTGGTTAGTTTATTATATGCATGCATTAATAAAATCTTTTAGTTTTTTTTATAAAATAAACAATATAAAATAAATATCATTTTTCTTGCTTACTATAATTTGATTAACTAATTTATTAAATGTTTTATTTTATCTAACATAAAAACTATCAATAAAATTAATGTTTAAAATTGATTTTTAGGTAAACTATAATTATTATTTATTATATTCTCACTTTTTGTAAATTATTTACAATTTTCTTTCCGTGTGCAAATTTAAGCTTTCTTATTGTACATTTATATCTATATGTAAATTTATTGATATAAAATTTATATATAAATAAAAATTCATGGGAAATAATATTTATTTTGACAAATCATGTATGAAATTTTATACTTAATTTACAATAATGAAATACAACAAATCATACGGGAAGGAGATAAATATTAAGTTAGTCAGAATATAAAACCTTTTAAAATGTAATATGTTTATTTTTAAAACCCTCTTCCAATTACTAAGATAAGTTTCTTAAGTTCATATTGTCTAATGATGTATAAAACTTATTTTTTAATAAAAATTTTATTTGAAATATTTTGATAAGCTAAAAGGAAGATGTAAAAATAATTTGTTTTATACTAGTTTATGTAACACGAGCTAAGTTTTATCCTTTATCAACTAAAAGGTTCCTCTAATCAAACTTGATTACAACAAATATTTTTTTTGTCACTTTTAACTTACAAGTATTCTTAAGGTCATAATCAACACAATCTTTATATTTTCCCTAAATTTAAAAATAACCAAATATTATTTTGTGACTAATTCAATCCTGATTTTCACAAATAAAAATTTGATATAAAATAAAAAATTCTTTATAACACTTAAAGAGTGAATTTACAATGAAGTTCTAATATCTTAATAAGTATTATGTATGTGACAAAGAATGAACTCTCTCCTAAAAGCTAGATGTTTTCCTTTTCTCTCATGTATGTATTCATTCTTTGTTCTTCAATCTTTGAAGTCAAATTGATAGAGAGATTCATAATTGTGGAGAGTATAGTTGTGATTGAATAATATGATCGTTGTGCAACTTGATCTTGTTTCCTTAAATAAGTCGATACTATGTATTTCTATCACTTAATATAATGACTTTTCATATTTGTTATTCATAATTCAATATTGTTAAACTCATAAGAAAATGTAAGATTGATTCACCTATTTATTCCATTTAAACAAAATCTTATAAACTCGATAATTTCAAATAAACGAGCATATTCTAATAGATGTTTGGATCTAGTGGATAAGTACTTCTCATGAAAAACTTATCAATCTTATTGACTTACATGTGATAAATTGGTTAACACAAATATATATAATTTATTCTCATAAAAAATTTAAAAGATGTCTTGATCATCCATTAATAGACCTAATCTAACAAATAATTTATCCAAACATGCATTAGCATTTAGGTTATTTGAATAAAATTATTTTTAAATAAATATATTTTTTCTTGATTACTATCCTCCTATTTAACTAATTTATTGATTTTTTTTAATTTTATCTAACATAAAAAAATATGAATAGAATTAACGTTTAATTTTTTATAGACAAATAATTAAATATTTATTTTTTCTTATCTTTTCACTAATGTAAATTAACGAACATTTTATTTTACTCTTGTCAATTTAATTTTTTTAATATATTCATATCTATATGACTATATGTAGATTTATGATAAAGAAATTAAATATAAAATAAAAGTCATGATTTTTTATATTTATGAAATCTTGCAAGAAAATTTAGATTTAATTCACGGTAAACTATATTAACATCTAAATTATTAGGGTGAAATAATTTTTAATGCATAATAATAATATTAATATATATTTTATATAATTTTCTATATAATAGAACTAATGTCTAAAATATTTTTTTATAAGAAAATCATCATTTATTTATTTTCTTTTACTTATATATTTTATCCTATACATTAATATTATATGTAAATTTTTTACTAATCTAAAAATACCATTATATATAAAATAAAACACATGCATATGAGCTTTTTTAAAATCTTAAAGTGTGAGCGTAGAATATAACACGATTTCATACCTAGAAATTAATCAGCATTCAAATTCTAAACCCACTTAATTAAATAACACATGTAAGAAATACTTGTACAATCATCTTTATTTTTTCTTAAACACTTTTGATATGTTCACAACAACAAAGACATGCTAAAATTATGTAATATTGTTACAAATTGGATATCGAAAAACACAAAAATCAGTCACGAGGAACTTAAAAATGATCCATCTTTATTTTCTATATTCTATTCTCACTTTCAAACCACATAGGCACAAACCGATCAGCATCTCCGAACCGACCCGAAATGTCGTATCGGATTATCGGATCGACCCGTTTTGGCTTACACTTGAATTTGGAAATTGTTATATTCTTCCTAACAACATTAAACCCTAACAAAACCCCACTCTCATATTCTCATCCAACCACCAAACTGATCGATGGGGAAGAAGAAGGATAAAATCGTTCTTCCACCGGAGCTTCCGCCGGAGATTCCTGACGACGAAATTGAATTTTCCGACGATGACCTCCAATTCGTCAAGGAGAACCGCGCCTATGCCTCCTTGCTTTCCACCTTGGACACCCATTCAATCACCAAGTTCGCATCTTCACTATTTTATAGTGTCACTCCTTACTTGCAATGCTTCTGTATAAACTGTTAGCTAAAGTAATACTTTTTTCTGAAAGTTTAGGGGATTTTTGTCACCATTTATAAATAGGGGATAAAATTTGTATATTTGGACTCTTTGAAACCTTCCGGTGGTAGCGGAGTTTATGTTAGTACAAAGAAACTGGTCGACTTTGATTATTTAGGTGCATAGTTAGGTGAAATAATTGAATTATTTTATGAAAATGGAATTTTTTTACAGACTTATCATTCAGAAATTTCCATAGCATTAAGCTTTAGATTGCCAATGATAAGTTTTTTTCTTTCCTTTTTGCATTATAAATTTTTTTATCAGTCCTTGTACTGTGACAAAAAGCTTCTTGAGTCTGCTATTTGAATTTTTAGGCTTTGTTTGGAAGAGGGATTTTAGAGGGAAAGGAATGGAAGGGAAAGGTTTGGGTAGTAATATCTTCTTGTTTGGGAGTTTTAATTTTTGAGGAAAAGAATTTGAAGATTTTTAAAATTCCTTTGAATTTCTCTAAAACCTAAAAATTGTTGTTCCCTCTATTTGGGGGTTTTTAGAAGGAAAAATAATAAAAATTACTATCCTACTCCAGCTAGTGTTAATAAAACAGCAAAATACAAAGCATTGAATCATAATTCAAGGACAAAATTGTAAAAATATCTTATTAACTCTCTATTTTCCTCTTTTAATATATTTTTAACTCCCAAACAAGGAGAAAACTTTCCTCCTTTTCCTTCCCCTCCCTTCCCCTTGAATCTCTTTCCTTCCCTTCCCCTCCTAACTCCCAAACAAAGCTTTAGAGTAGGCATCTAGCATGCTTGTTATCTCCTATGAAGCACGGACAGACCCGCTGAAGGATGTGTTGTGGCCGCGGACACGTGAGGAACACGTTTTTGCAGTGTCCAATTTTATTTTATTTTATTTTTCTTTGAGGCTTCGACATGGTGTCAACACACATTTTTTTTACTTTTAATAAATTTTTAAAAAATAACCTAAAGATTAAACTAATATTAACAAGTTGTTTTTTTTTTGGATTTTTTCTTTCAATGATGTTTTCTCATGGTAATTATTTTTGAGACTCTTTATTAATGGACCTAAAGAACTTAGTAATTTTCTTGCATTGTGGAATATGATGACTCTTAATACCTTTTTTGTGAGGCTTATCATCATGTGAAAATTATAAAGCTTAACAACTTGTTTTTAGATGAAATGATGAATATATAAATCTTAATTATCAATTTAAATTTGTCATGTTGATCATTTATAGTGTCCCCGTGTCCTATCTATGTTTTAGACTTTAGCTATGTCTCGGTGTAAGTGTCCGTGTCGTGTCTGGTGTCCGTGTCAGAGTCAGAGTCTGTGCTTCATAAGTTATCTCCTCCCTGTCACTTGTATTTAAATGTCTTCTGAATTGTAACTGTTTTGCTTATGTGAATGTTCATTGTTGTTATGAGTTTTATATGATGAGGTTACTTTGGGAATAACTTTCCCGCACATCCTTAGGCATGTTTCACGGGTTGCTGATGCCAAAGATGATGCATTGGAGAAACTTTATGAGAAACGCATGCAAAAGAATGCTCTCAAGAAAGAAAAAGAAGAAACTGGTTTGCAGGTTGATTGTGTAGATGCTCTTCCAATCAAGACATTGGATGGAAAAATCCATTACCGGACAGGTATCTAGTGTTCAATATATAATTTCTGCATTGCTGTCATCTGATTACTCTTATTTCTTTTACCAAGTGCTTTGGTAACAGATACTGTTCTCACACTCTGCAGCTACAAAGACAGTATCAGAAAATCATCCAAGTGAAGAGGGAACTGGAGAGGATGTCAATAAAGACAAAGGTATGGTCAAGCTAACTAAGGCTGAAAAGAGAGCCAAGCTTAAGAAAATGAGAAAAGAGGCGAAACAACAAGGGAAAGAGGTGGCTAAAGCAGAAGTGGAAGAGACACCACAAGCAGCAGTGCTGGTATTATCAAATCAAATCAACTATCATTTTACTCTTTTTATGGTTTCAACAAAGATCCTTTTCTTTTTTACACCTGATACTGTATCAATTTTCAAATAGAATGCTTTGTTTAAAAAGAATCTAATGCTAGCATGTCATTTCAACAATTATATGCATTAAAAACAGAGAAATGCTAGCAGCACACTCTATTGTTAAGTTATTTTCATGTGTGTCTCCCTAAATAAAGAGTGTGCCCAAGTTATTTGATTGGATCCAATTCCAAATAAATTCACCTAATAATAGAATGTGCTGGAAATATTGTGTTGCAAGCATTCCACTTAAAAGTAAAAATAGTTGTTTTTTCATATATTCTCTTGAACTTGATGTTGTGCATAATTTTTTGTATGTTCTCTTTACTCTATTTAGGCTGAGGTAAAGGAAGATCTTACAGCTGAGGAGGCATTTGAAAGTAAGAAGCATAAACTTGCAGAATTGGGGAATGCCTTGCTTACATATCCAGATTCCAATATTAAATTTCTGAAGGAGATGGTGCAGATATCTAAAGATAATGATGATACCATTGTTAAACTTGGACTTCTTTCACTCTTGGCTGTTTTCAAAGATATTGTCCCTGGGTATTGCCTGATAGTTATATATTACGTATCATATTATAATGCACATTTATATGTAATGATCATATGATTATTTTGCTTTGACAATCAATATTAATTCTATTTTTAATGTTTCAACTTTCATGTTCATGGATGCAATGTGGCAGCTATCGGATCAGGCTTCCTACTGAAAAGGAACTAGAAATGAAGGTTTCAAAGACTGTTAGAAATTTGCATTATTATGAGTCAACTCTTCTTTCTGCATACAAGGTTCATATTAATGCTCAAGTGTTACGCTTACTATAATTACTTTATTTAGCTGAAACATAGTTATACTGTCATATACGACTTCCATTTCCTGTGCTTGCAATGGTGCTTGCTGCCTTTTTCTTGAACCTACTGTTGGCATGAGTAATGCATATAATTATGTTATAATCATAGTAATTGTCATACCTGTGATTATAGAAATTAGCATATCTGTAATTACGGGATTCAGAACCTTTTTTAGAGATTGTAATTATGCTTAAATTAGGCAAGTTGTTATCAGATTTGTGTGTATATATATATTGCCTCTCCTAGAGAAGAATAATATCACTCTGTTTTTACCCTATTTTGAGTCCTACTTCCTCCATTGGCTATTTTTTTTGAGATATCTTGTTTGAAAAAATTGTTATAAAATATGAATTTTGTTATATTTCTGCCACTAAGGTATTTTCTTTTTTACTTTTGTCATGTTGTTAGGCATACTTGCAAAGGCTAGTAGTCTTAGAAAAGAAGCCTTTATTTCAGCATGTAGCAGTTCGTTGTATTTGTTCTTTGCTTGATGCAAATCCCCATTTCAACTTTCGCGAAAGTTTGTTGGATGCTACTGTCGGAAACATAAGCTCTGCTAATGAGGCTATAAGGTTCTGTTGTATCTTTGCTGTTGACCATTCTTCATTATAATAAGCTTTCTCCTGAATTTTGTGGAATTTCCTATGGAAGGCATGAAATTAGTTTTATAAATGTTATTCAAATTTTAGGATGAAGATTCAATTATCAGAAAAAGGAAACTATGTATGCTTTCATTTGGGACATAAGGCAAAAGTCTATAGTAATTGGGTTATAGTTGGATTAAAATTTAGTATGCTAGACTGCCTTGTGTAGTTCTAGTATACAATTGTATATACAAAATTGTCTATAATATACTGGCCATTGGATTTTATAATGTACAGAAAAAGATTTTTCGTTCTTAATGGAAGTTCCTTTTAGTCATTTATCGGGGAAATAATGTGTGCATATTGATTTCTTGTGATTGAGGTGGTGTTTGAGCGTATACAGAATATTTTGCCAAGTTCTGGAAAACATACCTTATAAAAAAGAAAAGGAGGATGTGAGTTTTATTCTTGAAGTTGCATTGAGGACTTGGCATTTTCCAACATCACTGTCTCTTTGTCCATTTAAACAACTATCGTTTAAAAATAATATATGCTTCAGGTGTGTAGTCAGTAATGAATTCTACCACAGGAACTTGTTGCCAAGTTTCATAACTAAATATCTTGTTTCATTCCCTGATTGTAAGTTGTATCTCTAAGCACTGTAGCAATATTTCTGGTATTTGTTACATTTTTTGTGACATCGTCCACTTTTCCCTGGAAGCTGAATTCTGAATGCCAGGAAGGATTCTAATTTCAACTTCTCAAGTAGTGGAAAGACTCAGACACAGTTTTTTATACTTAGAATCAATTGGCAAAACAATACCTTGTTGACTACCACTTACCAGTTATTTTCTTGCTTAGATTATTCATATGGATAATGATTTTTCTATTTCATGACACTTACTATTGTGTACCTGATAGAAATTTCTTGTTTCTGTTTGACAGGAAACTTTGTTGTTCCACAATTAAGTCACTCTTTGATAATGAGGGTAAACATGGGGGTGAAGTTACTGTGGAGGCTGTTCGATTGATTGCTGATCATGTTAAAGCTCATAATTGTCTAATGCACCCAGATTCTGTTGATGTATGACCCACTCCCTTCGATATTTGTATCTTTCATTTGAAGTCTGTACTTTGCCAATTTACTATTTCTCTAATCAGTTGCTATTTTACTTTTTTGTGTGGTAAAATCATCAAGGGCCAAACAAAGTTTTTCTATGATACAACTATGTTTAGAGCCCCCTCCTCCCCAAGTTATTATTTTAGCTCATGCCATGGGTAAAGCACTTAAAATAGCTTTTTTAGGTTTTTTCCTCTGAAAAACTTACATGATTATGATATATTTTTTAAACATGTTTTAATAAAAAAGTGTTTTTTTCTTCTAAAGAGGCACAAACAAATTATCTCCTGTAACTATTTTAGTGAAACCTATTTTATTTTATGTGTAACGTTTAACAGAGCTGTTTAGTAATGTTTTTTTCTTTGCGACACCTTCGCAGGTTTTCTTGTCTCTTTCATTTGATGAGGATCTTGTGATGGCTAAAAGGATAGAAGATGAACAGAAATTGAAAAACAACAAAAGTAAGAAAAGGAAAAACTTGGAGGCATCAAGTCAGTTGGAGAATGATAGAAAGAAAAGTAGAAAAGAAATGATCTCTAAGACAAGAGAGGAGGTTATTACTTTTCCCCATAAAAATCACTGTTCTGTTTTTTTCTTAGGGATGATATTGTAGTGATGTGTTCTATAGGTTGAAGCTGATTACAAGGCTGCATCCTTAGCCCCGGATGTTATGGAGAAGAAACATATGCAAACTGAATCACTCTCTGCTGTCTTTGAGACATACTTTCGCACTTTGAAGCATACAATGCAGTCCATAAGGGCCAGGTGTGTTTTTATATCACGTATATTACTATATCAGAGGGAAACATTAGTGTTCTCGGTTAATAAATCCTGTTTTCCATTGAATTAGGTTCTTTATTTTATTTTTTTGTTCTTTATATTTTGCTGTGTTAATATTTCTTGTGTAGTTTTTGTTTGTGTGTAACTAAGTAACTTTTGAATGAGCATGGATCACTTTCTGTGATGATTGTTGATAATTTTCCCTGACTTTCTTGCTCAGGCCTGAAGCAAACACTGGGGCATTATCTGTTGCAGTGGAACTCCTCCCTTTGCTTGCTCCATGTCTGAAAGGACTGGCAAAATTTTCACATCTGATTGACCTTGATTTCATGGGTGATCTAATGAACCATCTGAGAGTACTTGCTTCTGGAAGTAGCAACTCACGCAACACTTCTGACAAGTGTTCTAAATGTTTGACTGTATCGGAACGTCTCCAGTGTTGCATTGTTGCTTTTAAAGTGATGAGGAACAATCTTGATGCCTTGAATGTTGATTTACAGGATTTCTTTCTCCATCTTTACAATCTTGTACTTGAATACAGGCCAGGAAGGTTTGCATTAAAATACGATATTCTGAAGTCTCCCCATCATTCTTTTTTCAATTTATTTTTCAAATGACCAGTATGTTCTGTTTCTGAAAATCTACTAGACACATGCAGGATAGGTCATTGCTGTGGATAACTGGATATGATATCATAATGTACTTGTTTATATGTTGTCTTACATTCTAGTTTATGCACATAAATATGCATATAAGTTTAGTAACTACAATACATCCTACAGATCTCTGCCGTCTTGAGCTTTTAGAATAAGTAGGTATCAAACTCTTCATTATCCTATAGTTAGGAATTCATCAGTCATTTTCCTATATATTGACACCTAAAGCCCCAGTGGCCTTTTCATGAATGAATGCATCAGAGACTTGGAGATAAAAATGATTACCAGGCCTTCACCTAACTGCTATTGCTTTTAGAATCAGTTAGTTCCTTTGATTTGTTAGAAAATTGATCTTGTTCCATATATGCATGATATATATCCAATGGAAGCATCGAAACATAAAGTGCTATTGAATTTTGTTTGTCTTTTTTAACTTTTTCCTTGTTTCAACTTTAATGTTGTACAAGGAGATGCGCTTGTTAGTAAATTTTTCAGTTTTATTTTTTTAACTTATTCCAGTTAATTTATATGCTTTATTTTTATGATATAGAGATCAAGGAGAGGTGTTGGCAGAAGCTTTGAAGATAATGTTGTGTGATGATAAGCAGCATGACATGCAGAAGACTGCTGCATTTATAAAACGATTAGCAACGCTTTCACTGTGTGTTGGATCAGCAGATTCCATGGCTGGTATATTTTAATATTCTTATATCAATCTTCAATTTCATATGCCCTACTACCTTTGGTAATAAAACACAGGAAATAGAATACTAAAAAAATAAAAGAGAAACAAACTTATATTTAATTTTCTTTTGAACCCATTTCAGCCTTGGTCACAGTAAAGCATCTTCTTCAGAAGAATGTTAAGTGCAGAAATTTATTGGAAAATGACATTGGAGGGGGCTCTGTTTCTGGCACAATTCATGTAAGCTTCTTTCATGTATTATTTGTTTACATTAAGTGCAGAATCTTTGCTTCATATATTCTCCTTTTATTTTGTAGATAGCTTATTTTTCAAAGAAAAAAGGGTCTATGGCAAAAATGCTAAACGTGTGAATTTCATTGCAAAATATTTTAGTGAAGACCATTCTTTTTTCTGTAATGCTCTTATGGATTGTCTCCCCTTTGGCATGCAGAAATATCTACCATATTCCACAGACCCCAATTTAAGTGGCGCCCTTGCCTCAGTACTTTGGGAACTCAATCTTTTGTCCAGTCATTATCATCCAGCTATATCAACAGTGGCCTCGGGCATTTCAAGATTGAGTACTGCACAGAACCAGGTCCTTTTATCCAAGTCCTCTCCTCAACAAGCTTATAAGGAAATGTCTCTGGACCAGGAATTATGTTTCTCACAACAGAGTGACGGTATAAAATTAAATAACAAGAAGAGACATGCAAATGGCCCTGCTATTTCACCTTCCATTGGTTCTACAACAGTTACGGATTCATTTGATGACAATAAATTGCAAAGGCAACTCAGTTCCCATTTTATGGTTCTTCATGACATAAAGGAGAATGAAAGGTTGAGAAAGGAGTTGCATAGGACTGCTCTATCACTACAGCTATATGAACAATATAAGAAACAAAAGAAACGATCAAAACCAAGTAGATCATCAGCCATTGCTTTGTGATGTGTATGGCCCCATAGGTTTCAGTTAGGAGATATAAGGTTGGTTGGGTGGTTGGGTGAAAAGTCCCAAGAAGGGTGGGAGGGAGAGATCGTGGGTTCGAATTCCTCCGCTAACAAAAAAAACTAACATTTAACAACTAACTTTGGCCGATCAAAAAAAAAAAAAATGCAGTTACAGTTCATTTCCAGTGGAGATAATTCTCAAATGCGTTCCTCAAACGAGTTCACCTCATTTGAGTGCATGAATATGGAGGAGAGATACTTTTTCAATTGAAGTAATGCAATGCAAAATGAACTTGAGGCTATCATTCTTTGGAAGTTGGGTGATCCTGTATTGTTATTCATTGCCTTATATAAACCAATGGTGGTTTAAGGCACAATCAATTTTGTAATACTGCCATTTCTTTTTATGAAAATTGGTTTTGACTACTTTGAACGAATATATGTTGATGAAGTCAGAGAGTATTTACTATTTGATTCTTAGTTTCTTAGTTAAATCTAAAAGGTATTTTACAGTTTTACTTCAAGAAATGGGGAATGTATCTTTACTCTGGCTTTATATATGTTTTCTCGAGGAACTAAATGTCTAAATGTATAAAAATATAGTTAGCATTGTTTAACATAATAACTAGCTCCTCGTGTCTCCTTTCAATTAGTATAAACTACTTTATATATTTTTCATATTTTATAAGTATTACTTATTTTGTCAAGTGACAGTTTCTAGCTACAACTTACATTATTTTTCATAATTACATAAAAGAAAAAGATACATTAATGAGATTAAAAAGTCCTCCTCAGAGTGGTTTATTCCCCATTCATATAGCTCAATTACTCACATTACCTGAAAACATTCTGAATTCTGATCAGGAGTAAATTTAAATGCTCTATACAAAAGTAGTTTTCGCACACTGTTAGTCTTCCCATCTCACGTAATTAAAAAAAGCCAGAAAAAAAAGCCAACAAGGTGAAGCATCTGAACTGAAGTAACCCTGTAGCAGTTTAGTTTGTAACTTACAAACATATATTCGTTGATGCAACACCTCAATTTCCTTTGCCAGCTAAATCATTGCATGATCACAAATCACAATTTATAGTTTTAAAACAAAGCCTTTCACCTACCTATCATTGTCTCCCGCTCCCATACTTGCTCTATTAAACCCATCTCAACCATAACAACAATGCAGCCAGTGCTCATTGCCAATACAAATCCAACCATTTGCATTTCTTTCCAAAAGAATCACAGCCTTCATTCACCAAAACTAAAACCATGTTGAAAAAGCAATCTCTCTTGTCCTTCTCACTAGCACTGCTAGTTTTCTTCATGTATTGCTCCACCACTTCAGCCCAATTATCTCCAGCTTCTGCCCCTCTCAAACCAACCCAACCTACACCTACCCCACCGGCTGGAAATATTGCATTGATTCGTAATATTCATCATGTCTTTGCTGAACATTCCGGGACGGTGTTCCCCTTGATACCACTTTATGATAATACGTATTGGATTACTTTATGTGTAGAAAAGAAAATAGTATCGTATAAATAGTCCCTTTAATTTCAAGATGTGCGTAATACATCTTTTGCCTTTTTCTTTTTGTTGTCATGGTCATTTTCCACACGAACTTGTTGCTATAAAGCCAAAACTGTGCTATAATAGTTTGTATTCTCTTGGAAAATGTTATTGTAAACCACTCAATTCTTTAATCCAAACATGCTAAAACCAAAAACAGCTGCTGAGTGAGCTGGGAAGCAATCAAAGAAAATAATGTTTTCTTAAACAAGATTTTGGTTCAAGTTTTTAGATGAAAAAAATGGTTGAATGGGAAAAATTTCAGCAAAGATTATCCGTCAATTTCTTTAACATAGAATAATCATTGACAAAACTGATAAATATTTCATAGTGGTAACAAAAAAATACTATGATACGAGTAAGATGAACATGACATTAACAACCTTTTAAGTACTTTCCATGTTTATCAATTTCAAGTTCAACTTCTAATTTATTTCCACTGTTAATCAAGTGGCTAAACAACAACTTGATGTCCCAAAAAGGCACAAGGAACTGATACATGAACCTAACTAGCAAAACATTCTGGGGCAAACTTGTTTTTATCTGTCTGTCTTAAACATGCAAACCCATTTATTCCTTTTCAACTCCATCCTTAAGCCACTTTCAGCACTTGCTTCAACCCTTCAACACAAGTGCCTTATGAAAACACGTGCCTTTAAATACAAGAATAAAAACACAAAGAGGGAATTATTTATCATTCTCTTGCTTTTTTGTTACTAATAATCCCAAAAAGCAATGAGAACATCACAATTTCTGTTGGTTTTGCTTTGGTTCTTCTGCGTTTATCCCCTCTTCGTTTGGAGCAAATGTCACGTATGACCACAGAGCATTGGTCATTGATGGCAAGCGCCGAGTCTTGGTATCTGGTTCTATTTGTTGTGATTATGCAGAAGAAACCAGCATTATGCAGAAGAACCGAAGGCTGACAAAACAGAGTGTAAACAGAAAACAGCAAAACAAAAGGGAGAAGGTGAGGGAGCAAGAGAAAAAGATTTTACGTGGTTCACTCCAATAGAGCTACATCCACGGGCAACAGAATTTCTGATTTTATTAATGGAATAGAGAGTCTCTCTCACACATTACAAAGAGGTGCTAAGAGTCCCTTTTATAGCAAAGGCTAATAACCACCTTCCTCAGTACATACCTAAAGATATACCACTAATATAATAGCTAGATACAAGGCATATATCACACTATTCATTACCCTCGTAGCACTCCAGAGGTTCTCTTCATTACCCTCTTTCTAAGTGTGTGTAATGTACATCCTTTTTTACCTTAGTCTTTGAAGTTTGGAGTAAAAAGGGGTAGTGTTTGTTGTTCCAGATGTGGCCAGACCTCATTCAGAAATCCAAAGATGGAGGACTTGATGTGATTGAGACTTATGTTTTCTGGAACTTAGGCGAACCAGTTCGAGGCCAGGTTCTCTTCTGTTTTGTTTAGTTCTGTTAATGTTACTTTTACTATTTTTGTTTTGTTTTTGTCCTTCACTGTCTCTTGCATTGTATTGATTGTGTATGTGTGTTCATTTTTCAAACAAGCAAAAAAATATATCAGAGGGTCCAAATCAAAACCAAAAGTAAAAGTATGCAGCTTAGGAAAATAAATGGTCATTGTTTCACATATTATTCACAGCTAATATGAACAGTGTAGTTAAATCTTAAAAGCATGAAATTGGGAGGATTATTTCTCAATGTCAATCAGAAGGCATAAATTGGAAACAGTTATAAAGTTGGGGTCTTGTGGTTGTGAATTGTGATCAAATCAATGATGGATTGCTTGGCAGTATAATTTTGAAGGTAGGGGCGATTTGGTCAAATTTGTGAAGGTAGTAGCTGCAGCAGGTCCATATGTGCATCTCCAGATCGGTCTATACGCATGTGCTGAATGAAACTACGGGTAAAAGTTGATAATTTAAAATGTAATTTTCGCATTAAATTGAAGAATTTATACACTAAGTTTTTTTTAATCAAATATGTTTTCAAGATAAAAATATCCAAACATAATTAGTGAGCTATTCACATTGATTCTATGATTGTTCTTTTCTTTTTTGACAGTTTCACTCATCTATCAAGTGGGAGTGTCTATTAGGTGGGAGACAGGTTGATTTTGTTAGGACTTATATAAATACGAGAAGAAAACCCAACAAAAAAAGAAAAAAACAAATCTATCAGTTGGGAGAGTCTCATGAATCAAATATAACATTAATTAATTTATTGTACTCAACATGAGACTCCTAACAGAAACTCAACGAGTTCTTTTACAGATTTGAATTGTCTATGAGAGGAATTTTGTAAAATGAAAAATAAATAAATATGAAACTATTCAAACGTGGATCCATGATATTGGGTTAGCTTTTCAGTTAGGTACCCTATAATCATATCATCATGGTTTTGGATGTTCCAATCTCAAAACTAACATATGATCGGCTACACACAACGAAGAAAAGAGGATATTTGTTATCTATGGATTTTGTTGTATACAAAGTGTGCTTTCTCTGCAATTGCCAATTGGCTATGCCATGCCCATAGTTTCAACCTCAATATTGGACCGAAATAAAAATAATTCTACAAACCCTGTTCGGAAAGGCCTACGCAATGGCGGCCCAAGATTGCTTTTTCATCAATAAGATTGTCGTCCGAGATTAAGATTTTTTTTTTAATTCATTGGAGGATTAACGGTTTATTTAATTTTAAAAAATATTTTCTATTTCTATCTTATTTTCATAAACAATTAGAAAAGCGTTATATTATATTATTTTCAAATCTTGTTTTCACTATTTTCTTATATAAATATTTGAAAACAGAAAATAAAATAAAGTAACTATTTTATAATTTTATTAAAAAACAAAATGTTTTAAACTAAACGGATCCTTATAACCAGAATCATATATATGCCTGAAGGGTCAACATTCTTTTAACCCAACACACATTGGTCAACTTTTGATCTTGATATTAACGAAACTGATCTCGTTACAAACCGAAGGGAAATTGTTTACCCCAAAATGGGGTGGAGGAAAAAACTGCTTCCCCCCTCTTCCATTAAAATCTCTCCATTCTTTATCTTAACTAAATATATCAGTATCAAAAAAACTAAATAGAATATTTAATCAAAACTTCTTCAATCTCCTCCACTTAAATCTCTCCATTGTTTCACTTTAAACCAAGTAGTTTATATGTTAAAACGGCAATAAATTAATATTAAAAGTATTTTTTTCTTAGGTAAAAAATCCTTTAGTAGTAGTAGAATTAATCTTTAATTTAATGAGTTGGAGGACACCCATAATCTATGATTCAAGAAAAAAAAATGAGATTAAATTTTGTAAAATTACATAAATTTTCTTTTCTTTTTCTATACTTATATGGCTACACTAACTCCATTAATTGTTTTAAAAGCACTATGTTGTCTTTTCCTGTAAGGAAAGTTTAAGGAAAATTACTGTAAATGTTAAAAAAATAGTGCTTCTGTAATTTCATGAAACTTCAAAGTATAATTTATTTTAATATAAAATATCTTTATATAGATTATCTGTTTACATGCGTTTGAATATAATTAATAATATTTTGTATCACAACCGGATGAAGATGATGAACGACATACGTGGAAAGTTTATGAACGACATAATCGTCGAACAGTCAAATACCCCATAATTTGATGAGGCAATATGAATGGGTGGAAGAGAAAATACATCACCACCATAAATGTCAATGAAAACACAGAACTACTTTGGCTATATTATAGTCATCACTACTTTTAATATGAATTAATTATACATCTTATCGCATATCACGTTTATATTTTGTTTCACCTTTCTTATTTTCCATCCTTTTTTCTAATTCACGAAGAAGTGAAAAGGCTTACATTAATTTAGGTGGTTTTTATTCTATTCCAAGTCTATTATATCATAGATAATTTGAAAGTATTTGACATACTGCCGCTTTCACATTCATGTACAAACTACAAAGTTGCATCTTTGTCTCAACCCTCAAGACATTATTATCTAGAGAAAAGATAGTATACAAGTTTATCATCCACAATATATCAATTTTTATTTTAAAACACTTTGTTTAATAAGTATATTACAATACTTGAGAAAAGCAACTAGCTGAGGTGGGATCAGGCAATTTGCTAATTCAGGTCCAGCAATATATGATTGGGATAGACAAAGCTAGCATGCTTTAGTTAACTAATTAAACTGACATAGTTGGCCATGCGGCCACTATTTAGCCATAGGTTTAATTAATGTTTGACTAGTATTTGATACGTAAGAATTCAACAGATCATGTTAAATTTTACTGTATTTCTCTTTTGCTTGTTGATGATTTATCTTGTTTTGAATGGAGTTTTCAACATTCTTTTTATGAATTTGGGTTGAATATTCCCCCCCCCCACTTAATGAAAATTTTGAATATAATAAGCTTACCCAATCAATTTTGTCCATACGCTTGCAATATATAATGTATCTAGTATCAAACATTCAGGCAACTGTATCTGTCAAGGAGCCAATAAGCTAAGTGGCTTAGGTGGGGTGAATTATTGTATCGATGTACTTGTACAGTTGTACCTAGATTTTAAGTGTTCAATCATGCATTCAAGATTACGAGCCATTGTTCTACTTGTTTATTTGTAGAGAAATTGTGAGTACCTATTTGTTGATTTCACAATATTCTCCTTATTTATATAGATTTGGGTTAATTTCAAGGATTTTATTACAAAAATATTTGCATGCAGTGACAAAACACGTTACCAGTGGATGTTGGGCTTTTGTTTACGTTTTTTTTTTTTTGTAGTTTCCTAACAGATTATAGAAGTTTCTGTTATACAGGATATGGTGGGGATAGGATAGAGGATTTATTCTGTCAAAAAGGATAGAGGATTTATTGTATACAAAATACCTTGTTCGATCCGAAGGATTTGTAATGTTTGGTTACCCCCGTATACCTTACATCCTCTATCAGTCTATCTCTTAATGATTTTTTTTTTCTGACTAAAGAAAAATTCAAGAAAAATTGCTATAAGGTACTCAATTTAGATACACAGCAACAATCATACGCATGCAGGGTAGCACGAGTGTTTAGATTAGCACCTCTCAACCAAAAAAATAATAATTGTACGTCTTGTCGTTGAAAACAAGCACACGGGCAGAAGCATTGTTTTTCATCAATATTTTTGTCTTGAGTTTTTTTTTTTTTTTTAAGTCGTAAAATTAATAAAAAAATAAAAATAAAAATTATTTTTAAATTAAAATATGTGCCTATTCCCTTAAAAATAGAAATAACTTATCTTTAAGCACATGTAAATTAACAATGAACAATGAAGCAGAAACATATATATTTTAACTCGTAAGGGAGCAATAAGCTTTAAAATAGCATCAAATTGTCAAGATAGCATAATTTAATAGTTAAAATTAAATAAAACATGCAATGACAATGAAGTAATTTTCTTACACCATTATTATAATCGTATCGTATATGATAAATTAATTGATTTTTATAATAATTATTTTAAAATTATGTCACTAATGATTATAAAAAATTTAACAATAGAAGTCCATAGTTGTGGAGAATGAGTTACAAGCATAGTGGGAATGCTGATAAATTATATTAATGAAAGTGACTAAAAACTGTGCCACTTGGTTCAACCATGTTTTTCTAATTTATGACAATTATTTTTTTACCTTTTATATTTGTAATCATCAAAGGAAAATTCTATTGCAGGGACTGTATATATATCTTTACCATTCCAGCACATGTACTTTTGTATTTATATAAATTATTAAATGAAGCATTTCTGCATTTTGATTTGATTTTATTTGCTTACCCTAAAAATCTGGAAAAGAAAACGAAAGGATAAAATACGGATAAGAGGTAGATTGTTCCTTTAACCTTGGAAGAAAAACAAGGATCAAATGCTTATGGCAGAGAGGGTCTACATCAGAGGTATACTCATACAAAATGTGTATGGGTTTCTTCTCTTTAATGCAAAAGATAGTGACCGGTGAGGAAAGCTTTGTCACATTTTGAAAACTAAAGTGCTCCATAATATTCCTCCGTGAAATGAAACAGATTAAAACTTGAAGGTAGGAAAGAAAAAAAGGGAGACACACAACACACAATGGGGTCTCTCTCAAAGCAGAAAAAGCAAGAAAGGAATCAAATTGGAAGGCGTAGGAGAAAACAACAAAGAAAACTCAAATGCTTATCTCTTTGACTGCCTCGTAAAACATAATTTTGCAACGGATTTTACAAGGTGGGTGGTTTGGGAAACAAAAAGCAAAAGCATGAAGCAGATCTTCTTCGAGTTTTTTTTTTTTTTTTATACCTTTCGGGTGCCCATAAAATCAATTACTTATGTGAAAGACATCCCAGTATAAGATTTAGTGTGACAAACATCATAAAATGGATTACGTAGAGGACGTTTTATCATACTTAATTCTGTTAAGGAATACATAATTCTAATTTTGGATTCTACATTCCTAATGCCCTGCCCGTACTTTCCAATCTACTATTCGATTTATCTTTTTTAATAATTTTATTCAATAACAATGTGTACCCTCTGGCCGTATATAAATGGCATTCAATTTTGCCCCTGTTATTCAGGAAACAGGTATAATTGAACAATCATTTATTTATCAGATACTACATTGAAGAAAACCTCATACATACCCTTTTTTTTTTAATTTATGACAGAAACATATACCTATAGACCCTTATAATTGAACAATCATGCCATTCTTAAATGTTATATTAAAATACCATAAAAAGGTAAATGAAGTGATATATTCACAGGAAACCAACAAAGGATAAACTATTCTAAAATGAATAATGCAAAAACGTTACAATTATTTATTTCTGTATTGAAAAAAATTTGTTTGCATTTTAATTTTTTTTTCTACATCTACTTTTATATTATAAAAATTATGAATGGACCACATTTTAATTCAAAAATATATAGAAATTAATAAAAAAATGTTAAAAATAATAAATTTAAGAACTAATTTTTTAATGAAGTGTGTAATTTCATCTTTATTATTTATTTATTATAATATTTAGTTTATATTTTTAATAATCATATAAATTGAGAATAAAATCCAAATTCTAATACACATTCAAACAATACTGTGTGGTTGGCATGGGTTAGATTGTTACATTTCCAAATGAGTGTCTACAAATTCAGATTTAAAATTTAATTGTCATAGTTTACTAACTGTGTTTGAAATATATGAATTTGACTTCCTCGCAATTAGGTAGTGATATAGATATAACATTTTTATACTTTATACTTCTTTTCGTAAATTTATTATCAAATTTAGTATTTGAAACATAACATTTATTCTATCAATAAGATTCAACATAATTGATAGGTATAGTTGGGTTTTTTAAACAAGTTAATATTCATTCTTATTGAATGTTGTATTTTAACTACATTACTTTTTAATATAAATAACTTACAATTAAGTATTACTTGACTTCTTTATTTTATTTTTTTATTTTTGAAAAATATCTCTATTTTTTCAAATTTGAATTGATGAGATAGCTCTGTTTGACATTTTTGTTTGTTTAATTCAAGACTTTAGACATTAGGTATATGTTATATTTACACGTGTGTGTATCATAAATAGAAATCGTACATTCTATAATTAAAAAAAAAAAACAAAAAAAACCCTACCCATTGTGATTACAATTATTCAATATATCGACTTTGTGTTTGGCCGTTATGAATGATACCTACGTGAGAGTAGAATTGAATGCATATGGTCCCAAGTTCCAACCATTCAATGTTTTCCAACTATTTGGTTAATTTTAACTTGTGGCAAAGGATTTTTCCGAGCACCAACACACAAACGCCTTCGAGATCAAGGTACCTATTCTATTCCCCCTCTCCCCACATATTCTTTTCCCCATTCTTTCTTCTTGTTGAATAATGAGTATCCCATAGTGCTAAATTCAAACTTGTAGACATAAGAAAGTGGTGGAAATGCAAGAAACCGTGGGTTCAATATTTACGTGAAAATATTGCATTGATTCGTAATATTCATCATGTCTTTGCTGAACATTCGGGGACGGTGTTCCCCTTGATACCACTTTATGATAGTACGTATTGGATTGCTTTATGTGTAGAAAAGAAAATTGTATCGTATAAATAGTCTCTTTAATTTCAAGATGTGCGTAGTATATCTTTTGCCTTTTTCTTTTTTGTTGTCATGGTCATTTTCCACACGAACTTGTTGCCATAAAGCCATAACTGTGCTATAATAGTTTCTATTCTCTTCTTGGAAAATATTATTGTAAACCACTCAATTCTTTAATTATTATGTGGTATATTAAAAAAAAAATGTTCCATAACTTTTTAAACCTGTAGTTTTTTCCCTTCAAATTCACCATATATTTTACAGAATTTGAATCATATACCCACAACAGGAATCTTTAAATTTTTTCATTTAACTCTCAGGAGATGAAATATGAAATTCATGTGAGAATAATTAATGAGCTAATCATAGATGTAGATTAACCAAAGAAAGTGAAATGAGAAAAAAAAAATCAAGAAGGAATAAAAGCAAGCTTAAGAAACAAACTTTAAAGTTCTTAGCAGGCAATTCAAGTCGGCACTTTTAAAGTTGATGTAGGGCCGTTCCATTAACTAGTGGCGCGCCGTGGCGGTTTGTTATAAGGACCATTCTATTTTTTATATCCATCTTAATACTCCAAAAATATGATATATATTTATTGAAAAATTAAGACGGGTATAAAATGTTTGCATATTTTTTTCAAGATTTTTTTATTATAAAAAAGGTCTCATTAATTTTTTATATATATATATATATATTTTTTTTGTGTAAGGGAGAAAAAACTAAACAACAAAGACCAATTATGACAAATTATACCTATGAAGCAAAGTGGGTATATTTCATATTTTCATTTTCAAGAGAATGATTTCATGTAGTATAAAATTAATAGTGGATAATTATAAAGAAGGAAATATTATTTATTTTTAATATATTATTTTCTTGTAATAAGATTTTTAAAAAAACATAAATAACATTAAATGTGGGCATAGTATAGCTTTTCAGAAATGTCTTTCTTAAAAATATTAATTTAAAATATGTTCTTCATATGAATGGAAAATTATGTAATAAAAATACTGACTTTAATAACTATTTTTTATTAGAGAATCTTTAGTAAGTTCTCCTTTTTAATTTTTTTTTACCGTCCATAAAATTTGAATATGAAACTTTACTTAAAAAATTAAATTAAATTTTACACAAATCAATAAACTGTCAATATAAATATGTATTATTTTCCTCTCCTTTCTCTTGTAATGTCTACCATGAGCCTTTTGTTTGAACTAAATAAATGAATGAACATGTGTACAATTTTTTTCTTCATAAACGTTAAACTGTAATATTTTTCTGTTCATTCATTAAAGCCAAATCAAATTAATTAAATAAAAAAAATCTCATAGCTTTGTCTTTTTTCTAGACACATAATAAAACACGCATCCAAATATCCCTTTTCATCATATCCTCGTTGAATCCAAAATCGTTGGTTCCGGTTAGATACCATGATGAAGATGCTACTATGATTTATGCATCTTCTAGGTTGTCAATACTCAAATATAGAAGGAAGATAGATAGGTGAAGTCGATCGTGAAGAGTTCGCACATTCTAAAATGCGGGACCACTTCTTTGCTCTTTAAGTATGCAATTACTATATATGCCCCAATTCTCTTTCATCTATGCAACAATTCTCTGCTTTACAAGTTTATTTGGATTATTCAATGGCCAAGGATTGTCTCTCAAATCATTCCCAAAGACCCACATTCAACGATGCATAAACATAACCATGCTCCACAAGTCCTACATAAAGCAAAAGCAGAGCCATCACCTATATTATACTCTCAAAGTAAGATTAGAATTAGGTTAACCAAAATTTATTTGAATAGATGTTACCATACAGAAGTTTATTACAAAACTAAACAATTAAGCGTATTGCTAATATAGTACTTATTTTGCAAGAGAAATGGTATATTAGTAAGTTATTTTTTTTAATATATTAGTAAGTTATAGTTTTACATTTGTTAAATAACTTGTTAATATGGTTTTTCTAAACAAACTGAAGTGTATCCATGATTATGACAATTTATGACTTAAATTTGTTAAAAAATATTCATTTTGTTAATATACTCATTTTAAAAGTAAATGGAAATATATTAGCATGTCCCACGGAATATTGTTTTTTTTCTTCCATTATATAACCTTTTTCCTTTTATTAAAATAAGATTATGCTTTTCTGATTAGATAACCTTGATTTGATATCTATGGGAGTCTACCCATTATTAATGTCTTTGAGAAATTCAGAACAAGGCAGGGAATTGCAAATGGCCTTCCCCCAGTTGCCTTAATTTTCCTGCCTGCTATGACCTATATAGCTTGTATGCATCTTTCGCATTCTTTATAATTACTTCCCCAGGATTTGAATTTGATTAGACCCATTTTGTTTGGTTTGTTCCCACCATAGTATTACTGTTCTTGCATCGGTCCCAAAATTCTGAAATTGAGAAATTCAATTCAAACTTAGTGGTGGAGAGTCTTGTTATACCTTTGACCCCATTATTTGTGTCTATTTTTGCAGGCTGCACTGCAGCAACTGATTTTGTTTTGGCTTTATTTTTCTTTTCTCATGTCAGAAAAGTTCAACCATTTTTATTTGGTTTGGACCTGCTTGGCAATTATGATAGTTAACACAAAAAGATACTGCTTAGAGTTAGTGGAGTTAACATATGTATTTTTTAAAAGTTATTTCATCTAAAAAGTAAAAAATAATAATAAGCTAGGTCTACACATCTTTAAATTTTAATGACTTTATATCACCATATGCACTAAATTAAATTAAAAGCGCATTGTTTTTGCAGTTCCTAGATAAGTTCAATTTAGAAAACTTCATCCTTTATTTTGTTGGGTGGACTTGGATGATGAAATGCCTTTTTTCCTTTTATTGATAATAATAATAATAATACGTCTTCAGTTGCAGTATTGCTGTGTCAACTTAATAGATTTTCTATTATTATATCAACAACAGTTTTGACTAATAAGATACTGGAGGCCCAATAATTAGTGAAAGAAGGAAAAAGATTGGTAGCCAGTCGGGCTATGGCTTCAACCTTTGACGAGCTTATTCAAGTCACATGATAATTTTTAAAACTGATATAATTCTACATAAGACTTTATAGAAAATAAAAATAAAAATCAATTTTAAATCTTAGTCTTAGGGTGCATTTGATTCCCTAAAAAATGAAAGACTCAATAATACAAAATTATTTGTCTAACGTTTGTTTTTAAAAATAACTAAGAAACAATACAAAATAGAAAATGACACCATAAAATTTGTTACTCACTAAATTCTTGTACAATTTTTTGTCCAATTTTAACAAAAGTAAAAATATAATAATGTTCTTATTTTCTGACTTTTCATTATGCCACACCTTTTTTCTTTTTCCATATGCGCCTCTTTTTTTAAACTTCCTTCTCCAAATGTTGTACCTTGACCGCCAACGAGGTCTGTATGGAATGTTGTTGTTCCCTTTTTGTTCATTATTTTTTTCTTTTCATTGTTAATTTATTCAAATGTTCCCATCATATTCTTCCTCCTCGCTATTTTTTTCTTTTGGCCAACTCTGGCGAGGCCGATGCGTCATCACCACCATCTCTGTGACCCTTTGGCTGCCTCACACCGCCTATCCCTACTCTCGATGGCGTCACGGACCGTGCCTCCTTCGTGGAAGTGCCTCTCCTTTGTTGCGTCATCAAGGTGCTTCTAATACACTTAGGGTTTTATAGTAAAATTTGCATTATCTTGTTCTATACATAAGTACATCAAACAAGATAAAACACAAAATTACATGCACTGGGCATCGACCACCAAACAATGTTCAGTACAAAAAGTTGTCCTGTAACTCGGCTACTTGTCCAGTATCTGTTTTGTCTGTCTTGTTTTTTTAATAAATCAAACGCATCCTTAGATCCCAAATAAAATTCTTAAACTATTATAATTATTTGAGAAGAGATTCAGGAATAGGAAACAGAAGGCATGGGTCAAAGAAAGAATTCAAAGAGGAGGCAAAGCCCAAAGTTCATTTTGTTTTGGAAATTGGTATAGTTTTCTTATAAAGACTTTGATTATTGATAGGTCTAATTCAAGTAGCATATGTAAATTATCATAATTTTTTTGAATACGGGTCTTATATTCATATGTATAAAAAAAATAGATATTATTATTGAAGGTCGAATTCAAAGGAAACAATAAAGTGAAACCCACGAGTGATGGAAGGCTAGAAGCTACTAATCAATGATTGTTTTACTCCAAAGTCTAATAACCATAGCATTTAGCCACACAAAACCACAAGATGGGGGTAGCTTCTATTCTTCTATTCTAACAGTTAAAAGCAGTGAACACCGCGAGGGGAAAGGGGAGAAAGGAAGCCCCAACACCAAAAAATTGGGTAAGCTGCCATTGTCTCCCAAGACATTCCAAGTCTAGCTAGGTTAGAGCCAAAAGGGCCTCAAAGTTGCTTGGCAACACGCCATTATTCAGTGACACCACACCTATGACCAACCTATGGAATCAAACATCACATTGCTCCATATAAAATATCTTTAGTCATAACATTACATGGCAAAATCTAAGAAAGACAAAAATTAATTTTTGAAATTGAAAGGATTCATAATTCATTCGCGTGCCCAAAAATGAGACACTTATTTTCATTATTATAGGGGGCTTATAAGCATGACACTACACGTCTACGCCAGTTTACTATTACTTCTCCTCCAAACATTCTTTGTCCAATAAATGTATACAATAATATAACATAATACTTAGGGCCTTTATCTTTTTTCTTCTTCTTCTCTCCTTCTTCTTTAACTGCTTTTGCTTTAATTGGAAGACCAAAAAACTGGAAGAAGAGTGCAGGCATAGGAATAGTGTTAGATCCCACATAACAGTTAACAGTTCACATCCTCTCTTCACTTTGCTGACCAAGGGCAGCTTTGATGAGCTGACCGGGTCGTTTTGTGCATAAGCCTTTAAAGCAAAAAAAACTACCTGCCCGTTGCTGGGTCTTGTCGCTAAAAAAAATTATTAATTTAATACTACTAAATACTAATAAAGCTCTTCTATGCTATCTTTTACTGCACTTTATTCTGTTCAAATTCGATACTTTGTTTTGTTTCCTGTGGTTGCAGAGAACGAGGAGCCCTCTTTCTCTCTCTATTATATGCTTGCTGCTGCTGCATTGTCTTGTTCTACTACTACTTCAGAATCTCTTCTCACTTCCACGCATTAAAGTGTTGTCTCTCTCTCTCTCTCTCGTTTGTGGCGCTTTCTTTCATATTTATGGGAGTTTGCTTCCATATTCTTACACTTTCTACTATACTAGTAGTGTGGCAAGAGCACATACAGCACCAGAAGAGGAAAGCTTTAAAGGCATTTTGCTCTCATTTGTTGAGCTTCTCTCGTGTTTCTCTGGAATTGAGAAACAGAACAACAACTCAGCTCTGAAACATAGATAGGTAGTGTGGAGATTGGAGAGGGAGCTTCCAAAGCAATGCTATTTTGCTCTTTGAAAGTCTGAGAAGCTTTGGAATTTGGATATATAGACCTTCTAAGCCACAGAGATATATCAGGGAGCTTGTGGAGCTGTATGAAGTAGAAGTGTGGAAAAATGAGAGATGAGAATTCCAAGAAAAGCAAGGTTTTGCCAATTTCCTTTAATACAAAGATGAATTCAATTTCCTTTTATTTTGTTTTTTTCCCTTTTGTTTTTCCAGGGGAATGAAACTCAACATTTTGAGTGTGTTGGTGTTTGCATATTGCAAGTTGTTGACTGTTTTGTCTGTGTTGCTTGATGAAGCTCTCATGGTCAAAGAAAATGGTCAGGAAGTTCTTTAATATCAAAAGCAAGACTGACGATTCCCAAGCAAATGGTGTTGCTCATGGAGGTTGGTATCTTGGTTTTCTCAAAAACTCTCTTTCTACTAGTGATCACTTTCTAAGAGAGCAACAAGCCTAGAATTAAATCCCATTAGATATTTGTGATGATAGCACTGTCCAGTGTGATGCTTTGAACAATTTGTGGTTCTAGTTGGGCACCAGAGAACTGAAGGAAGTAGATTAATAACATCATTTGGAAAGAAAATTGAAACCTGGGATTAATCGTCATGTTCTGTCTGATTTTATTGTTGCCTAATGCAAAAGCTTAAGCTATGCCAGAAACTCAATTAGCTTTTCCTGAGGCATAGATGTCTTTGTCTGAATTTTTATGTTCTCACCAATTTTGTTTCTTGCTACAATTTCATGGCATCCAAACAAAGTGCAAGCATACATACTTTAAACTCTGAAATACATGTTCATCAAGTCCGATTTTCTGTTTTTTTTTTTTTTTTCATTTTTTTTCCTGATATAAAGTCAGTTACTATAGTTTCTTTTTGTGAATTTGATGCATCAACATTGATTTCCTTCTTCAGGAGGTGACATGGAATATAGAGGTAGGAATAGCTTCTCTGAGAGAGAACCATGCACAATCAAAAAGAGCAAAACAGGTATAGAATTACCCCCATTCCATTTCTTGAACCATGTCCATTTAAATATCTTGAAGCTATTTAAAATGCTGACTTTTTGCACAAATTTTTCATTGTAATGAACAGAAAAGTTTAGCAGGAGCACAGATCAGGTGAGGCGAGCAAAAATGAATCTTGACCATCCTCGAATTATAGATGTGCAGAATTACAGGTATACTGCTTCTCTGATTTTACCTTCTTATGAATAAAAAAGGCCTTGTTCAAATTTTCATTAGTGTCTCTTTTCTCTGTAAACAGCATTTTTGTTGCTACATGGAATGTAGCTGGAAGATCCCCACCAAGTACTTTGAATTTAGATGATTGGCTTCATTCTTCATCACCGGCTGATATTTATGTTCTTGGGTAGGAATTGGTACTTGTCAACATTGTCTTCAATCAAAAGTAGCATTAATAGTAACCAGTGACATATTTCTACTTGTCTCTTTCAGATTTCAAGAGATAGTTCCCTTGAATGCTGGTAATATCTTGGGAGCAGAAGACAATGGCCCTGCCAAAAAATGGTTGGCTCTCATCAGAAAGACTTTAAACAATCTTCCTGGCACCAGTGTGAGTAGTGGATGCTATACACCATCTCCCATACCTCAGCCAGTTGTAGAGCTGAATGCAGATTTTGAGGGATCAGCTAGGCAGAAGAACTCATCTTTCTTCCATAGGCGATCATTCCAGACAACTTCTAGTGGTTGGGGAATGGACAATGATCCTTCAGTTGTGCAGCCACGGCTTGATCGAAGATACAGTGTCTGTGATAGAGTAATTTTTGGTCACAGGCCAAGTGACTTTGATCCCAGTTTTAGATGGGGTTATAGGCCTAGTGACTATTCCAGGGCAAGTGACTACTCAAGACCAAGTGACTACTCTAGATGGGGTTCATCTGATGATGATAATGGCCTTGGGGATTCACCAAGTACAGTCTTATTTTCACCAATGTCTTGTGGTGGTGGTGGTGGTGGTGGACCCGCCTTTAATGAAGATGGATATGCCATGCCAGGACACTCAAGGTACTGCCTTGTTGCAAGTAAGCAAATGGTGGGGATATATCTTACCATATGGGTGAGAAGTGAACTCAAGGATCATGTTCAAAATATGAAAGTGTCTTGTGTTGGCAGAGGATTGATGGGCTATCTTGGAAATAAGGTGAATTTTTAGTCAGTCATGTTTCCAATTTTTGTTTTTCCTTAAATTAATTCATGGCAAACATGATTGGTTCCTTGAAATTGGCATAAATGGAGTTATTTTGACTTTTATTTGCAGGGATCCATCTCAATTAGTATGTCTGTGCACGAAACTAGCTTTTGCTTTATCTGTAGCCATTTAACGTCAGGACAGAAAGAAGGTGATGAACTAAGAAGAAACTCTGATGTGATGGAGATTCTTAAGAAGACAAGGTTTCCTCGTGTTCAAGGTGTGGACAATGAGAAGTCTCCACAGACAATTCTTGAGCATGAGTAAGAATCTGCTCACATTCATCTAAGATTTAATATTTAAAAAAATGTCAGTGATTTTAGGCCCCCTTGCTAATATATCACCTTCTCCTTGTGTCTTAAGTAGAATGCACACTTCTGTTTCCATATGATTGTTTTTTCTTTCCATTAACTGAACTCTTGCATTTTCTTAATTTGATTTCATTAATATAGTCGAATTATATGGCTTGGAGATTTGAATTACCGAATTGCACTCTCCTACCGATCTGCTAAGGCACTCGTTGAGATGCAAAACTGGAGAGCATTGTTAGAGAATGATCAAGTATGTCTGTTCACCCTCATAAATAATTCCATGTTTATTGCTTAACTTCAAATATATTGTTACTGTAAAATAGACATAATGAGTCTCGATTATCGACATTACTGGCAGTTGAGAATAGAGCAGAAAAGAGGCCGTGCGTTTGTGGGATGGAATGAAGGGAAGATATATTTTCCTCCAACATACAAGTATTCAACTAATTCAGATAGATATGCTGGAGATGATATGCACCCGAAAGAGAAAAGGAGAACTCCTGCTTGGTAAGATTATCACATTTATCACATCACCTAGTAGGAATTTAGAAGAAACTCAATATAAATGCTAAAAGAGAAAGTAAACTGATATGAAGATGAAAAATTGGATGATCTAAAATGAAGCATAAAGTATCATTCATAGTTTATGATTTATTTTTGTCAAGTTGTGGTACTTATGCTGATATGAATTTTTATCTTTTATAGGTGTGACCGAATTTTGTGGTATGGAGAAGGTCTCCATCAGTTATCATATGTCCGCGGAGAATCGAAGTTTTCAGACCACAGACCTGTTTATGGCATATTTTGGGCTGAGGTTGAGTCAGCTCATGGCAGATTGAAGAAAACTATGAGTTGTTCTCGTTCCAGAATTGAGGTGGAGGAACTTCTGCCATATTCTGGTGGATACACTGAGCTGAGCTTTTTCTGAAGGAAGAAAGGTTTGATATGCGTGTCCATCCACATTCAGGTACACTATCAATCCCTTATGCACTTGCATAATCATGCTCGTGTTGTGAAATAGTGGAACTTAGGTATCTGAGTGGTTTTTATTTTTATTTTTAAGTTCATACAAATAGATAAAACTAAAAAACACGTGCAGGGCTCTTAGCAAACCTGATCATGCCCCATTGATCCAAAGGGGGGCCTAAACTTTTTCTTATTTTCTTGTTGGCTAGACCAAAAGTACTAGATTCCGAAGCTGTAAATGATATGTATGGGGTTGAACATAATAGAGTGGAACCTGATAGTGCAATCAAAACATAGAGTCTAAAAGAATATACTAAAATGATGTTGAGGGGCATTAGGTGTATCTTGCTTTACTAGATATGCATATTGATTTCATGAATTCGGAAGCCAATATAAACAGAATATGTTCACAGAATAGTAGTCTGAAAAGTCTATATCTCAAACCTTTTCTGCTTTGAACTTTGAAGTCCTTTTGTTCTTTTCTTATTGTCAATACAATTATTCTTTTCCCCTGAATTAGAAATCTTATATTCACCTATTACTGTTCAGCAATTGGTCCCCCATTACCAAGCTGGAATTACTTTGAAGAAAACTCATTCATGGAGGGAGATAGGGACAACCCATTTCCCACATACCGAAAAAGGTTAGTTTTTTTTCTTCTCTTTCATGCTTTTCTTTGTGCTGCTTTTGGTCTGCTTCTTTGTCTAATTTTACCTTTACTTTATCTTTGTCAGTTTATAATCTGTATTTTTGGCTACAGTCATGCTTTGCCTAACACATGATCAGTACAGTACATCATCATCATCTTGGTAGCTATTCACACACCAGCTTCAGTAATGTACATAGTTTGATAGCCAACTAACAAACACACAACCTTCCATTGTCTCAGCCCAATTTGAGTATTAACAGTTCTTCACAGTCATCAGGTACTACAATGTGGCTATCAATTCTACTTGGTTTTATACGGATTAACACCAATGTACATGCTTTTTAATAAATCTTTTTATTAATAAGCATGTATATTGGTGATAATTCGTATAAAAACATGCTTATTAATAATTAATAATGATCAATGCTTTTTCCTTGTGCAGGAAGTTGATGAAGGCGATTTTTTGATTCAAGATTTTTTAATTGTTTTTGGAGAATATTTATGTCGACTGAATGAAGGTGGAAGCTTGTCAGAATAATCACTTGGGCACGAACATTTTTTTATTGCAAAGAAAATGAATTTTTATTTTTTTAATCCTGGAAAAAATGAGTGTTTTGATGTATAGTGATTGCCAAAGTAATTGAGAAAAAAAATATGAACAAACAAAAAAAGATTGTTGTTCATGATAGAATTCCAGAGCCTCTCTTGCTCAGTCCATAATTAAAATTTTACTGATAAAAGGTGGTGGCTTTGACATCAAAACTAAATAGTACTACTCTACACCATTCATTCCTGTGGCTCGTCTTTTAACTGATGAACAGCAGTATTTAAGTACAAACTAAAGTGTTATTGCGGGGTTTGGCAGGAACATTGGGGGTTCTAATCCGGGGTCCTCTTGCAAGATGCTATTTACATGCCCATCAATTGCTGTTTACTTTTGACTTGGTGGACTTTAGCCACTTTTTACCTTATACCTTTTTCTATTTATGTGTATCCATTTAGGATCACTAATAAGAAAAGTTGAAACAACAAATTTCGAAACTAGGGGGTTGCTGAAAAAGACTAATGCTAAATCGTTAATTGTGTAATAATGCCGTTTTAAAAGGAAATATAAATTTTGTGGCTCATCTTTGCACATATCCACTATTTAAGAATTTGGGGTCTGACTCATTCCTTCATGAGATCTCAACGGTTGAACGTCTTTGTCCCTGTGGCTGTTGGAGAGTCACTTCATGGAGATGTGTCACTCAGATGCAAATATATACTTGGTTGAAATTTTTTAGTACTGTACTAGTCTCAGTGCCTAGCGAAAAACAAGTATGTGAGTAATAAATAATAATAATAGTAGTAGAAAAATGTGATGAGACTGTACAAGCTGTAGCTTAGTACATGATTCTTTTTACATCATGGGATATGGAGAAAGTCAGCTGTACTGTCTGCTGTTACTAAACCTATTCATCTCATCGAGTTATATTCAACAACTAATAGTGTATTTGTTTTATGCATTTCTCACTTTGTAAGCCATGTTGGACGCCAATACCACTCTCACGTGTTATTGATGTTCAGCATGTCACAGCTACTATTTAAATATAATCTAAGGTTGCTTTTTACTACTTTCAAATTTCAAATGAACGCTAATGACCATAAAACAAAACTTAGTTCTTTTTTTGAACTTGACAATCTTCCAATTAAATGTAAGGATAAATTGACATAAGATTGTTTTAGTTTAATTAAAAGTATGTAATTGTTAAATATTTAGAAAAAAAATTTTATCATCCAAGATAAACTTACTTTGACTTGAAAAAAGATCATTGTTTCTAATAAAAAAATATTTGTGATCTAAACAAAAAAAAAAAGTTAGATAGAAGGGACAAACTTTTGTCCAAACTCCAAACCTTAATTTGTTCTTTAACCATAATTCAGACACACTAAGCTTGTGTTTGGAAGCATGTTGGCAACGTAAGTATATATAATATATGCAAAACCACCTCAATTTAAGAGAAAAACGCGTAAGCTACTCTTGGTAGCATCATCTACTTGGACACAGATCAGGTCTCTCAAACGAGAATCTAAACGCACTGTAAGGCTTTGTTTGTTTATTTGTTTAACCAAGGAGACAAGACATGTTAAATAAAAGAAAGAAAATCTATCATCAGTGAAGTAGTTTTGAGACTCATACAAATTGACACTGATATCTGAGTCTGTTTAGCTTAAAAATGGGTTTGTGAAATCTTGAGCTTACATTTCCTGTTCCCAAAGCGCATCCTTTCAGCAAAAGAGCTGAAATGGTTATCTATTAATATCACATGCGTGAGTCGAAAAAAAGTTTCATGGGATTTTCATTTTATGGTTCCAGTTTCACAACTCATCAAATGTGTAGATGAAGAAGCAAAACGGCATAATGACAGGCTTGTCTCTACTACGGTTTTACCTTGTTCCTTGTTTTGTTTCTATGCCAACTATGGTCCCTGATTTTGGCTTTGCTAGTGGGGAACCACTTCAAAGGATTTCATCTTTGGAGTTCTGATATAGATTTTGCACGCCATATGAATTGTTAAAGCTCATTGGTGTCCTATGACTTTTCTTGATGCTCCTGCAACAGTGCTTCAACCAATGAAAATTTTGTTAGACTTTTCCTTCTGCCATCCAATTATCCATTGCATTATATTACTCTCGTTTGATCTAATTTTATGAGCCCTATGACATGTTTAGATCTCTAGGACCACACCTTTTTTGGTCTGAAGTTCATCCTCTTGCCTCAGTTTGTGATATAATTAACCAAGTTGGTGTGCTGACACAAGCATTTGCAGTTCATCATAATGGCTGGGAATCATTATTCCTCTGTGAATTCTGATCCAACTATTTCTAGAAATGATTGTTTATAACTCAACTTAGAGAATGTTAGCATTATCCCACACAAAATCACAATGTAAGCAGAGAGGGTTGATATCTGTAAAATGTTTCTTTGTGCTATTTAACAATCATATATAGGAACTCTATCAGTGGGTTGATAATGTTAACTTTCATCTAAATAAATTGGAAGTTGAATTCATGTTTTTTATTGACAAATTAATGGCAGCGAGAAAGGAATTGAACCCATTATATTTTGCATTAGTGAGGTCACGGAAAGATTAAATTAGTTACTTTGAATGAATTAGTTGAATAACTCAAAAACCAGAAAGTTAATTTCACGCATATGAAAATTGACACTTCTAGTCTGGGGTGACTGATGCAAGACTAAATTGAAGTTTTAAATAGAAGAAAAAACTAATTTAAAATTAGAATTGAGATGATATAACTTTTTGGGATATACAAATTTAAACACAATAATCTTTTGGTGTCGGCAGGTTACTCCTAGATCAAATGTTTTTTGCTATATGGAAGTACAAAATCACCATAAAAGGCCAAATGAAGGTCTCATCTTCCTTAACTACTCTCTCTCTCTCTCTCTCTCTCTCTCTACTCACGTGTGTGTATTGTCTCTGAAATGTATCTTCCTGTGCCATTCAATAAGTCTTGAGATATTTGAACATGGGAGGGCCTGCTTCACTCCAATACAAATTTTGATTGATTGAAAATTTAAAGGATTTGATGTTTGATGCTATCACATTTTATATTTTAAACTAGTTTTAAATATTTTTCCAACTCAAAGTAGAAAGGAAAATGATTGGTGAACACCACATGTTACTTGACATCTAGAGAAATAAAAAAAGAAAAATGTATACCCAAAAGTGATATCATCTCATATCATAACTGTTCCAAGAGTGATACTACCACCTTCTCACAAGTCATAACTATTGATCTTTAATGCTAATGTACATTGATTACTGCTTTATACTTAGCAAACGAAGTTGCAGTCAACCATATTTAATGGGTTCCACCTTGGTTGACATGTGATAATATTCATGATACCCGTCTAAAATTCATTATGATTTTCTCGGCAGCACCAAGATAGTTCCATAATTAAAACTCGTGTGTCAGTTGGCACTTGGCAATTAGCATGTATATATGGCTTTTTTTTTTTTTTTTTTAATTGGGTCGACGTCATCTATATGGCTAATTTAAGATAATGTAAGCGCACAAATGTACTTTGGGTCCCTCAATGCCCAATAATAGGCCTATAGGCCAATGGGTCCAGTTTCATTGGGCTTCGTCTTCATCAAGAAATATTATTATTATTTTCGATACTAACGATCGCTCTTCTTAAAAGTGGGCAAGTTTCTGTTTTGAAAGACTAATGGGCATTCTTGTTTCTTCCGAATATTATTTTGTGACTTGTCTGGTAATAATACAAACATAATAAATCCATCTGGCATTGTTGTAAAATTATAAACAAGAAAACAGTGGTTTGACAGGATTTGTAATTGTAATATAAACCCACATCAATATTTTGGGCAGAACTTGGGCTTGAAAATTTAAGCCCACGTCAAAATTTTGGGCAGAACCAACAAGCTGAATCTCAAATTTTGTTTATTTTAACGGGGACATGCTAATTTCAGTTAACAAATCCAGATCGCGGCACAAGGGTGATCGGGGGCATGCTAATTCCATAGTAAGTTTATAAGTTAGTTTGATTCTCTAAATGATGTTACACAGTTTATATAGTGAAACATTGATGCTATTTCTTAATAGTATAGAAAATTTTAAAAACAACACATGAGAAGTAATTTAATCTATAATTATTTCTATTAAGAAATAACATTAATTTTAAAACAACACATGAAGTAATTCAATTTATCATTATTTCTGTAATTAATTTCTATAAATTAAATATTTTTTAATTTATGTGAAAAGAAACCTTAAAGAAATAAAATATTAGTAAGTAAACTTCCATCATTTGGAATTGCTGAAATATTGAAGAAATGCGAGGAAGTGGACGAAAGAGCCAAAAAAACAAGTAAACTTCGATTGTTTGATATCAGCAAAACAGAGAAGAAAGATTTTTAAGAAAAGTTGGTTTTCATGTATACAAATTTCTATTCTCACTAGTGAAGAAAGACGTGGAAATGGAAAGCTTTTTCAAAGCAATCCGCTTTTTTTTTAACACATTATTAACTAATAATTATGCCATGTATACATAATCATTTTTTTTTTTACTTCGTGCATACATAATATATTATGCTTAGCACAATCGATAATGTGTATATATAATCTTATTTTCTTTATTTCTCTTAAATCAACCAAGCAACATTTTCACCATATTTTTCACTTATTTCTATTTTATTCTTTTCTCACCTACTTATTTCCATTCTCTCTATTTTCTCCACACACCCTTTAATAACTTACAGTACTTCTATGTAACAGTGGTTAACAAAATCGAATTTTCATGTATACGCAGACCGCAGTCATTGCTTGCCATGAATGTACCTTGTAATCTTTCATTTCCCATGTGATATCGGGGTCAACAGCATGCACAGTTCACATTACCAAATGACTGAAATGAGATAACGATGACACAATTGTTTTTATTTTGGAGCCAGTCAAAAGAGCCATATATACCAGAATTCAAGGCCACGGGCGTAAATGCTTCAATTCAAATAAAAAGAACCCAATAGCCATTATAAGTGCTGCATGGTAATCAGATGCAAGTCCCAAATAAGATGACCTACATGTTGTGGTACAAATGAATAAGAAAAGAAATATGTAACCGGTAAGATTGATTTGATACTTGAACTTAATTTGTCCTGCAACCGTCATTCTGAACCTTGCGCTGATCACTAATTCACTTGCAGCATCTGGTAAGTGAAATTACACAGAAAAATCCTAAGAAAACTGGAAGAGCATAAAACCATACATAATACATTAATATGATATGCATATATATAGAGTAGCAATCACTGGTCTTCCTAAGTTATAAGACTAATTAAGCTTCTCTCAGGTATAAGAAGGGTAGGGTTCCCTGTGGTATCCTAGGCATTGTGATTCCTATTGGATAATTAGAGAGTCAAGTCTTGATGCTTTCTTCTTTGATCCTACTCTTTAAATATTCATATTTTTTTTATATGGGTTAAAGATGATGAATGTTTTCTAGCATTAGATTATAAACTAATTTTGTTTATGATATATTATTGACTCGAGAATTTTATATATGAAAAAAATCAAATACATATAAATTCTTTTATTAAATATAATAGATTATTTCTTTACCAGTAAATGTAGTGAAATATACACTTTTTCTTATCACTATTACACATGCTACCCGTAACAATAAATTCTTAGTAAAAATGTTGATAAAAACTTTTAACACCATTTAAAAAATATTAACAAATATGAGTATCATGTATAGTTCATGTAGCTAATTTTAGCAACATGAACTATATACAACATTAATTAATAAAATATCACAAAAATACATTAATAACATTTATTTGTATTTTGCGACATTTTTTAAATGTTATTTAAATTTTTTATTCATATTTGACATTTGACTATACTTTTTAAAATGTTATTAGAAAAATTTAAAATATTTTTATTAAATATTAGAAAAAATATTGTTAAAATTCACATGTATAAAAGTGTTTATTCGCTTTATTAAAAATAAATTAAATTCGGATTTCAAAGAATTATATCGGTCACTATTTATGGAATTTTGTTTTCGCAAAAAGTTTTCTAAATTTTTGTACAAATTAGTTGTAGAAACAATATTACTGTTTCATTTTCTTATACAATTCGAGCCTTGCTGTGATATTTTTGTTAATAGTTAATGGTGTGCAGTTATCGGAAAAGATTTCGTTCATTAAAATCCTTACGGGAGAGCCAGCTAGCTAGCTGCCCATGAAAAGCGTCGTAAGATCGAGTAAAACTTGGGCTTTGCTAGTGTTAAAGGATTCATGGTGTCCTATACCTAGCTGGGGTTCATTATATTATTCATTTCACAGTACACAATTGTAATCGGAATGTCATTAAAATATGGAGGATCACCGATTTATATAGATTTGAAGCTTGAGCAGTTGGTCGATATAGTAAAGTTGGATGCGAAGTGAAAATCAGGCTATATCATGACGAGATTATTTGCATTCAACTGAGCCAAATACAACCTATGTTACCTAACCCCTGCTACGAAATTCATAAAATAATTATCATGCCCGTATATTAATCTCTTGCGAGCTACAACTAGTTTTTGAAAAACGTGTAATTCTTGTTTTTTCTAATACAGGGGCGGATAAAAAAATAAACGAGGAAACGGTGGAAAATAATTAAATTCTACTAGTAATATATATTATAAAATAGCGATATTAACAGAAGAAGGTTAAAATATTAATTAGGCTTATTACTTCTGTTTGTCAGTGTAAGTAACTAGTATTATTTTAATAATTTCAACTATTAATTATGGGTTTATATTAATTGTATAATACAAGTACATTAGAATAAAATTGTAGTATTTATAGTAGTAATAATTTAACTTATGTTAAATAAAGAGTATGCTGATTTTTTTGACAGAAAAAGAGTATACTGATAAAAATAAGTAATACCGAATTGTTAGTACATATTGTTTTTAGTAATACATATTAAATTGATAAATTATGTAATTTTAAAATATTTTTTAGGGGAACCCACCATTTGAATTGCTCTGTTTGTTTATATAAATTCTATGTACTTAGTAACAGCATTATAACAATAACAACAATTTTTTTTCATTAAAAAGAGTCACTTGCATCATAAAACAACATTAATGTTCCACTCTAAATTAATTACTATATATGTAGACAAATTATTGATGTTTAGATCATTTTCAATGATTTTAATATGTAGTTTGTTTAGTTTATATTCTTTTACAAATTGAATTAATTCACAAATCTGTTTTGTAATAGTAATTGGTCATATCTAAAGGTTTAAGTAATTAAGCTAATTATATTTGAATCATTTTTGTTTGTAATAGTGGTTTTAAATGTTTTTGTATGATTACATCACTTTTGGCTAACGTGGGTAATTAAGATAAGATAAACAAGATTTATTGACGTAGCATACAAGAATACTGAGGAAAAACAAAAATAACGTGGGTAGTTAGCATAGATGCAACGCAGCAAAAGGTAGTTTGTAAAGAAGGAGATGGATTTTGCCTTGAAATAATATCAAAATTTTCTTTACAGACTAGTTAATCAAATTAGAGGAATTTGCTTGGCTGAATATGATATATGATTTATGGTACTAAATATATAATTATTAAATATTTAAATAAAGAATTTTACATTAAATTGTCTCACATCACATCAAAGATAATTATGATTAAAAATATAATTAAGATACAAAATTTACATCCAAATATGACGCAATCACTTTATGTTTTCCTGAGAGAACCTAAAGAAATTAAACCATAGCTTGCGCACTTTTCTGTAGATAACCAAACATGCAGAAATCGTACAGCTACTACCACCTCATGTTGTGTCATCTTTGTACAAACTCTCTCTCCTCTTCTCCTCCCCCTGGCCCTAGATCTCTGATTCTCACTCTCTCGAGGTTTTTATAATCATGACTTTGCCTTTTCAAAGCAATCATTCTCTCTAATCTATACCCCTTCCCTACTCTCTCAAGGTTATATTATAACCGTTGCGTCTGTTGTTCTTTAATTTCAATCAGTGTCTTCAGAAGTTTTAATGAATACATTATACATATACCTGCTTTCTCATTGGGATAACTGTATTTATATAATTATGAAATTTTTGTGTAATAAGAAAACAGCCGGATAGAAAAAGAAAAATATGTAGCAAGATTAATTATGTCATTAAAAAGATAAAAGGAAAAGAGATAATTAAAAATATTAAAATGATAATATAACTCTTCTCAGTTCTCAATGGTTATGACTTATGATCGTGTGCTATAATTATAATTTTATGTGGGCAAATTGATCAAGTTTAGCTTCTTCTCTATTCAAATTGTAACCGGAGGAGTACACACACTACAGTGTTTCACTGTTTTGTGCATGACACACATTTCCTAATCGTTTGCTCTGATCATCATTTTTCCCTCCTGGCCGGTATGTTATTTGTGTCCTTCGCCATTTGTCAACACGAGATTCTTTCTTTTTGTTTCATAGTTAGTCACTGCAAAAGACTTGCACTATTCCATGTTTTTTTGCATGCATGATATATACCTTTCCATGGCATTTCTATAATAGCATTTTTTTCTCCTGTTATAAGGTGCATGGTTCTCTTCCTGTTCGAGTCACTATCTTCATTCTATATTGGGTGATTAAAGAGGAAACAACCATAAAGAAAAGAAAACCCTTCTATGAATCCCTTTTGCCACTAAGCAATTATATTGTTAGAAAAAGATTTTCTGATATTCAGTAGAAGCAATTCTCTCTTGGATTTTGTCACTTTGTATAATCAATATCCACCATAGCAAAATTGCGTGTCTTGATCTCTTTTTCTGGGTTTTCTAGAATTTCTGATGGATAATCGTATCTTTCTGATTGTAACATTATATAATTTATTTATTCTTTCTGAAATTTAGTCACTTGTCCTGAATGATGTAACCGTGGCCTCCGGTGCTGGCAACTTTACTACTCCAAATGAATTGGAATCGCATCTTCATGGTAAGTCCCATCTGAAATCTTTCTTCGTTTCACTGTGATGTCTATACATTCTTTAGTTTGTTCTATATTCACAAAGAATCATAATTAGTACTATATATCTCTGTGATTCATTTGAAATTAGGAGATTGTTGACTTAATTAGTCTCACCGTACCCTTTCAATTTCCCTCTATCACTTGAGTTAATATTTCCTTTTTTTTTGTTTTAATTAATATTAAAAACCTCACACTTTTCTAGAATCTTAATTAGTCTCACACTCTCTTTATTTTTTAGTTGGGTACAAGTCTATTGTTATTTTGATTTTGCTTGAGTAGTTCTTTTAATGAGAATTTCCAAATCATAAATGTAACGAGCAGCAAGCATAAAAGTAGAAGCATGAATAGAAAATACTAATCAAACCGATTTCAAATCGAAAACACAGTTTGCATGGCCCATGTCCAATGGCAAATACCATTCAGTTGTAGTACTAGTTCATTTTGCTAAGTGACATCCTGCCAAGAAAACAGAAAATGAAAGCTAATATATGTCACTCTGTGCTGTGACCAATATTTTGATAAAGAAACGGAGGCACTGATTAAGTTTCTTGTTGTCTTGATATAAACATGAATTTTTTTTATACAAACAGTTTGAATAATTACTTAACCATTACTCATAATAAAATAAAAAAGTAGAAAAAAATTATCGTATAAAATAAAAATAACTTGCACAAGTTTTTAATAACTCTTTCATTCGTTTCCAGCATAAAATATTATATTTTAGCCCTTAAAATAAATATCAACAAATCAATTCCTATTGTTAAAAATTATTAGAAAATTACTGATTTGTCTAATATTATTTTTCTTACATGCATGTATGAACATTTAAAAAAAAAAACTTACATGTATGACTTTTAATGTAACAAGAATAAAAGATAAGGCCTATAAAAAAATAAGGACTAATTTTAGAATACTGCATCAATCTGTTTGACTTAAGAAAAGTATACATGAACGAGGAAATTAGGAGACGACCAAAATGAGTCCAACATAGAGATATCACCTTAAGATATACCTATTGAAAATAGCAATATGGGCCTATTTTTTTACTCTAAAATCTAAATAACATAAGTTTGTAGTAATTAAATTCTAATTCTAATAATCAATAAATAATAAATGTATTTATCATATTTATTTATCATTACAATATTAAAGAGAAATAAAATTATTTATGGGTCACCATATTTTTTAATATAAATACTACTATCCTTTTAAACCAAAAGGCTAAGAAATGATATTTATTACAAGTGTCGTGAGTCAAATCATCAAAGCTCATAAAGCTTAAAAAAGCGACACTGAGCTGATAAATCAAAGAAATAATTGAAGATTTTATTGATTCTGAGAAACTGATAAGATAAGACCCGGAGAAGGTATGACTTTAGGCTGAGATCTAAGTAGCTGGTGATGATTTCTTGGGCAATAGGTAATTGGGTACCTGTCCATTCTGGCAAGATCATTCCTACTCAATGTCTCCATGACCATGACTCAGTCTCAATATACATGGATTTGAGGTTAATAGAGAACGTAACAATACATTTTTTTTATTGAAATTTTTTAAGTTATAATTCTAGTATATTTAATGAGTTTCTTTTTTATTTTATAATTTTAATCAAATTGAATCGATGATAAAATGTAAGTTATAATTAATATGTTATTAACAATCTTCTGTTCACCTAAATAAATTTTCCGACGCTTTATAATGACTTTAAACACAATTCTTTTTATATAGGCAGACAAATGATTTCATCGTAAAAAAAGAAAAAAGGTGTTCATTACTATATATACTCAACCAGTAGTATGACTTTAAGGTGAAGTTGAAAGAGAAAAAAAAATAGTTTCTTTAGAATCCTGATGTGAGGATTTTAAATTAAAAAATTTAATTTTTCATATTTGATATTTATTTTAAAAAATAATTTACCAGAAAAATATTTTTTGAGAATTATTTTTAGCAACATTTCTTATAAAATTGTTTCCACATAAAGGTGAGTATCTAAATTTTTTAGGTTAATTTTTTTTACTGTAGTAAGAATATCATACAAATCTTTATTAGATAATTTAATGTGGTACAAAATTAAATTATTCTCCATTATTCTTTTATTTTTTTAAGGTTTTTAATTAGAATTCAATACAATCCTAGTATCTTATTCTACTATTCCATTTTTATTCCACAATAAATAGATATGTGTAGAATAATTAAAGATTAAATAAAAAAATAAAAGTGATAATTAATAAAAGAGTAATTGATGTGATATTGAATGTCACAAATAACATATAAATAAAATATTCTTTTTTCAAAGATTCAATAATTAAAAAACAAAAAATAAGTGATAAAATATATTATTTTTTAATTCTTAATATGTATATATATATATATGATCAATTAAATAAATTTTATTCATAATTACTGTTCTAAGAATTTATCAACAAAATTTCCGGAAAATACTCCTCTCCACTAATCTTCCTTATCCAAATTTCTCCTAACCTTAATATTCTAAACTTGAAAGTTTGTACAAAGACACGATTAGATAACACCACAGATCATTCAGTTATTCTACTCTATAAAATCATTAAATTGCTTCAATTTAGCTTGCTTTTTACTCCTCCAAAATCGAAGCTGATCTTATTTGTCCGCAACCGCAAGTACTCCTATTTAAGAGCTTACTGTGGCTAGTCCCAAGCCAACCTTGTGCGGACTCTACTTAAGTTAAGGTTCATAATGTTCACTGTTCAAATAATATATATGGCCCTAGATTTAACGACAAGAATCTTGTTTTCAGATAGCAATATTTTAGCAACGCCCAGTTCAGTTAACATCGCAATTTGACAACAAATGTTTTTCTTACCCAACCCAAGATATGAAACCGAATATTCTATATATGATGAAAATAAATGCAAGCAGGGTAGCCAAATCTTTGTTTTAGGGCGTCCGAAAAATATTTTTGTTTATTAATAATATTTTTTCTTAATAAATACTTGATAAAAATTAACAATTACTTAATAAATAATATTAACTTATTACAAGTAGCTATATTAATAAGAATATCAACTAATTACTAGTAATTATATTTTTTCACTCTTAAAAGTAGGCCCCTCATCCTACTTTATCTTAAAACCACCATTTAGATCCAATGACTTATTTCCAACTTTACAAAATTTAATTCCATTGTCATTAATTCTATATAATTTTCACTGTGGTTATTGAAGTCCGATTACATGCAATTAATACTAAGAGTTAGTGATAGCTCTATTATTAATACTAAGAGTTAGTAATAGGTCTATTATTGGACGTTGTATGGGGAGCAGGGTTATAAAAATTGCAAGGTGAACTAGGGCGTGCCAATTAAGTTGGCGGCAATTCTCCTTTTGCCTTATTTAATTTGTTCTAGGTATTAAAAGCTAGGCAAGTGCTAGCTCTAGTCTCTTTCTTGGTGGCAGTTGCAACGTGCTATTAAGACATGTTATTTTGGCTGAAAGGGCTAACTCTATCGATGTGAGACAGTGAGAGATGAGCAAAATATTGCGTAAATATCTTCCAAATATATTGTCGGCATGATATTTTTCTAGTAACTTAAAAAGGATGGATGAAGTTTGTTCTTTCCATGTTGCCTAATAGTTCTAGTAAGAGGCCAGTAGTTTCTCGGCATCTTAACATTTTGATTTTATCTCCATTATATATCTTTTTTGATTTATTGGTTCCTTGACGTGGAATAGGAGCCTTATTAAAAATGCTATAGATTTTCTTCGACTTCCTTCTGCATGGTTAATTAGATATGATCGTCAATGTTATATGCTATTTATTGAATATGAAACTTAGGGAAAAGAGCCCAGCAGACTTGTAATCTTACACACACTTGTCAAGAAGTATTATCTAAAATAATGCTATAAATCTAACACACTTAAGTTGTTCAGTGAGAGCTTGAAAGATATGAAGAAGAATTCAAACTTAATTAGACCATATTTACTTGTGATTGTGAAATTTGTAATCTGTTAGATAAAGACGCTCAGCTAACATGAGCCAATGTGTATGAGGCAATCCTAGGAGGGGTTTGATAAACAATTCTGATATTCTCTTGTTTTAAGTAAGGGTGTGGAAGTGAGTTGCCTTGAGCCTGACTTAGGTATAACTTAGTAAGCATAATTTTTTTGTAGTTTCCACTCGTTAAAAATGTAAGCCTGTTTTTGTTTTCTTAATAAGTTTAACTTGCTCCACTTTTAAATCACAAGATAACAGTTTTTAAATTTTTATATATTTTGATTAAATTAGTATACTCACAAGAGAGGGAGTGAGTGAGAGCTCTAGAAATGTAAGTTTGGATTTAATTATCTATAATTTTTTAATAAATTTAGGATAAATTTTGATAATATTTTAGAGTAAGTTTTAATCTAAATCGATCCTACAAAATCATTTTATAAGATAAGAGTTTTCTCTTATTTATATATTTTATTTTGTCATTATTTCTAACTGATGGAAGAGTTAAATTTTTGTCAATAATTAACTTACCTTATAATTAACTCATAAGCTTAGCTTATCAAGCTACTGTTCGATAAATTTAGATTATCGAGCTACTGATGAATTAAGTTGAGGAATATTTGGATGACTTGAATGACTTCCAACCTTCTAATACAAAATACATTATTTATTCAATATTTTTATACTCCAATAAAACAATTTCCCAGCATATCTATGCGAAAGACTGCTAGTTTAGACTAGCAGATTACAAATACCTACACCTGGAGGTCCTATCACAAAGAGTTGCATGTCAAAATTATATATATATATATATATATATATATATATATATAAAACGCACTCATTTTGTTTTTTTGTTTTACAAAATTAATGGGTTATAAGCTATTATACATTTTTAACTCTAGCTAAAATGCTGTTTAATATGAATTTTATTTTTATCTACCTTAACTTTAGAACATGTTGATTATTGTACTTCATTATTTCCTTTCAAGGTTTCCCCTTTTGTTTGGGTGGCTAGATGCTTATCCCGGCTAAGTAATTGAACTAGGTTATTAATTGCCGGCCGCTAGTTGGCTCTTCAAAATGAGTTTCTAGAATTTGTTAATTTTGGCCCATTGATCATTTACAAAATATAAATTTTGTTTGCCATGAAAAGAAAAGAAAATCTCACACGAGGTATAGCTAATTAAGCGCAGGTGATTTTACTTTGGTTGGATCTTTTGGTTATATATGAAACATTTAGACCATGGTAGTACGTATAGTTGCTTGGGCTTTTCAAAGCAATGGATAGGGTAGGTAAATTTGAACCACTCCACCCGGCATATGTCCTATTAGGAGTGGGTTAGTTAATGCTTGGACTGTGTTTTGGGGACCAACTGTGGGACGAATTTATAGAATGGAAAATGATGCATGAATGAGTCATATTAGTATGCATTTAAAGAGGGAAAAAAAGTAGAAGAAAAATGTAGATGTGATAGATGACATGAAATAATAAAAGATAATGATGATAAACATGTGCTCTGTATGGTGGAAATAAGAGAGAAAAAAAAATTAAAGAAGAGATAAAAAGAGGTAATTTAACTGCTCTTAAATAAAAATGAAGTTAAATAATTTGATCCTAAATAGTTTAATAAAATTATATAAAATTTTGTGTATAAAAAATCTAAACAAATGGGTGTAATTTTATTGGATAAATAGAATGATATTGTTTGACCTTATTTTTAATTGGAATTAATTAAACAAATCTGATTTTATATTTATAAATATACTAACAAATATAGGATGATGAATAACGAGAGAAATAAAATGAAAATGAATTAAGAAAAACAAAGTAGATGATGCATTTTTAGACAAAATCAAATTCTTTACAACAAGTCTCATCTATAGCCAATATGCAGGCAAATCTCATCTATATTGATTAGTCGTTATACATTAATTTAAGGGAGGGAGAGAATGTACGTAATGAATGGTTCAAATTATGGATGCAGAGAAAATGGTGCTAGAGAGACAGCAGAAAATTTTGGCTGATTTTTCTATGCAACATTTTTCTTTCTTCTATATTGGTAAGTATTTACTATAATAAAAAGAGAGAAAAGAAAAAAGATGGATACCAATACAGCGTTTCTCGTATTCAAATGTTAAAAAAATATTACTCTGATTTTTTTTAAAAATATTACTCATAAAACTTACTATTCTGGTTCCTTTTTAATTATGTTTTAAGGTTACATAGAAATCAAGAAAACAGTTACATAATTTTCTATTTTATCCTTTTTATTTTTACTCTACAATACATGTATAGATTAGTTTTTTTTTTTTTTTCATTTCCACTATAAATATGTAAATTACTACTACTAATTAGCAAATAATATTGTATTTGAAAAAGAATAATTAATGATATATGTATCTTCAACTTTGAAAATAATAATTAAATAATTTTTTCTCTCTAAAAGTTCAGCACTTAAAAACATAGGGAATAATATCAGTTTTCAATTCAGGAGTTGAGTTTCACAATTATCAGTGTCTGCATTGAAGCCGCTCGTTTCACACTCACACCCACCTAAACGCACATTAACTAATTGGTATTTGAAAATAATATTATAAAAAAGATAAATAATTATTTTATGAAAGTATGTAATATTAATAAATTTGTTTTTGAAAGATGAAAAGATAAAATTTAGTTCTTAAAAATGAAAAAAGTGAGATAAATTCATCTCATCTTTAACTTTTGTTCAACATTAGGAAACTCACCTATGTGAACATGCAAGTTCAAGAATGTCACATAATTTATGCTCACATGAACATATAAATTAAAGTTACTAATAAATATGTTCCTAATTTAATAACTTAATGATATTTTGTTATTCAATTATACAATTTATTGACAAATATATTTAGAAATATACAAATCTAATTAGTTGACATCAGTAACAAGATACATACACCAATAATACATTAGACTTGCAACTTTCTTATTTTGTTATTGCAAATATTTAGTATAATGTATTATAATTATAATCATATTTATAATGTCAATTTATTCTACACAAATCAAGACTTAAGAGGAGGCAAGATAGAAGTAGTTTCTCAAATAAAAAATCAATTTGTCAAATTTTAAATGTACCATCCACGAGTAAAAGAAAACAAACATGAGAAATCCAACAATCAGAACTACATTGCTTTTATAGCTTTCTCTCTTAGTTAGTGATCACCTATATATTTATAATAAACGTCAAAGAAAAAAGTGAGACTAATTTGTCCTAGAAAGTATAATTTGTAACTTTTTTCTTTGACGTCTATTATAATTATATAGGTGATTATTAACTGAATAGGAAAACTATAAAACATCCTAGTTCTAATTGTTAGACCTCTCCTGTTTGTTTTCTTTTACTTGTAGATGATCCATTTAAGAGTTGACAAACTATTTTCCTATTTGAGAATCTAACCCTGACTTACCTCCTCTTGAGTTTTCATTCATATGTGAAAAATTGACATTATAACTATAATTATAATTGTATTACATTATAATAAATATTTGCAATAATAAAATCAGAAGCTTCTAAATCTAATGTGTTGTTGGTGCATGTATCTTAGTTATTAACGTCAACTAATTAGGTTTATATATTTCATGGATATATTTTTCAGTGAATTATATAATTGAAGGATGAAAATATTAATAAATTATTATATTTAGGGACGTATATGTCAGTAACTTTAATTACATGTTCACATGAACATTAATTTTAAGACATTTTCATTTTTATGTGTCACCTAAGCAAGTTTCATATTAATGGAGGAAAGTTAATTGATTTATCTCACTTTTTACATTTTTTGGAACTAAATTTTGTTTTTTCATATTTCAATAATAAATTTATCGGCATTAAATACTTTCAAAAACGAAAATAACTATTTATCCTATAAAAAAATAAAATGTTTTTTAAAATATTGATATGATTGCTTTAACTATATCACCAGTACGTGTTTGTTAGTACAACATCTGAGGACTGGACGAAGCAATTGAATCTCTGTGGGGTTGGAGATAAGGTAACTAAAGAAATTTCCTTTTGGAAATGAGGCATGAATGGGGAAAAAATTAAGCTTGGATTTCCACTTCCAGTTCTGGAGCAAGAAGAATTAGAAGAAAAGTTCTGAGTGTGCATAAGATCGAAGTTTAAAAGGCATTTGTATATACTTTTTTGGCCGGGTTAGGTTTCCAATTCTTCTTAACATTATTTTCCAGTGTTTTTCAATTCCTTCCTCTAGTTTTCACTTAAGAGCTTCGTATATAGTACTTTAATGTTAAATTTGAGAGGTTTGAGGCTTAGCTAGCTTACACGTATATTCAGATACATTAAAAATCTTAAAGATTTGAGTGGTATTTAATATACATGTTTCAAAATTCTTAAAATATTAATTTTTTCTTAGTAAAAAGAATCAAACCTTTATTCATCATCTTTTCCTTCTTAATTATCTAACTCACCTTATATATATAAAAAAAAAACCCTATCATATTCATAGGAAGAATAATTTTACCATTGATATTTACCATACAGAATCATTATATCAAACAATAGGCACTTGGTTGTAGCAGTGGGTGCCCCAACTTGGAGGGGCCTGGATTAGGAACCATGATCAGACATATAGGAAGGTGCATTAGAGAGGTATGATATATACATATTTTAGGAAAGAAGCCACTTTGGGGCTTAGAGAACACTCGGTCAATATTTGCGTATAGCACGAGTTCACTACTGTCGTACTATGGTACTCAATCTACTGTTAGAGCATTTATATCTCATTTCTTCTTCCTGTCAAAACCTTGCAGTGTTGAACATGACAGATCCTTAGGAACTCTAGAATTAAAGGTCACTGGGGTACCAATACCATACATGTCGAGATGATATCAAGTTCCTCGTTATTATGTAAAGAATAAATGTAATATTTTCTTGTCCTTCAAAATTAAACGTTTATATTCAAATTAGCTATATTTATAATTTTATTTTATATTATTTTCGGCTCCCTTTCATGAGTGGTTCTTTGTTTTTTTTTCCTTATTATATCTTGATTTATTAGTTTTTTTTATAGAGCAAACTAGTATATTTTTTTGTTTGAAACAAAACAATATAATATGTTTGTATTATTATACAAGTAATTGAAATATCCGAAGGCTTTAACGATGAAACGAATTGTTTTATAAAACATATATACTCTTTGGTTTGTCTCTCTTGTCTGATTCCTGTCATTAATTGCAATTCATCCGTTTTACATACGAAGGATCGCAAAAATATAAGTATGAAAACTGACTTCTAAGTAACCTTAAGACAACTAAGTTCCAAAAGTAAGGGGGAATATACAACTAGGTGTACACTAGAAATAGAATTCAACCACTGCCACTCGTTATGTAACTCTGCGTGCGAAAAAATCAACAAATTAAAAACACTTGAATTATTTAGTACAGCTCGATCATCATGATTAGACACAATTCTTGTACTGAAAATCTTATTTAGTTAGTTTGATATCCATGCATCTCATGAGCAAAATAATAATAATAATATAAGAGTAACATAATTAAATTATAAATTTTGAATAGTGTAAAATATTCGTACATTCTTTCTTCAAAATTAAAACTTGTAAATTTTCAATTTTAATAATGAATTAGACATTTAAAATTAGAATTTTTTTAACAAAATATTATTAAAATGTTTTCATTGATAAACTGTTAATGCAAACTAAAATATTGCTAATTTGATGTTGTTTTGATCTTATGGCGGTTGACATTGCTAAGTTATCATATTTGAGATATTGTTTATCTGGATGTAATGATTCTACCACTATTAGTGGATTTAAGATCACAACATTGATATTACAAAGTTGAGAATTGAAATAAGATTGGGAGATATTTTGCAATAAAAGTTAAAAGGTGAAATAGTTTTTAAAATGTGGAGACTAAATACATGAGAGTCATGAGAGAGTGGGGGAGTTACACATGTAGGTAAGATTGAAAGAATGTAATAGTTCACAATTGTTGTGTTTGTGCATTGTCTTTTATTATTATTATTATTTTAGTCCTAAACATATGATATTTTAGTAAGATTTAATTAATACAGAACTTTAAAAGTAAAATATTATAGAACTAAATGCATAAGCTATGAAATAGTTCATAATTAATATTATTAATATAACACGTGGGACCTTTGTAGTTAACGTCAATTCAATGACGACTGATATCACAATAAACCTTTGTTGATACTTGTGTAAGTTCTGGCTTTTGAATGTCATTCCATTATTTTTATTTTTCATTATAAAATAATGTAGAATTCAATCGTTACAACGTCGTTTTTTTTAATAAATATGTATTTATTTTCAAACTATGATAAATTCCACTTAACATTTTCATCCTAAGGAAAACAAAACCCATTAAACAAGAAAGATCAGACCGTAGAGAATGTCTCGGAGTTGGATTTTGGAAGTAAAAAGACATTTTTATTTTTAATAAATATTCTCCACTTTAATAATTTATTAAATAAAAGAAATAAAATAAGAAACTAGAATAAATTTAATATCCCAATTTTTATTTATAAATAAATAAATATTTAAGACATTATAAAAATAGAACAATTTGTCTTTTATTCTCCTTTCCCTCTAAATTATACTCCCAAACATATCACACTATCTTAAATTCAACCAATGTCTTGTTATAAATGTCGAAACGAAGGATTGGTATTGAGAAATGCTTGTAGCCCTCCGTCAACGCTAAGATAACGTACACAAACTAGGAGTCAGTATTCAGAAATCAGAACCGTTGCATCCCTATTAATGTTGGGACTTAAAACCCCTGATCTTAGATGTGATTTAATCTTTGAAGTGATAAGAAGAGTTTTAAAGAATTATATATTTTATTTTTGGTATATAAAGTTTAAGAGAGAGAAGTCAGTCCAAGACATAAGTCATAAGACAACTTGTCACGATTTACAGAGTGTATGCAGTACATAATATATGTATAGTACTAATAATTGTATTTAGAGGAATCAAAACAAACACTTTTATTTTTATCTTTGCCAGTCAAACCAACCTGATTCGTTAGTGGTTTTGACCGTTAGTTTATAAGGGTTTAGAATTTAGAAGCATGTATATATAGACTAGGATTTAATTCACTTAAACCAATGAAATATATAGTGAGAAACTATGGATATATTAGTCATTAATTTAATTCAAATCAAGATTATATATATTGTTATTTTTTATATATCTTCTTATTTAAAGGAGTTAAATTAATTTCATATAGGAAATGCACAGAAAAAAGATGGGATGTGAAAAGTCAAAACTGAGGAGCTATCGCTTGCAGGATGACCAAGACAGCAAGGAACCCTACATTAGCAGAACAAGAGAAAACACGCACCTAACAAAACAAGCCTGTACCAAAGCATCGAATCTAAGAAAAATTAATGGGTCAGTTGTAATTTATATATTGGTGTAACCCTTGAATTACTTTCATTTTCATAATTAGGGCCTGTGAAATTGTCGTGCCCTACATTAGAGATGACATCAGAATATGGAAAATTCCAAATGGTCAAAATGATGATCATGAGCATTCTGTAGGCTTGCTCATGATCATGAACATCATCAAATCTGTTTCTTTTTCCCTAAATCCAGCTCATTTAGCTTTAGGTTAAAAAAGACATTATAGAATCAATTTAAGTGACCCGTTAACTCAACCACTGGAAAGCTTGGTTTGTTAACCCTGTAAGCTGCCACAATTAAAGATGTAGAATAGTTACAAGGTTCAAAACACAATAAGGAAAGATGTCTATGTCTCTTCCAACAATATTGAGCGTGTATATATACAATACCAGTTTGTAGGAAGGCATAGAATTAAAATTGCACTGGATTTCCTCCATCCTCCTGGGCGCATAGCTCAAGTAATTGTGATGGGTATGGAATTTTGATAGATGTCATAAGTTCAAGTTGTGGAAACAACTCTTTGATGCATAAAAATATTAATTGCACAGGGTTATCAAAAGATAAAAAAACTGTAAAGATCATCAGGTCATCAATTATTACACCATCAGATTTCTCAGAAATTATGTTGGCAAATATATTAAACAGTACTAATGCTCTAGTCCGAACATCAGTTACCTGCTGATCCATGCATGTTTCCATGTGTTGTACAATAAACCTAATATAAAGAGGAGGCATAAAAATGGAAAGGAAAACAGAAACTCTATAGAGTAGAAGGTCAACTTCTGTTGTAATATAGATTGTATAGATAGCAATAACAATTTGAGTGCATGAATTCCTAAGCCCTAAGCATCATCCATTTTGTTCTTGCTCAGAAACTTGCAAATATAGTTACCAAAATCTGGAATGCCTAATCAAAACATCTTGCTGGTCCAATGGATTGTAGCCATATCTATGACCTCTGAAAAGAGATCAAAAGATCCATCCCTTTGAATTGAAGAAACTTAGCAAGGAAATAATATGGATACAGTTATACATAATCATCAGAAAGCTAAAATTTCAAGCATGCATGAGTTTTTAACAGGCTAAAAGGAATCGATGCTTGGCATGCTAACATCGGAACATAATTAACAGTTATCCCAGTGTTTTTTGCCCATAATTTTGCCTTAAGATGTAAGGGCTAAAATTTTCAATAGCTATATAAATACCAAAAAGAAAAAAATCAATAGTTAATATTCTTCACTATATGTTCTGTGGTTATAAAATTACCATATTTATGATTATTCTTCACACCCTCGGTTATAATTCATACCAATATTTATGATTATTGAGTTAATTGCTTTAGAGAAACTACGAAAGAAGGTTTTAACTTGAAATTGCTACCGAGAAACTATTTTCTGATAGATCACAGAGCTTGTGTGATATACGTTGTTGACTTCTATTGATCGGTGCTTGAATTCGCAGAGAATGTAAATTAGCAAAATCCCCAACATCTACAAGGATAACTGCAGTTTTAGCACAAAAAAAAAAAAAAAAAAAACAAGGTTAACGGCAGACAAAAGCTGATTTTTTTATCCTGATCCTTGTAAACCCTTGCACCAAAAGTACATATATCAGTGCTTTTCACCATTGAAGACTAACCAATTACATAAATAAAAAACTAAAAGCATGAATAAAGCTGCTAGCGAGTGACTTCATGACTTTTGATAATACTTGTTAAATCAAACTTTAAATATTGGACAGATATAATACACGCAGGACGCAGCAAACCTTTATGAGAACTTTCACATGCCATTGGCTGATTATCAGCAAGAATCAGTACAAACATTGTAAAATGGGAATATAGGGCAGAAAAGTTGCTGATAGAGAGAAGAAACACAGAAATATGAGAGATGATGATTACAACGCAAAGCACACTCGAGAATTTCATTCTGATCCGATTTTACCGAAAACTAGCACATTTTAGTGTCGACTCTGATTGATGCACTCGTCCCAAGAATTTTCCAAAGATTTTGAATGTAGCTCTACAAATCTGGACGCAGAGAAAATCACTAAAACATTAACACAAGTTGAAAACCTGAGAAGCAGCGATTTAATTAAAGAAGAAGAAATTAAAAACAAAATTAAAACTTACCACGGGTTCATGAAACAAGTAGATAGATTCATGGTGCTTATTCCACAAAAGTTGACGGCTCCATTAGTACTATCCCAGTTTGGAGTAGTGGAATAGGGTAATAGGGGGAACTCATTATTGTTGAAACTTGCTTCCCTAGGGATCACAAGGTTTTGTTGAGATAACGGCTTCATGTTCCTTTTTATCATAATAGATTCTTCAATGACGTTAAAGCCAAGATCTCTTGGTGCTTCATTATCATCAATGAAATAAGGGTTATAATAAGGCTGAACCCATCTTGCACGAGGTTCTTCATGTTCAGGTTCAGGCTGAATGGAAGACCTCAATTGGTGCAGCATTTGAGTAGTGTTTGTTGTTGCAGGGCACCTTTCATCAAAGTCCTTCTGCTGCTGCACCCTTCTACTGCTACACATCTTGTAACAAGTCCTTTCTCTTGCCCTTGCCCTTGCCCTTTCCCTTGACTCTTTTTTGTTCTGAACACAAGCATCATCCCTCTGTGCCCATTTCATTTTCCTCCCTTTAGAACCATCACCAACACCACCACCCACCAATGATTTGTTGTTGTTGAAGTTATTTGAATCCACAGAAGGGCCGCGTGAACACTTGTCACCCCCAGTACTAACACTACCGCTATGCTTACTTCGGGCTAGTTCTTTGATTGCATTTTCAGACTTTGTGAAGAGCCACTCGAGGGTGTTACTTGGTTTGTCAAACTCTAACATATCCTGAAGATCAAAGAACTTGCGGGCTATTTCGCTTGATAATCTCACCCTCCGGTCCCTCAAACCCTGAGATGTGTGAATCTTACTGTGCCTGTCTTTTTTGGCTGTGGCTGTTGCGGGTTTCTGATGGGTGAGGAAATTGGAGATGCTGCTACCATAGTGGGAACCATAGTTAGTGTTTGCTGCTGCATCGTGTTGATTATCAAGCATGGCAGTGCAGTGATGATCAGCAACTGCAAAATTGGCAACGGTTTCTTCAGCGAATGGAGGAGGATCATGGGTGAGGGGAACAACAAGAGGGTCGTCAGCAAGAATGGTGTGGCTTGCAAAATCATTTTCAGCTTCAATGAGAAAAGGAAGGATAGGGTAAGAAGACAAAGGGAAGTTAGGGAAAAAATTGGAGTCATATGTGGAAGAGAACATCTGCAGATTGGAAACCAAATTTCAGTGGGTTGAAAACCCTAGCTATTGTGCAGTGAGTAAAAAGATCACAATTATAACACAGAGGTAGCTTCTCTGCTCCTACTTAACGGTCCAAGTACAGTCCTACTACTCTTATATAATCATTTTCTGAGATTCCCCATCTCTATCTTTGAAAGGAGACGACTACTAGCTGCTAAGTACTAAGTACTACTATCATGACCATTAAAGAATTATTATTGTTTTTTTCAAGTATATTAAAAAATAAAAGAGAAGTGTGTGTGTTGTTGAGGAAAGTGAGGACAACAGAAAGGGAGATGTAGTTTAGGCAAATGAAGTACTTAGATCATAGTTTCATTTATTTAGTGAATACAACTACAATATTACCAATCTGGGTTAGGGCTGAGGCAGAAAATCTGGCTCAAGTATCACGACAGCACATCGATCAAAAGGACACAAATAATATTTTGGTTTGTGCCATGCATATTCAAAATACTACTAGCATATTCAAGGTCACCAACTTCGAGAAGAATGTCATACAAAAATTAAGTGACATACATCAACATAAGTATATATACTTCACAAGACGAATTCATTAATTATGGTAAAGATGAATTAAATTACATAAAAAGAATGCCAAAGGAAGTTAGAAAGAGAAGAGTGGTATATATGGAAAAAAATTGGGGAAAAAAGTGCTTACTTAGGGATAGTTTGATTTAGCTTTTAAATTAGAAGGTTTGTTAATTGAACTTTTAAGGGTAGTTATACAATTGAAAAAGAAAATAGCCCTAACTTTGTGGATCTAGTTTTGATGGGTTTTATCCGAAAGGTAATGAACTTTTGAAGTTGAGCCGTACAGGAAATGTAAAAGGTAGGTGAGAGGCTATAATAGCTTCTCAGCTGTTTGTTCTGTAAAAACTAAACCGCAAATATGCAAACTCGTCAGGAAAAATAAAATAAATTTTTTCATTTTCTGAAAAGCTGAAAGTAGTACAAATTGACTAAAACTTGGTGTTCTTTTTTAATGCGCCCACATAACTTCATTTCAATCCCGAAAAAAGCTCATTCATCTCTGACAGCGATATATTGCAGCTTCCCTGGGATACATATCTGTACTCGTTATAGTATTTAAGTATATGAATACGTAGCGCTAAAAAAACATTTAGTTATTTACATGCATATTATAATTCTATTTGTCACTTTAATTAATTCGTCAAAAATTGATTTCATTCGCTAGACTTTTTAACGGTCTAATATTGTACTATTTAGTTATTTACATGCATATTATGAGGAAAATTGAATGATATAAGTAAAAAAATAATGCGCAAATTGAATATTTTACCACAAAATAATTGTTAAGCCAGTACTATTGATATGTAACCTTGTTTGTCAAATTAAGAATAGAAATTAAAAGTATTTTTAAATACAATATATATATATATATATATAATTACTTTGAGAATTTCCAATTCCAGCCGCATGGTATAGTTTCAAAAATATGGTGCCAAGTAGATGCAGTGGCAGTGACAGCTAGCATTCAGTTTCAGAATGCCTTAAATTTGAAGTCTCACAAGAAGATTGAAAATAAATCTATTTCATGGAGCCACCCTCCAATTGGGAGCTACAAACTAAATTGTGATGAAGCAGTCAATGGTGACTTAAAGAAAGCCGCGATTGGAGGAGTTTTCAGGAATTCCTTGGGTCATCTTATTTTCTCCTTCTCTGTTGATATTGGATTTTGTTCTGTTGTCATGGCTGAATTGTGAGTCATTAAAATTGGCGTGCAGATTGCTTGGAGTCGTGGTAGTTTCGATCAAGTAGAATCAGACTCGCAAGTAGCAATTACATTGCTCACTAGTGGATGTCCTAATTACCATCCGTGCTTTAGTTTAAGTCAAGATATTGGAGGTAGCATTTTGTGGCATCATGCCTTAAGAGAATGAAATCAAGTGGCTGATTGTTTAGTTAAGTTTGGTTTATCTTTAGATAGATAGCTACAAATTTTTGAAATTGTTCCTCAATTTTAATTAACTGTAGTTTTAGCAATGTATCATCTATCACGTTTCCTCGTGATTTTTAATGTATCGTTCTTGGGATTTCCCTTTCCATTCAACAAAAAAAAAAAAGTTGACTATTAGATATTTTATGCATGATAGGAGGTTTTGCCTAAACAAGGCATTGCCAATGGATGCTTTGGAGCCAAACATAAGTGCATGTGAAATTGTTGTATCATTGTTAACTCAACGGCAAAGCCTATAAATAAGCATTATTTACTCAAGAGTTTGCATGTACTGGTTGGATGAAAATGAGGGCACGAAAGACTATGTCAATTTAATTTTTGACGCACAATATCCACGTTATATATTGCTAAATTGTAAAATTACAATTAAGGTAGTATAATAATTTATGACATATATTTCAAAATAATTAACTTCAATATAAGTATAACATTGTGTTATAATAAAATATTATTAAAAAATAGAAATTTTATAATTAAAACTATGTTTTATAAAAGAATACGGAAAATTGAAACCAAGTTAGATAACCCAAAGGTATAACTGGAACTCATTTTTTAAAAATATATTACATTTAATTACTAAAACTTAAATTCATCAAATTAGAATTAGACCGGAAAAATTCACCAAGACTAATAAGAAAATTAATTAATTTAGTTAGTAATATTAAACTTATCCTAAATTTATGTTTTTTTTAAAATTATCCATAACATTAACGAGACATACTTTTATTCTTTATTCAAATATTTTTATTAGTTTAAATTATTTTAACCAATTATCTCATCATTAATATATCTATGCATATTGCTTTATTTTTTATTGGTTATGCTTGTCATTTTCTAAACCAAATTCTTTCTTGTTCGTTACATTGAAGGTGCAAGTCATGTAGGTTGGAGTAATAGGCTTTACCTATAGGAGGGGTTATGTAGCAGAATTTTTTATGAAAAGGACCAAAGGAAATATAAATTATGAAAACTAAAACCACAACTATTCAAGCCTTGGAATACAAGCGAAAATATGCTGATTATATATGATAAGAATCAACTTTAACTTATTTATATAATTAATATAAGTGCCGATAAAAAAAAATTATACAATATATGTTTATTTTTTATGTCTGATATGACATTCATAATATACTATTAATTTAGAAGTTTATTTTACTTTAACGCTTCCAAATAGGGTATAAAATTTTCTTTCAATAAGATTATAGGCTTGATTCTCTATTTAGGTCAAATGCTTAATATATAAAAAAGATAAATCGACATATAATTTGAATACATTATAAAAAGTTAATATACTAATAATATTAACAAAAGATTATTATTTTTATTTACTTAATTAAATTGACCAGTCTATTAAACTTAAAAAAGACTTTTTTGAATAGTGAATTCGTTGTAAATTAGTGATGGACAACTTCAACTCGTGCAACTTCAATAATAATGAATTTGGTACTTTGCTGAAAAATTATAGATTGAACATTCAGTTTATTTTAGTGTTAAGTTTGCCCGTGTACATGATTAAGTGAGACGCTCATACTCTAGCTAAGATATCTAGATTGTTTGTTAGTCCCCAAGTTTTTAATTCAGTTCCACAATGTATTTAGTATGTTCTTATGGTTGAAATAATGTGATGCTTTCCTAAAAAAAAGATTTTTTGAATGTCTAAAGCCCTAAATACTAGTTTTTTTTAATCAAATAGGTTTTAAAAAAAGTCTTAATTAGCCTAGTTTATTAAGTAAAAAAAAAAAAAAAAAGCCTAAGCAAAAATTTAGCTTGATGTAGGTTAGATCAATGATCCTTGCCAAAAGGTCTGACTTATTTACACTTCTAATTTCATGTCATTACCAATCTTTAGAATTTTGAAAACCAAATCAAACTAATTGGTTGAACCTGTCAACTGTTAGATATGAATAAATTACAGAAATGGCGTAGAGAAAAATCGGTCAAAATTGATAATTAAATATCAATAAAAAAATTTGTTTCACAGCAAGTCAATAAAAAAGTTTAGTATAACATTATTTTTTTTTAAAATAATCTAAAGTATTTATCATAAATTTTTATTTTAGATGTTAACTCGTTATTGTTAATAAATGTTGTTATGCGTTGTGGAAACTTATATATTTTATTTTTACGTACATTTAATTTTAAAATTTAAAACTTATAAAAATATATTTTACTTTTATTCTTTTAGTATTATAAAGTTGTAGCCTTACGTTTCTTTGATATTATTTTGTGTTTAATTTAGTTATTGCTGTTAATTATTATTACCATAATTGAATCATTTTTAAGTTTTAAATCAGTACTATAATGAGTTCAATGACTATTCTGATTTTAAAAGCAATGCTAATAACTCAAATTTTATGCTATATCTTAAAGCATAAACATAAGATTCTATAATTACTGGCTTTCAAACTACAGTAGCTCTCTGTTTGCAAACACTGCTAATAATAATCATAGTTCAATTCAATTGATCATAAATTCAACTGTTACTTCTCTATCTGTTTTTTCATTTTTAAGAAGAATTGAAGCAGCGTGCAAACTAAACCCTCCAATATACTAGGACCACTAACCACTTTACCCTTAATTTGTACAGAATCTAAATTGATTATAATGGCTGTTTAATAAAATGTTGCGAGGAGATGTAAAAAAAAAATACACTCTTTTAAGATTTTGCCACGTTATCTAAAAAAAGGGAAATGGATGGACCATGCATGTTGGGTGATACAAACCTCACAATAAGAGATATGCACCCTACACTGTCTCATAGTGGACCGGCTAGTTAACATAGCAATAATTGCATTGATAGCTAAGCAACAGTTGGCATGCATCCAATCCATCAACCTAGAAACTAAACATTTGATCTTTGATGTGCGTGTTCACTACACTGAATACTAATAGATATATAGATATCTTTCTCATTTTTCAATGAGAATAAAAAATTGTGATATTAACATCTGAATCCGAAGTAGAATTGGTAAATTCATTGGGTCACCCGATCTGGTTCAGTCTGGATTTTTTTGGGTCAGTGTAAATTGGATCAGGTTAGGTTATCCTGTCTTGAATTTATTGTATGTTACAAATTTGATGATCTAGTCTAGCTTTTATATCAAGCTGGTAGGTCAATTTATAAATTAAATATGTTTTAAGTATAAATAAATAAAATTGAACTTAAACATGTTTGATTTGTCGCACCATAAGGAAGTCTTGTATTAAAAGAACTGCGCCATTTGACACTCCTTATTATGAGTATTTTACCAGTAAAATACTCACAATGAGGAGTATATTACATGTTTCCCCCCATTAATACTTATAGAAATATAATAATCTATTTTTTCATTTCTTATCACCTCCCCTTATTTTCTTATTAAGGCAACTTGCTTTTATTCTTTCGATCAAATAAAAATAAGAGAACCTTTCTCTTACAAATCGTAATATTAATGTGTAGTCTTTTGATTCTCCTAATTAACACAATCTTAGATTCTTCTTTAACTCATCTCTTTTGGTCTTATCAACACAATCGCAGAATCTTTTGATTTAAGTTTTCAATTCATTTTTCAAATCTTTCCTCTCATCAATTGCTAGATTAGAAGAAAGTAGTAATTGTTTTTTAGAGTTCTTCATCAAAATTATAAAAAGAGAAGTATTTGTATACTTAATTACTTAATGAATTAGCAAACCACTCTTAATATAAAATGCATTAAATGATGAGATAAAAAAAAATTGCACGTGAAGCTCATTTGATGTCATTCACGCACCTGTCTTTTCAATTTTTTTGACTACATATTATCGGATTCTGTAACCTTTTCAAAATGACTGGTATTACCTCTTGACGTCCTCCATTTCACGTGCAATTTTACAAGTAATGTTTGACAAAAAAGAGGGAGAGAGTGAATTATATAATATTAAAAGTGAAATTTTATTAATATAATATTAGAGGAGATAATAAATAAATAAATAACAATTTTATAAAAATATTGAAAGTAGTAATACAAAATTAGAATACATTGTACGTTATTATAAGGTATAAATTCAAACGCTTCTTCATCATTTTAAAAAAATATTTATAAGCCATTAAAATAAATTCATTTACTATATACTTTTATTTTAATTACTTTGATAATTTTACAAACTAATCAAAGTAAACTATAATTTAAATGAAAAGAAATGCCAAAAATACTATTGATACTTTAACTTGTCCCACCAACTATTATTGTATCTACTGTGTGTTGTTTGAATGTAGTTTCTTGGTGGCATGCGCAAAGCAGAGGGAATATTAAGTGGTTTCATGGACATTAATTGACAGAGGTGGAATGAAGATATTTCTAGGACTAGTACCGCTCTCGTTGCAATAGTTTGATCGTGTCAATAAAATGTTTCTGAGCCCCATTAGCTAAGTTATATATAGTTTGAAATAGTCTTCAGGGGAAGATCTTGTTCTTAATTGCTCAGTGCTTGTAGCTTCATGTTTACTATTCTGACAAAAAGATCAAACGTGCAAGTAAAACGATATGAGTATTAATATAAAGTCGCAGAATATTGACATGATTTGTTATCTAAAACTTATAGAAATTGATGATTAAAGTGATTGACATGTAATGAAAAGTAGAAGATTATGCTAGAAATGCAATGAAATGGCAGAATATCATCAAGTAAATCGTATTTAAGAAATTTTCAAATAACCAGTGAACGTACGAAATTGAGGTGAAATTAATAATGAGTGATGAAACATTGCTGGAATCGGATTTCGTAGGAACCTCTACACATGTAATCAAAATCTTAGATCACAATTCTACTTCAAAGAATTTTTTAAGAAATGTAAAACGAAATTTATTAAGTTGAAACTCGATCTAAGCACAAGGAGTTCGCGAGCTATTACAGCGTGCATATCAACAGCGTTCCAGATTCGGCCATGGAAGAGATTTAGACAGAACTCCACGCCCAAAACCTTCTCCAACGAACTTATGAATCGATCGAATGCATCTTAACTTCGTGCATTGTCCAATTATAAACGAGTTTATCCATCTAAAATTGTCATATCAGCTTTAGCATCTAGGGATGACAAAATCAACCCCAATCCTATAAATATCCTAAAAAGTTATATGAAGAATGGTTTTTAATTAATTGACATGTTAATGCATGACCAAATTAAACTCATAAAAGTAAAGATGCTTATGTGGAAAACTCTTATACAATTGAGCGGATTTTTTTTCCACGGTAATTCAGTTTTCTTCCGTTCAATTTATTTTTTTATTTCCGCTCAGAATAAGAATATTTCTATGACTAACTTTCCAATTGAAATAAATTTAGAATAAACACTCAATTTATGTTTCACAATTAAAGATTGAGATGTTGTAAGATCTCAGATAATATACTTATATCTTTTCATTTATTACGTATTCAAATTTGAAATTTAATGTGTGTCGTAAGTAGAACTTTAAAATAAAAAAAAAAATATTTATTATATCAAAATGACAAAAAATATTTAATACGTATTATTTAAGAAAAAATATGTAGTAATATATTTATATTTTAATATCTATTCACATGTAATTTTTTTAAAGAATGTATTATATACTGATTAACTAAAATATTTTTATATCAACACTTATTTTGCATTTTTATGAATTTTCTTGTCGCATTTTTTTTCTTTATTTGGCATATTTAATAATGACTATTCTTTGATAATCAATCATTATTGTTACATCGTACATATTGTTCGAACTATATGAAGTGTCCATTGCATGTGACTGTGATAATGTTTTGATACAGGCCTCTATTTGCCGCTTATTAATTAATTTGATAACAGTCCGTACTGATCAATTACTTATCCTTCCTCCATCATAATTAATCTTGGTACTCTCGAATGCCACAACACTGACTAGTCTCTTCGATCATAAGAAAAAGCCAATGAACAAAAGAAGACAAAACATAATAAGAGTATCCTTTGCATAACAATGTCTAAGTTTATAAAATTCAAACAAAAACGCAATCACACACAGTGGACTTCACTTATCCACTAGCTGATCAAGATCGCCGCGTCCAAAACAACTGGACCCCAAAAGCCATGCACAACAACACGTACTCACAAAGGTGTCAATCGTGCAGCCCAAAACATTCACCAACTCAACCCATCATGAGCCCACATATTTTGTAGTTTCCAACCCAACCTCAAAACTCAAATTAAAGCTCGTGTTCTCTTCCGCCACCTCATTTTTGTTTATTTCAACACCCGTCATACTGCATGCCACCCCGTGGCCAAATGTCCATGCATGTTAACAAGACCTATATCTATCCTATGACTATAAATATCTACAATGTTGTTCCAGGTTTTCATCATCAAGAACCAGTTCAATATCCTAGTATACCGTAATAAAGAATTTAAAGATATACTATGATGAGAGCGCGGTTCCCATTGCTGTTGCTGGGAGTTGTTTTCCTGGCATCAGTTTCCGTCTCATTTGGCATTGCGTATTGGGAAAAGCAAAACCCCAGTCACAACAAGTGCCTCCAAAGTTGCAATAGCGAGAAAGACTCCTACAGGAACCAAGCATGCCACGCTCGTTGCAACCTCCTTAAGGTGGAGGAAGAAGAAGAATGTGAAGAAGGTCAAATTCCACGACCACGACCACAACACGGTGAGAAGGAGGAACAAGAATGGCATCACCAGAAGGAAAAACACGGAGGAAAGGGAAGTGAAGAGGAAGATGAGGATGAGGATGAGGAACAAGATGAACGTGAACACCCACGTCCATTCCCACGCCCACACCAACCTCATCAAAAGGAAGAGCACAAGCATGAGGAAAAGCACGAATGGCATCAGAAGCAACAAAAACAGCATGGAAAGGAAAGTGAAGAAGAAGAAGACGAAGACGAGGATGAGGAGCAAGACCAAGAGAGCCAAGAAAGTGAAGGTTCTGAGTCACAGAGAGAACATAAGAAGAAGAACCCTTTTCACTTCAACTCTAAAAGGTTCCAAACTCTCTTCAAAAACCAATATGGTCACGTTCGCGTCCTCCAGAGGTTCAACAAACGCTCCCCACAGTTTCAGAATCTCCGAGACTACCGCATTTTGGAGTTCAACTCCAAACCCAACACCCTTTTTCTTCCCCACCACGCTGACGCTGATTACCTCATCGTTATCCTTAACGGTTAGTATTCCTTTCCTCTCAAAATAAATAAATAAATAAAACAAAACAATCATTTTATAAAACTAATCTTACTATGACACTTATCTAATTAATTAATAACATCATCACATGCTTTTACTTCTTGTAAAATTATGATAATGAATTTGTTTTATTAATTATAGGGACTGCCCTTTTTACCTTGGTGAACAACGACGACCGAGACTCTTACAACCTTCAATCTGGCGATGCCCTAAGAGTCCCTGCAGGAACCACATACTATGTGGTTAACCCTGACAACGACGAGAATCTCAGAATAATAACACTCGCCATACCCGTTAACAAACCCGGTAGATTTGAGGTACTACTTATTCTTTATAACTAATTAATTAATTATTCTTCTATTTTGTTTCCAAATGTTTAGATCAATCTTTTTCTTTTCTCTGCAGAGTTTCTTCCTATCTAGCACTCAAGCTCAACAGTCCTACTTGCAAGGGTTCAGCAAGAATATTCTAGAGGCCTCATACGATGTAAGCAACCAACACACCATGTAATTTCAATGCCATTTAGTGTTTATCCAAGTCTTACGCTAGCATATTCAATATTATCATTATCCTTATATTTGTTTCCGCCCTTGATTTTATAGAGCGAATTCGAGGAGATAAACAGGGTTCTGTTTGGTAGAGAGGAGGGGAAGCAACAAGGGGAGGAGAGGCTGCAAGAGAGTGTGATTGTTGAAATCTCAAAGGAACAGATTCGGGCACTGAGCAAACATGCCAAATCTAGTTCAAGGAAAACCATTACTTCTGAAGATAAACCTTTCAACTTGAGAAGCCGCGACCCCATCTATTCCAACAAATTTGGCAAGTTGTTTGAGATTACCCCAGAGAAAAACCCTCAGCTTCGGGACTTGGATGTCTTCCTCAGTGTTGTGGATATGAACGAGGTAAGCAGAAAAACTGAACGTCACAATTGAGTTCTATTCTCTTTCTTCTTAGTTAGAGAAACCTATTCTTGAGACTTTAAATAATGAATTACTTTTTTCTTTGTTCACAAATATAGGGAGCTCTTATGCTGCCACACTTCAATTCAAAGGCCATAGTGGTACTAGTGATTAATGAAGGAGAAGCAAACATTGAACTTGTTGGCATTAAAGAACAACAACAGAGACAGCAACAGGAAGAGCAACCTTTGGAAGTGCGGAAATATAGAGCTGAATTATCTGAACAAGATATATTTGTAATCCCAGCAGGTTATCCAGTTGTGGTCAACGCTACCTCAGATCTGAATTTCTTTGCTTTTGGTATCAATGCCGAGAACAACCAGAGGAACTTCCTTGCAGGTACATATTTTATATATCACAATCAAATAGAATATACTGTTGAAGTGATGTTACTTTTTTTGTTTATTAATTGCATGTGAAACATAGCTGATTGAGCTATTTCTAATCCTTTGGTGATTGAAAATTCGAAGGTTCGAAAGACAATGTGATAAGCCAGATACCTAGTCAAGTTCAGGAGCTTGCGTTCCCTGGGTCTGCAAAAGATGTTCAGAAGCTAATAAAGAGCCAAAGTGAGTCCTACTTTGTGGATGCTCAGCCTCAGCAGGAAGAGGAGGGGAATAAGGGAAGAAAGGGTCCTTTGTCTTCAATTTTGAGGGCTTTTTACTGAATAAGTCTGTATTAAAATGTATGCTGTAATAAGCTCATAGTGAGCGAGGAAAGTATCGGGCTATGTAACTATGACTTGAGCTCCATCTATGAATAAATAAATCAGCATATGATGCTTTTGTTTTGGGTACTTCAACTGTCTGCTTAGCTAATTTGAAATGATTGGCACTTGGCACGTATAAATATGCTGAAGTAATTTACTCTGAAGCTAAATTAACTAGATTATGATGAGTGTATTATATACAAAAGACATTAAATCAGATACATCTTGGACAAAGTGTCACGGTCTACCAGAAAATAAATTGCATTTGTTTTTGGGTCTTTCAGACTAACAAGATCTGAAGTTTAAACAATTCTAAGAGGTATCATGTAGCAATGTCCTGCCACCATATCGAATTCAAACAGAGTGAATGAGAGGAAAGATCTTTAAGATCAATTGAGCATTGTACAATGATAGTTTATTTCCAAAGTTTCAATAGAATGAGTACACATCACGATTTTATATATACTGTATTGAATCAGACTAATGAATTACTAACATAAATCATTGGATGGTTAATACACAGAACGAGCTTGAATTGCTTATTGCTTTTAGTGGCAAAGAGTATTTTTGCTTAAAATTAAAGTGTTGTGCCAGAAGGGTGAAAGTCCAAAAAAACTCTGCATAAGGAACAATGCAAGAAAGAAGCACAGTACCAAGAAAGATACAATAGAACAGAATTAGTAATTAAGATAAAAACTAGTGCTTTTAACTAGAATAACTAGTTTTCTTGATTTAGTAATTTAATTAATTAGTCTTATAAAAAGGATATTATGAAGACCAATCATCCATAACAATGATTATTCTTTAAACATCAAATCAGCCATTATACTTCAATACTGTTGGCAAAAGAATAATTTTAAAAATCAGGAACCAAAAAAATTTTCATTCATACAGCAGAACGCATTGTTTCTGTTACATTAACAGGCTTCTATTATCTAACAAGTTAACGAACCATGAATCAAATCCACAGAGAAAATAGTGTTTGATAAAAGATTTATGGTAGCCTTGAATGCTGCTGTTCCAATATCCACCGCTTCACCCATTGGGTTGCTTTCATGAATATCAGTGACTAATTGTTGCACTATCTTTCGCCTAACGTCGTGGCTAGCATCGAGAGACTTGTGGGTAAATAATTGAGTGTTGCATATTTTTCTGAGTTCCCTCCAAAGAGGTGAAATGGGCATGAAGGCAAGGCTGTATTTTTCATGGTTGAGAACTGACACGGATTGTGGAATGGTTCGGTTTGACAAGAACTGGTCATTGGTTAGAAGCACTTCTTTGGCCATTTGTGCTGAAGACACGACAAGTACAGTTGTTATTTGTCCCAGCTTTAGGCTCATTATTGGGCCATGAATCTTAGCAAGCTTTGCCAATGACTTGTGAGGCTTTTAACCCAATTCAAGGAGGTTCCCTATGATGGGAAAACCGGATGGTCCTGGTGGAAGCTTATGGTTTGCTTTTTTGGCTCTTGCAAGGAATGAACCCAGAAGAGCATGAACCATGGCACATGTCTAGATGAGCAGTGCACACTTGCAATGTCCATTATTGTCTAAAGGATTAGTGCGATGCAAGTGAATTGCTAACCAATTTCGAGGGAAAGAGAGGAAATGTTGGTTTGGTTGATGTATCTCTCCATTGCTATGGAACTCCATTTATGCATGATTTGTCAAACACCATATAACTTGAATAATAATGCTACTTTTTATTATCAACGTCAAAAAGTCATAGTCATACACTATGTATATGCCAAGTTTAGATTATGGTAAGCATCAGATCTAGGGTTGACCTTCTACGTCGAGTGGTAGACTCATTCTGCCCATAGTTTGTGAGCTAATCCAAAATATGTCAGTAATGGCAAACAAAAAATGATTTTTGGATAATTAAAAATGCTATTTGATATTTAGTGAAAGAAATAAAAAAAAGTATGATAGATGATAGTCATATTTTTTATTCTTAGGATCAAAGACAATATCATATATTTACAATAACTTACAGTAAGTGATATTGATATGGTAAGAAAAAAAGAAAAATAAATAAAAATAAAAATTATTTATTAAGTGTTTGAAAAATTAGAATATTCAATATTAGTATTAATGTTGAATAGTTGATCCTCATTACTATAGGTAGTGGGTGTGCGGAAGCCTGGGTGGGCTTTTCCAAACTAGTCTTGGCTTTTCGGGTGTTTGGAATGAAACCTTCAAAGTAATCATTATGAAAAAAGTTAATTCAATTTACTGGTTATACGCATTGAATTTGTAAGTTTAAGCTTTGAAAACCAAGTCTTTCTACTTTTCAAATCGTTAGTGAGTTAGGTTATTTACGATATATTTGGAACCGTGGTATAAAATTTTCTTTTTTATTGTTTAAAAAATATAAATGAAATTAAACGAAACAAATTTGATTTCATTTCATATAAATTATTTATGTTTTATTGTAAATATATCTAAATAATAACCCGAGTTTATTCAGTTGCACTCCATTTTATTTTATTTGACTTCACTCACTATTAAATGTTCAATATAACCTAAGAGAATGCCAAAATTCTGCTTCGTATATATGAACGATATACATTTTCTCCACCTGACATAGTGGAGGAACAACGTAAAAGAGTAAGACCAGGTCTATGAATCCGTTGAATATATTGTTGAATGCTTGGTCATTGAGCTTTTGCATGCCATATGGTTTTTTATTAGTTAAACTTTCGAGAGAAATATTTACACGATAATCTCCAATTTCAACACACTCAAATTCTAAAAAAAGTCAAGCATCTTTCATATATATATTTTTCGAAAGCTATAAGATATTAATTAAACTAATAAATTGATGCTTCAATAATTAATAAACAAACATATATATGGAGTATTTAATAGTGAGAAAAAAACATAGACTGACGTAATATAATATAATTTTATATAATATTTTAATTACAAATTATTATTTATAATAAATTTATTAACTTTCACATTAATTATTTTAAAAATTATACATACAATAATTTATACTTGTTAAATAATAATATAAAACTATTTTATATAATCATTAAATTTGATTAGACATGTAGTTTATGGCAGAAGATACTGTATGGCCGGATAGAGAGAAATATCGCTTCTATTTCCTTGCACCGATGTCAAATTGACTGGACTACTGGAGGGTTCTCAGTTTGTACTGTTTATCACTGTCGAATAGGTCATCATCCTGTAACGCCTAACGAATTTGAAGACAAAAATACTTTGTTTCATTTCCACATAAAATGGGTATGAAATAAAGATAAAAAAGAGACACATGAAAATAAGAAAAATGAGAAAGAAAATAAGGGTCGATCTATATGGTAAGGAAAAAAAGAATAAGAAAAGGTTGAATCTAAAGCTAAACTCTAAACTACATTACAAAGCCAGGTTTTCCGTCGATAGATTTTATAATGTAACAGTAAGCTTATATCCTTCCATTTTGTCGAGTGAAACCGATGAATGTGGTCAGCATTTGACACGGTATTGTGCATCCAACATGTATTGGAATAAATATATGCCCAACACTCAAACTCAATTTATTACATCCTACATATGTATGTAATTTTCCAAATACACAAAATTTTATCTAGAGAAAGGAAACCATGACTTTGTCACGTTGGCTAGCTAGTTAAAAGTATGTGAATCACGTAATTAGAGTATAAGTGATATGAGGTCACCAAAGGGTATAAGTGATATATTTCAGCATAACTATCCTATATGCACATGCTTATAGTATAAATGATTTACTTTTTACTCAATCTGTTATTAATTACATTTAGCTAGAAATGAAATAACTTTTGAGTCGGAAAGGCAAATGAATCAGATCGCATACATTACACAAAGATCATGAACAACTCTTTAATTGTTTATTTTGAGAGGAACAATTCGAAGGGGCTGAGCTTTTTGCAAGGTAATTCCAAATTTATCATCCATGTTGATATCTTGTGTTTCTATGTCATGTCCAAGCTTCCAATCAAAGGAGTTGATAAGAGAACCCAACATCAACAATAACATCCTATTGGCCAATGACAAGCCAGGGCATATTCTGCGCCCAGCACCATATGGTGCAAGCTCAAAGTTCCGTCCTTTGACATCAATATCAGATCCTAGGAACCTGTCTGGAGAAAACATAGTTGGATTATCCCATAATGTGGGATCCCTGCAAATAGTCCACATATTAACCAGCACTTTTGCATCTTTTGGGATGGTGTAGCCACCTATATCCACATCCCTATCAGCTTTTCGTGGTAGTAAAAATGGAACTGGGGGGTGCAACCTTAATGTCTCTTTTACTATTGCTTGCAAGTATGGGAGTTTACCAATATCTCCTTCCTCAATAGGATTACCTTTACTAGTGATTTGCACAAGCTCTTGTTTTGCTTTTGACATTACATGTGGGTGGTGGACTAACTCAGTCATCGCCCATTCAAGGGTGGATGCTGTTGTATCTGTTCCCGCAACAAATATATCCTATTCAAGTCAACCATAAATTTCAATTACTAAGTTAGACAGTGATTCATAAAATAATATAATTTAAAATAAATAAAATAGATATATAAGATTGGTTTAATGATTGAAAAATGGTGAAGAAAAGATCCCAACTGATATTTCTAATAAAATTAACATTTATCGATAAAAAAAATTAAAGTAAATGACAATGCGGAGGATAGGAGAAGAGATTAATTACATGTGATAGATGTTCAATCATATTCTTGTCCATATACTTGTTTTCTTTTGAAATGTTGAGCATGGCATCTAACATGTCATTATGGACTTTCCCTTCCTCCCTCTGCTTCAACCGTTGGCTAACCAAGTTGTCAAACATGTCCAGCACCTTTTTTGAGTTCTTACTCTGTCGTCTTCTGACGCTCTGTGGATCAACCATCTTCAACACTGGGAAAAAATCTGCCAAGTTTGGTGATCCAACCAGCTTTGTGATATTAGTCACCAAGTCCTTGAACTCTTCTGCTTTACCTGTAGAGTGAATCAAATCCACAGAGAAAATAGTGTTCGATAAAAGATTTATGGTAGTCTTGAATGCTGCTGTTCCAATATCCACTGCTTCACCCATCTGGCTGCTTTCATGAATATCAGTGACTAGTTGTTGCACTATCTTACGCCTAACGTCTTGGCTAGCATCAAGAGACTTGTGGGCAAATAATTGAGTGTTGCATATTTTTCTGAGTTCCCTCCAAAGAGGTGAAATGGGCATGAAGGCAAGGCTGTATTGTTCATGGTTGAGAACTGACACAGATTGTGGAATGGTTCGGTTTGACAAGAACTGGTCATTTGTTAGAAGCACCTCTTTGGCCATTTGTGCTGAAGACACAACAACAGTTGTTATTTGTCCCAGCTTTAGGCTCATTATTGGGCCATGAATCTTAGCAAGCTTTGCCAAAGACTTGTGAGGCTTTTCACCCAATTCAAGGAGGTTCCCTATGATGGGAAAACCGGATGGTCCTGGTGGAAGCTTATGGTTTGCTTTTGTGGCCATTGCAAGGAATGAACCAAGAAGAGCATGAACCATGGCGCATGTCAAGACAATGAGCAGTGCACAACTTGCAATGTCCATTATTGTCTGTAGGATTAATGTGATGACAAATTATATGGCAAGAAATAGAATTGAAAGGCAAGAAAGAATGTTGGATGATGCTTTTCCGTTACATGGGAACTCAATTTATACATGATTCCTAATCAAAAGTAGATTTTAAAATAATCCCATATGTTACAAAGTAAACGCCGTATAAGTAGGTTCAAATCAGGTTACTGCATTCTGAACAGAGTAAAATAATGTAGACTCATTCTTCCTAAAAATTGCGATCCCAATTCAAACGGAATCCGCTTAGAATCGGCAAAGCTCAAAATCAAAATGTAATCATATGTTTTTAATGTATTTATATGTTATTTGGTGTTAATGAAGTTTGTTGAATTAACGTATCACTGTGCCACTATTAACAAAATGCATCGTAGAAAAAAAAATCCTTATTTTTAACAAAAAAAAAAATCCTGTTATTTGGTCAAGGTCCAACACTAGTTCGCTTAAAAGAAAATTAATTGTCAATAATTGTGTTTTACTAAATTCATTAATAAAAATGTCCACCGACACCTAAAAAACATAGAAAATGCTAAAAAGAACACTACAAGAGTGCAACATATGAATAATGACAGACCAGACAGGCAGCTCAACACTAACAAGTAGCAACCTAAGCTTACAAATACCAAAAGCAAAAAAACACTTTTTTCTCCTGCAACAAAGAAACAGAAATAAATCATTTTGTTGAGCGTTGACATGCAATGCAATGGTGTTTTTATGTGCCAAACGCACTCTTTGCACCGCGTTTACCAAACAGACGGCCACATTCACACGTCTCTATTGAGGTGCAACGTGCACTAACCAATCCATTAGGGTATAGTCGTAGACAGAAACTGAAAGCAGGGACCAAACCAGAAAAAAAGTACTAGGGTGCAAAAAATAAAACACATGAATTGAAAATGATTTATAATTAAAATTGTTTCTTTTCTTCGTAAAAGTTAACGTATACATCAAATTAAAAGTAATTTAAAATGTAATAATAAAAATCATTTTAAAAATCAATATATAAACCAGAAAACATATTTGAAAATAATGAAAGTAATTAAAATTGTTAAGAAAAGTAATTAATATATAATTGCAAAAACTATATACAACACATGTAATAATTATATTACTATAATTAATATTTTTTTTTTGGTAAACTATATTACTATAATTAATATAAGAACATAAATTAATTCATATAGCGGTTAACATATATTTAAAGTCAACATAAAATGAAATAACTATATCTAAAACTAACATGAGCAATGAAAATAATTAATATATATAAAATTATTATTATTATTACTATTATAAATAAAAATTCTAAAATAAAATAAAAGTAAAATTCAATACCACAACTGACAATAAGAATTCTGGTATAAAAAAAATTATCAACATAAAATAGGGGGCAAATGTATGATTTCTATGTGGCAGTGATGAGGCAACCTAGTTCCGTCACTACCAGGATGGAAGCCTAATAAAATTTAGTATTAAATCCTAAATTTTATTTTTTAATTTGTACTCCTAATTATTGCTTTTCTTTAAATTATTAAAAAATTGACACCAATTTATTTTGATATTTTTGTATATATTACCAAAAGTTCTTCTGTCCTTCGCGGGATGACTGAGCCAACGTTGGTTATTAGGTGTTAATTAACAAAGTATTTAGCTTTTCGTTCCATTTTAAACCAACTTTGGCTAATGAGTGAGCAGCCTCTTGTTATTTGGTCAAATCAAACGTTTCAATAATCAAAGTGGGTTCGGCAACTTAACAGATGGAACAGTACATTTCTTAGTGAATGTTGCCGACTTATGAGATGAGGATGCTTCCTATCCTATCTCTTTGGAAGAAAAAATAGAATCAATATAACAAATAGTAAGATCAGGTTTTGTTATATGCTTCAATGCGAGAATGTGCATGAACATAATTGAAAAGGTCATGGGAAAAAAAGAATGCTCCAATCTCAACAGCATAAACTACTGCTTTATCAATTCTACTGTTTTATCAATAAGGACTAGGATCTGTTCTATTCTCTTTAGATCACTAAAATGGAATGTCACCACAGTAAGGTATAAACTGTCACTGAATTTTATAGCATCATTGATAACAATCAGATAAAATTGTGACTGTTTCCATGCCTCAACCACCAACATGGGTAAAGAGAACGTAAACCTGATTATGTGCTTACATCCTCATTGCTTATAACATATATCCTTTGAGGCATATGAAACTGATAAAATAATGAAAGTATGGAACTATTACCAATAGTGATGAAAACGTTTATTATCTCTTACAATAATTTCTCTTCAAACAATTTTTTAGATTATCTTAATGGCACTATGACAATCTCCACAGATCTTTTTTGTGATACGTCTTAGAGTTATGACATTTTGCCTTATTTGAAATTTGATTCTTTCATCAAGTTTAGATAGAGTTTTTGTTATTGTTGTAGATTTTCTTATTTTATGTTGTTTCAGTTAGTTCCTTTAAATTTCAAATAAATTTGATGGTAGATAAGATTGTTTAGGAATTTCAAACTGATTAGAAGCCTATACCATTCTCATCTTATAAATTTCAGAGGTAACTTTCTATCAATTTTGATATCTCTATTTTCTCTACAAGTTTCAATGGAACATCTTATTTAAAAGTTCACATATCAATTAATGGCCATTAGGTCAATGATGGTGAGGATGCAAAATTGTCTTGCCAATAGTTCTCGAGAAAACTGCTTCAACCACTTGTTTGTTTCCTAGATCTTTCTCCCATACACAGTATTCGCAACATTTTTCACTGTTCTAGCCAATTCAACAGCTGCTCTAACACAAGTATCAGTGTTAACTTTAACAGATTCATCTTTGCTTCTTCTGGAATATCTAAGCCTTCAATGAAGTCTCTTATGCTCTCTTTGGTACTGCTCTCCCTCTGGTTAGTTCTTTTAACTTCTCATAAGGTTCGGGAACAACATATCTTCGCATAACCTGAATAAAATTTGCAGATGATTATAGTAGAATTTTTAAGGGGATAACAACAAGCAACACCAAGAGGAGTACACATCAATCCAGGACATAAATGTGGACATTTCATTCATGAAAGTCAGCAGCTTTACAAAATTAAATTTTTTTTAGCTCTACCTGAACCACATGAAGAAAATAATGCATCACCACAGAGAACTCAAGTCTTAGTATATTTTAAAGAATTCCAATATTCCATATATATATATATATATATATATATATATATTAAACTAAATAAAAATATAAAGCCAGAACTAGATAGCATATACTTACAGTCTGTATTGGTTCAGCAAGCACCTCCCAGCACTGGTTCAAGTCTTCACTCAAGCGAGCTTCATTAACCTAAATTGTAAATTAAAATATGACAAAAAAGCTCAATGAAGATACAAAAATGGAAAAACCTGCTGTATTTTCTCTAGATTTAACAGAAAACTTAAGAAACTTGCTCTATAGTTATGCAAATAGTCAGTGACAGACTTTGTATATGCATCCTGCTCAGATGAACAGTATACTCAGTTGAAGTAACAGTTGAGATAACAAAAATATATTATCTAATAATGCTATATTTCCAATAAAAAAAGATAATTAGAAAAGCAACAAAAAGCCCATCTTGCGCTGAATACCTGAAGCTTCCCTATTCCTTGAAGTGTGCTTTTGTAGGAAAGAAGAAAATGCCCTATGCCTACACCCATTTTCCTTAAGACAGTTGAATCAATCAAGTCCCTCTGCAGAAAAGAAAAAATGAATATAGAAAAACAATTATTTCCAAGAGCTAATCACAATTAGACTATAACTGTCACTAAATTATGCTAAAAGGTCAATAGATTACAAGGTTATCAAATCAAGATTCAAACCATGAATTGTCAAGCTAATTTTTGAATCTTGAGTCGTAATTCGTATTGAATCATAAGATTCAAAGACAATGAAAAATAACTTGAAATATATCATATAATTATAAATGTATAGTATTCAATTCAATGTAATATCTTTAAACTAGAAATAGATAAAGCAACTTAACCATAAGTCTCATAAAGAAAAAGTATACATTATAAATGAGTTTGTGACACCTCTATTTTGGAAGAATGGAAACAAAGCAATGAAACAGCCAAATAGAATGCATGCATTGAATGAGTGAGTGCCAAATAGAGTAGTGAAATAATCAAATAGGATAACCTCAGTAGTGTTCGTTCAATTCATTTTCATTTAACAATTTTAGTTTATATGACTTTCCAATTTCTTTCTTGAGATTGGAGAAAGAAAAGAAAAAAAAAATAATGAATGGTTAAATCGTGTGATTTGTATTGACGATATGAAATCATATGCGTATTATTCATTCATGTATTGTAAGATTTAGAATCATTTGACATTCATCTTATGATACAAATCACTAGCTAGCCAATTTGTACTATAGATTACAATAGCTTGCGTAACTCTTTCCATAGCACATTATTTGCAATGTGTACAAAAAATTACACAAACCAATTTCCAAAAGATATATTAGTAAAATCCTCTTGGCATCATAGTTTAGAATAATAGCAATACCAAAATGACCATAATAATACAAAAAAAAAATAATAATAATCAAACTCAAGTAGGCCTTGCCTGCTAACGCGAAATCGGCAACTTCATGCTTAGATGAGACAGACCTCCATTAGCTACACCTAGATTACCTTTGCTGTTCTCAAAATCAATAGGATTCGCTTTGTGAGGCATAGTTGAAGACCCAATCTCCCCAGCCTTAGTGGTCTGCATAAAAAGTTTTGTAAATGAAAAGATTATTGTCGCTCTTAAAGTATAGCAACATACTCAGGTTATTGCTACAATATCAGAAAGCTCACCTGCTTAAAGTAACCCAAAGATATATAGCCCCATACATCTCTATCAAAGTCAATCAATATATTATTGAACTGGATGAGCAAATGAAAAAGCTTTGCCATGTAGTCATGAATTTCAATCTGTTAACCAAATGGAGTAATATAATCAGCAGGATACATTAAGTTACCATCTCAAGTTGGCATCAGATGATCATGAAACGATAGCTTAACTTAGCGTTGATTTTGTAAGTACTCAAGATATATAACTATCATAATATAAGGACTAAACTTAAAAAAAAAAAATTACTTGAGATTCATTAACAATTGATGAAAATTTCTAAAACAATGTATATGTACACACCAACAGAGATAACAGAAGTCTAAAAAATATATATGGTTTCTGAGAACATCAATATTCAGTTTTATTTTATAAAAAAAATGCATAAACTTGAACAAAAAAAAAAAAAAGATAAAAGCATACCTGAGCAACATAAGGAATAAAACTTAATCCAAGAGATTGTACAAACTGTTCTGCAATGTGAGGCCAGTTAACTTTAGGATATGAAACAACATGTGCATTGTAATTTCCAACTGCACCAGAAAATTTCCCCAATATCTCAACCTGAGACAGTTCCTTCCTTTCTCTGCTTAATCCCATAGCAAATATCACCATTTCTTTTCCCAAAGTAGTTGGTGAAGCTGGCTGGTGAATACTGCATAATAATTACAAAGTTCAATCAAAACAAAGAAGAATTAACAACTAATGAAGTAAAAGAGCAATAATCCTAATGAATTACAAAAGTGTTTAAAAAGGAACTATGTAGTATCTCGTATCTACAGCCTTTCATATAACAGGAGTTCAAAAGCTAAAAAGACCAATTGGTTATCACTACAAAGTCAAAGCATTTGCAATAGCCCAATTTTACAGCCCACAATAATACATTGATTCTTAAATTTTCAACAAATGCACAAATGAACATACCTGTCCATGAGTGCAAGAAAGCATCGGGACATGAGCATTATCTTCAGCCATGTCACACAAAGCTTTGATTATTTTATCCATGACAGGAAACATGACAGAATTCATTGTTACCTTCAGCATCAAGGCATTTGCCAGATTATTTATATTCTCAGATGTGCAAGCAAAGTGGAAAAACTCAAGCACCTAAAAAAAAGGTTTTAGAATAACACAATCCATCAGAACTCATGATCAAAACAGAAAACAGCGTACCGCCTCATAGCACAAAGAAACACATATAAAGTGAACCTCCACCTTGACCACTTCTGCATTGGATTGGCCTTTCTGTTTCAAGAAGTCCTCCACTGCTTTCACATCATGATTTGTGACCCTCTCAATGTTCTTAACATCCAAGGCATCATCAACACTAAAGTCATCAATCAAGCCTTGTAAAAATAATTTAGCACCTTCACTGAAACTGGAACCTCAACAATTTCAGGAATCTGAGACAGTTGCAGCAACCATTTAATCTAACAGGAAGCATACACATATATACAACATCATTAGAGAGCAATACTACCCAAAAGAGAAAGTTCAAAACAGAAAATAAAAAAGGCTCTTTAATCAAAAGAGTCTAAAAAAGGGGGGGAATCAGCAAAAGAATACCTCAACAAGAACCCGAAAGTATATTAAGTCATATTCACTCAGAAAAGGAGACAGTTCCTTAACTTTGCCCCAATAACGACCATCCAATGGGATAGAGCCATCAAAGCAGAGAGCTCAAAATCAGCGGAATGAGGTCCAAAAATGTTGTGCGTGTGTAAGTGCTGAGGATGGCTTTGCAAGAGCAACCTCTGCTAGAGGAAGAAGGGAAAGAAACATAAGAAAAAGGAAGAGGGTGTTGTGTTGAACTTTGAAGGTTGGTTTTAAGGGGGCTGAAGCTCCCAAGTTGGGTAGCGTTAGAGAGTGCCACGAACTCCATGAATGGCTCTGGAGGAAGAACGCACGAACCCTTTCCACGAGATATTTTACGAAGTAATTTTGATTTTCTGCATCGGTTATCTTATTAACCGATGTAGGAAAGTAATTTTTGGAGATAACCAATTTTGTAAAAGCAAACTACCCATACCACAGATAATCTCCTTACTACAGCTTTTGCGTAAATAGTTTTTTCTTTTTATCTATTTTCATAAAAATAATACTTTCAAGACTCAATCACACTAATTGAATCGCACCCAGTCTTTTTTTATTATTAACTTTACAAACACACGATCTCTATTAAAAAAAATTGAAATAATCATTATATAAAACTACCAAAGGATTAGATGGTCTTATATTCTTAATTTCAAGCAATAAATCAGGCAGATATATTCAGAATATGCTTAAGAAAATATTATATGTATATATTGTTATATATTATATTTTAATTTACATATTTAAATAACATATATATATATAGTTATTTATATCTTAAAATACTTTTTATTATATATATATATATAATTATATTATCTCATGCTGTCTGTCTAATGTAATTTATATATTATTAATATATTAAAAATTTTAATTATAATATAATTCATGCATTCAAAAAGTTTTTTGCTTAAGCTCCCCCAATAATGAAAGTATGGAACTATTACCAATAATCTTTACAAGAGCACCAGCCATCTTTAAAGCGATGAAAACGATTATTATCTCTCACAATAATTTCTCTTCCAACAATTTTTGAGATGAACTTAATGGCACTATGACAATCTACACAGATCCTAAGATTTTTTGTGATACGTATGGGCACTCCACGAGGGAGAGCTATGAGGCCAAAAGCTAGAGCAATCTTCTCACTGTGGTACCACACTTCTGAAGCCTTTTCTTCTTCTTCTAAATCAAAGAGCGATAGATTGGCATCAGGAACATACCCAGCTTTTTTCATCTCCCCTCTCAGCTTAGCTAGCATTGCCTGAATTTCAGAGTTCTTTTCATGAGAACTATCCTTTGCTTGGAAAACATGGACTCTATTCTTTACAGCAACCCAACTATAACCAACATTTTTTTTAATACCAATATCTCTCATTTCCTTCCTCACAATAGTGGCTTCTTCCCATCTGCATTTAATAATTGCAAGCATTAGCAAGAGAGCCATAAACAATGTTGAGTCAGAAGGAAGAGACAGTTTTAGTTTTGGCTAAATATGTTAAAGCAACTGCAGAAAAATGAAACAACAACAACAACAACAAAAGCCGTATCCCACTAGATGCAGCAAATGAAAAGGAAGACAATTCTTTGACACTAATTATGATGTGACAAGTTATTCTACCAGATAAAATTAACAATGCACCTAACTAGTCAAGACTGTTAAAGAAGGAAAACTAGTTAGCATGGTTTTGAATTATTACCTGCCAGCAGATGCAAGCATGTTAGAAAACACTACATGATTGCCAGAGTCATCGGGATCAAGCTCAAATAATTTTTCGGCTGCAATTTTCCCCAACTTCGTTTTCCCATGCATCTTGCAAGCCCCGAGTAGAGCTCCCCAAACAGATATAGTTGGAAGAATTGGCATTCTTTTAATAAATTCATATGCACGATCTACCAAACCAGACCTTCCAAGAAGGTCCACAACGCATGCATAATGCTCAGCACCTGGTTCAATTCCATACCTCCCTCTCATGGATTCAAATATCTGCAAGCCTCTCTCCACTGCCCCTGCCCTACTACATGCTGACAATACCGAAACTAATGTCACATAACTCGGTGCTATGCCACAGCTGCCCGATGTCATCTCCTGAAAGAGACTCAAAGCCATGTCAACATCACCCAGATGTGCATATCCACCTATCATTGCATTCCAAGTGACTAGGTTCCTCTCAGGCATTTCTCTAAAGACTAGCTCCGCATACTCTATACTTCCACATTTTCCATACAAGTCAACAAGTGCACTCCCAACAAATATATTATCCTCAACACATGCTTTAATAGCTAGAGCATGAACTGATCTTCCCAATTCAAGCCCTCCAAGCTCAGCACACGCACTGAGTACGCTTGATATCATGAAATCCGTCAGCTCAACTTCCTTCCTCGCCTTCAGGAAAACCATACATGCCCTCTCTTCCTCGTGGTTTTGCACAAGAGCAGCAAGCAAAGAGCACCAAGAAACAACATTCCTCTTGCTACTACCAATTCTACTAAAAACCAATTCAGAAGACACAATGTCCCCACATTTTCCATAGAAATCAATAAGTCCATTAGAAACAGAAACATCGTCCCTGTACCGGCTCCTAACTATAAATCCATGTAACTGACGCCCAAGCTCCAAACTCACCATGTCAGCACACGCATTGAGAAATGCACAAAATGTTATTGCATTAGGCTCTCCATCCACACAAAGAAACTTCTTAAACGCGGCAATTGCATCCAAACACCGACCATCCTGAACTGCATTAGACATATACGCATTCCACGTGGCCAAGTTTCTGTGCGGCATTTCATCGAACATGTTGCGAGCCTCGGGTCGAAGGCCCGTTTTGCTGTACATGTCAAAGGCGCTGCACCCGACAAAAACGTCCAATATATTGCCACCCTTTAGGGCAAGGGCGTGGAGCTGTTTCCCGGTGACGGGCATGTGCAACAACGCCGAGGCTTTGAAGACGCAGGGAAAAGTGAAGTCGTTAGGGAGGACGCACTCGCGGCGCATGTTAGAGAAGTGGAGGAGGGCGGAGGCGAAACGACGGTTGTGAACGCAGCCGGAGATGAGAGAGGTCCAGGTGACGACGGTGCGAGGGTTGGTGAGTGAGAGAACGAGTTGAGCTGAGTTGGGAAGGTCGAGTTTGGAGTACATATTGACGAGGTGGTTGCAGAGGAAGGAGGTGAGAGGGGTGTCATGGGTTCTGAGGATGTGCGCGTGGACGGCACGGCCGAGGAGGGAGGAGCGACTTGAAACGGCTGATTCCAGCAAAGAACCAAGCAGGTTTGGAGGACGCAGCACGTTCATAGGTTTTTCTTCTTTTGATGTTCAGGAAAAGCACTGCATGGCATGTTTATTCAGCGAGCATGTCTTTTTTTGGTGCAGTATAATATCATTGCAGCTAATCCTCTTCAAACCTAATAAGGAAAAAAAGTTTTATTATATTATTTGATTTATTTTATGATGGAAATACAAAGAAAAAAGAAAAGGTAATTTTATTCCATATTCATGAGATCGACAAACAAGAATGAATAAATTATTTTTATATTATGAATTAGAATACATAATTTGAAAGTAAAGATTTTATTCTCAATTAGAATTTTTCTTTTTCTTCTCTTTTTAGATGTTTATATCACACACTAATTATACCACTAGTAAAAACAATTCTCTCACAATTATTTTATCACTATTTTTATTTGTTTACTTAACGTTCTTAACAATATATTCCTTTTGTTTTCGTTTTTTTGTCTCTATTTCTAAATTAAATTTTAATAGTTTTAAAAATAAAATTATGTCACAGTTTCTATTTAATTTGTTCGTTGTAAATTAAAAATATGATTTGTATATTTACTATAAATTTGAATTATATAAACATAAATATTTCTGATACACAATACATAGGCTAAACTATTAGTATAAATTTCATTTTATTTTATTATTTTTTATATTTGTTGCTAAACCGTGGACCCAATGGCATGCATGCAGGGTTACACTGATGGGCTTCACACATATAAGAGCCGGCCCATGTTATTCTCACCTCTTATTCTTCTAGTTTTTTTTTATAAAAATACTTTTGTGTGGAGTAGATATACAATGAAAATATGTTTTCTGCTGTGTTAATTAATACAACCCAAATTTATTTTTATTGTATGATATAGATTGGTATTGCTCGTATTAACAAACTATACAATATAAATAAGTTTCCATTATGTATTTCAATTGAAACATACAAGGAAAACATGTCAACATCAAAAACTCCCAAAACTCAACATAAGAAAAATACAAGGAAAACATGTTATATATAAAAGAGTCACAAAGTCTCTATTATTTCATCAACCCTTTTTACTATATTTTGGACTTTGACATTTTGCAACCATTGAAAGAGTTTTAGCAAGTTTATAAGTTATATTCCGGTTGTTTTTATAAAAAAAAAAAAAAAAAAATCAAGTCTGAAGTTTGTTTTGATCCTTGTTATAAAAGTTTTTCTTAAACCACAAATATTCTTTTATCGAAGGAGATCATGTTTGACTCCAATATGATCATAATAATTATTAATCCAGAATGTCCTTTTTATTAATTTATTTTTTCACAAAAACACCCTTAATTATGAGTTATATATTTTTAAGTTCAATAGATAATAAATGAAATACATTGATGCGTTAAGCTCTTTGAAAGACTAATTTTAATTATTTATCTGGAATAAAGAGCATTTTGGAAATCTTACTTTAACCATTCACATGCATAGTCATAAAAATGAACACAATAAATATATTAATGACAAGAGAGATTAAAAGAATTAAAATTAATAAAATAAATAAAACTATGTCTCATTAATATTAAAAAAATTGGAAAAACATATAAATGGGAGAATTTTTAATATTATTAACTAAATTAATTAACTTTATTAATCTTGATAAATTAGTTCATTAAATCTTATGAAAAAATTGAATAAAGTATGAACAGGCTAGAACACGCGTGTTTTTGCATAATTGGTTGTCTTGTCTTTGTTTAATCCTTAATTATGAATAAAAAATGTTTTGTTAATAGAAATTTTATATCTACTTTAACAATTTTTATTTTTTCGTAGAGATTGGTTTCTTATTATTAACAAGAGTTATCATAACCATCAGTTCTTCATATTACACCCCACACATGGTCATGACCTCTAAAGAATAAATATTGATGGTTAGTGTTGTAAATAGATATATTTTAGATAGATATATTTTAGATTTTATCTTTAGCTATTATCTTTAGTTATTATCTTTAATTATCTTTAATTGTTATCTTTAGTTGATAGTTATTATCTCTAACTATTATCTTTAGTTGATCTCTTTAAATAGAGACCTCTTATATTACTGTGATACACAATTCATATTTATAAATTCCTATTTTTTCAAGTTGGTATCAGAGCTCTCGATTTTTGAGGGCTTTGCTTTCGCGCCTATCGCCTTAAGTGCGAAACCCTTATTCTTGACTCTTGCTGCCATTAGCTGTCACCGGAAATTTTTCCGGGGAACCTTTTGGACCGAGAGGATTACTGTGGGTTGTTTTATCTTGTGTTTTTGGTTTGTGTTTGGTATGGCTAGTTCTGACAATGGTTCTTCTCAAGGGAATTCCTTCAACAACATTGCTGATGGTGCATCTTCCAAGTTTAAGAAAGATGATCGTTGGTGTTCTTATTGTAGAAGGTCGGGTCATATTAAGGATCTATGTTACCGTCTCCATGGAAAGTAGAAAGTCTATGAGAAGATGGCAAGGATGCGTGGTCAAACTCATGTAGTTTCTCCTGACATAACTACTGCACCAAATGAGGTCCAATCTGGATCTTCAGAATTTCCTTCTATTAGCCGAGATGATTTACAGTGGCTGCGGACCATCATTGATTCGCTGAGTAAACAATTTAGTTCTAGTGCTTTGACCATGACTGGTATGAGTTCCACTAATTATTCTTTTCTTACTTCTTGTACTGATTTTAAACATTCTTGGGTAATTGATTCTGGTGCTACTGATCATATGGCTTGTGCTGAATCTTTTCTTTCTTATAACCCTACTATTGGTACTCATACAATAGCCGTAGCTGATGGTTCACATACATCAGTTGCGGGATCTGGTAACATTCATTTACAACCTTTCTTTCACCTCAAAGATGTTCTTCATGTTCCTAAACTCTCCACTAATCTCCTTTCTATCAAAAAAATTACAAAAGATTTAAACTGTACTGTAATCTTCTTTCCTACTCACTGTGTCTTTCAGGATCTCACCACAGGGAGGATGATTGGGAAAGCTAAGGAGCAAGGTGGGTTGTACTATTTGGTTCCAAAGTCTTTTGACAAAGGTACTAAGGATCACATATTACTAACTCATGGCCAGTGTACTACGGACTCATTGATTTGGTTACATCACAAGCGCTTGGGGCATCCTCCATTTAGTCTACTTAAGTCTTTATTTCCGTCATTATTTTTGTCCAAGTCTGTTGAGTCTTTTCGTTGTGATATTTGCGA
>PYAF01002576.1:143591-155028 GCA_007407185.1 Glycine tomentella
CCGTAACAAAATAAAAGATATGTATAACTTACAGTATTTTTAGTGGTAAATTTTAAATTGAAGATTTTTTAAGATTTTTAGTTTCAAGGGCTTCTTTCTTTCATTTTCTCTTGGTGGTTGTATACATATCCTGTCAGATCTTACTGCAGTAGAGGTCTGTTTCAAAAAAAAAAAAAAAGGATAAGATAAGAGGTTATATATATAATCACTCTAAATAAATAGACCGTAACAAAATAAAAGATATGTATAACTTACAGTATTTTTAGTGGTAAATTTTAAATTAAAGATTTTTTAAGATTTTATTTATTTATTTTTTTTAGTGTTAGATTTTATTTTAAGATCTTAAAGTGAGGAAAAAATTATTTTTTTTAAATAATGTATAAATTTTTATGATTTTTTTATAATAATTTATTTTTCCTGTTAAAAATGTATTCACCTCTTTTATTACCATAATAAACTCTTTTATTAATATAGTAAATATTATATCTCGAACTTAAGAGGATGATTATAACTAGAAGCATCAAACATGCAAATGTCCTTGTCCTTATGCATGCAAACAAGAACAATGCCTAGAAGTCTATATATAGCCCTTACAAAAGAAGAAAATGATGTTCAAACGGACATGGAGAGAGTACCCATTCCCGAGGTTACAAAACATGTAAGAGAAAACAGGATATTAAGAAGAGGACAAAAGCACTTTTACCACTTCCAATATCATGTTTCACTAGTAGTGGTCATAAAATAACGTAGCTTTGTTTGATGCACTGGCAGTATGGTATATGGGGGTTAACAGATAGGATTTACTCACCGATGAGTTTTTTTTTTTTTTTTATCAATTAACCTTAATGATAGGTTAGAATATTAGTTTCATTTCCACGATAAACAAAACATGCGATCTTTTCCTCTTATATTTTTTAAAATTATTTAATTCATCTTACATCTTCGATTTATCGATGTGTTTGATGATTTAATCAAATTAGATTAAATTTATTTAAAACTTTAGATTAATAGATTATTAAGTGTCTTATTTATGTTTTATTTTTATCTTCATTCAATTTATAAGTATTATTAAGTGTTTTAATTTGTTCATATTTATTATGAATTTTTTTATCATATTTTGAGTAAAATAATAATAAAATGATAACTATAGAAAAAATTAAATATTAAATCAAATAAATATTTAATAACTAAAAATAGGAAATATTTTTACCGTACATTAGCATAAAATTAAAAATTGAATACAAAATAGACATAATTAAAGGCAAAAACTTGAAAATATGATTATTTATTTATTCTTATCATAACTCAATAATCCAAACCAATTCAGCTTAATCTTAATAGAATAGATTTGGTTCAAATTGACCCAAAATAAGCAAATTCAAAACCTGAATAACAAATCAGCCCAGTTAAATTTGATCAATTTGGATTTAAGTTTACCTTAAATCTGAACCTATTCAACCCATAAACAGCTCTAAATTGTTTTGTAAGAAAATGAATTAATTGAAAAAATAATGTGATTATAATATACATAATATACACACACTCATTTTTTTACATCATACTTTTTTCTATTATTCTGCTTTTCTCGTTATATAACTTTTTATATTTATTATTTTCCCTTTCTATCTTTTCTTTTTTCTTCCTTTTCTATCTCTTCTCTCGGCCCCCAACTCATCTCACAATGGATTTGACCTTTAGAATTTTCCATAGTAATAACGTCTGGGTAGCCATAGCACAAGAGAGGACAACCCAAATTGATCTTCCAAACCAAAAGCGACTTCCATATATGTATAACTTATAATGCATCTATTATAAATGTTAACAACTACGTACTTTTAGTGCCTTCAGTTGAGAATTTAAGAATAAATCATTTTTAAATTCTTAATATATTAATATTAAATAGTGATTAACTATATTTATATTCCATTTTAATAAATGTTTAAAATTAAATACTTGTTAATATATCTCATCATAGAATTATGAATAAAAATATATTTGCATTACCAAATAATTAATTTTAAGATCCATATAAAGATATTATTTTATATAAGTTTATAATTCAACAATTCGAGGTTTGTCGTTTTGTCTTTCCAACTGGCTAGCTTTTTACTTACTCTAATATTCATATGTTGTGTTTACGAAATGATATGAGGCTTTGAAGTTTGAACAGTGAAGGTGAAAGGATCCACTTCAAACATTTCTATCTGCAATGGATTCAGAAGAGCCAATCTAGCCTGATTACCCTTAATTGGACTCTATTTCTAACTTGTCCTCTACATTGGCATTATTTTCAATTATTGGAGGGATCGCGGTGTCAAATCCTGTCCAGACTTCAATTTAGGTGCTTTTTTCTAGTTGTGCTATTTTTATTTTATACAATAAAACCTTTTGTGTGTATAGTATTTATTAATTTCCTATTTTTTTATTTACTCTCTTTCTCTCTGTTAATAATTTTTTTAGAGTATTATATATAGTATTTATTAAATTTCTTATTTCTTTTATTTACTCTCTTTTTTAATTAAAAAATAATAATGTTGTACAAATAACATTGATTTTTTTTTCTTTTAACAAGATAATACAACATGCTTACGACATTTGTATGATTGAACTATTGACGTGCTGGGTTTCATCTCTGGTCAATAGAGGATCTAATTAAATCTAAAATCACTTTCAATAAGATACGTTGCTTAGGGTGCTGTCTTGTATCTAAACTACCCCATGGGTTTCATTCTTTTCTATACCAGAGAAAGAGATATATATTTGTAAGCTTTTAGTAGGTAATGAAAAAAGCAGAAATTCTTTCATTTCCATTCTTATAATATCAAAGAAAGAATCGATCTTGACTATTCAATATTTAATTAAATCACATGAATGGATCATTGTCATTTTACAGATATAGTTTTTCTTTTAAAATAATATTTTCTATTATGTACTGCCGCATGCCCATGATGAAAATATGTAAAGTTTCTGTTAAAAAAAGAAAATGCTTGTTATATTAAAATGTAAAAGGATTCATTATATTTTTAAAAGTAACTTAAAATATTCAATATAATATATTTATTACTTCCTAACGAAACAGAAAAATATATAAGATACCCTGTCCAGTGTTCTTATTTTATGTGTTGAAACATAATTAAGCACAAGAATCTTACATGTTTAGGCTTTTCTAGAGCACTCCCTATCATTAGTTTGTATATTAGTTGTTTAACTACAATTGTTTCTAATATTAATTAAATCACTGGCGATCTTTACCATGCATGCTTTATTGTTGAAGTGAGATGAGAAGTATATATGGGTTGGTACACTCGCGTAGGGTTAGGCCTATAAACTCTCCTCTCTACCCCCACTCTAAGTTAATACATGGCATATAAACTTCTTGTCCAAATGAACATGACATATAATAATAGTGCATATACTTAAAGACAAATAGTCCGGTATATAAACTTACCTAACCAACTACTTTTAATCCACAATTAAATTACTAAACTATTAAACGATAAGAGTATCCATTCTTTTGCCGTAGTTGTTGAAGCCCTCTCTTTGGATTCTCTTTTGTTTGTCCCCAAAGTTTCCCCTGCAAGGGGAATTAAATAAATAACAATAATTAAGCAGGGTGAACACAAATGTCTATTCTAATGCCATCTAAACGTTTTTTATGCCCAAATGCGAATTTTGAGATCTTCAACGCTAACTCTTGGCTCCGGCGAAAAATTTTCTAGACCAACTGGGGATTTGAACCTGACAATAGCCACCACTGGACCTTGTGAATTTTCGTTTTGAAGCTTGCCTTCAAGACTCTTCATTTTTATAATTACCTTATTGATAGTATTTGCTAGTTAGTACTGTTAAAATGAATCTAATTGGGAAAAGCAAAATGACGTAGAATAAACAAACAAACAAAACAATAATAAGGGAGCGCGTTTGATTCAAATCATCATTCTCATGCTCTCTTAAGTGCTCTCAAGTTCTCCTCAAAACAAAACAAAAAGTGCTCTCAAGTTTTTTTTTTCTTTTATGCATATAGGCACATAATAACCAAAGAAGTGATGTACAATACCAAAATAAATTTACGAATATTAGATGTCATAATTATGGAGTTATAAGGTTAGTCCACTGGTGAAAGAAGAATGGATGGATGAGAAATCACAAAATTGATTCTTCCACCAATAATTAACAACTAATATTTGTTGATAGAAAAGTTTGATGTCATAATTATATTGAAAATTGACTTTTATCACAATTCACTCAAGAATATTTAGGCACAAATTGTTTTTAATTTTGAAATTTTTTTACACATCAATATCAACAACACCTTTAACCCAAGTTAATTGAGATCGGTAGTAGATAAACCCAATTATTGATATAAGAAAGTTGGAAGAATAAAAAAGAGGAAGGGGGGAGGAAAAGGAAAAATAAGACAAAAAAAAAAGAAGGGTGAAAGAAGGAGGGGGAAATGAAGATTGAAGAGGAAAAGAATTAAAAAAAGATAAGTATTAAACATAAAGATAATAATGAGTGTAACTCTCCACTAAACTTATAATTTTTCTCTATTTCATCCTAAGACACATGGTCCGTCAATCTATATCTCATTTCAAAGGATTGTTTAATTGTCTTTCCTCATGTAAGTTTCTGTTTATCTCTACCTTTCTTTGTGTCGAGTTCTTGGTAACAAACTTTTATTCTTACGAAAGCATCCAGGAATCATCTCGTTACGTGCCCAAATCACCTCAATCTATGCTCTCTCATTTTTTCACTCACCGATATTACTACTACATTCAATCGAATATCTTCATTTTTTATTTTATCCATCTTCATATAACCACACATCCACCTTAATTTTGAAATTTTTATAAAGAAGGAAAATTCACTTTAAGGGTGTCATTGGTTTGAAAAAGAAACTGAAGAAAAGAAAAGAAAAGAAAAAGTAGAAAAAGAATATAAAGTTAGATGATTTTTATATTATTTGACAAGAAAAAAAAAAGGAAAGAACAGATATATGTATATAAAATGATACAAATATCTTAAATAAAAAATAAGATGTGTAAGTAAATATGATTTAATATATTATTTTTTAATCATTGTCTTTAATTAAGATAAAAATAAGTAGTAAAATTTCTGTAAAAAAATAGTAGTAAATGGTTCTTTTAATAATTTTTTTCACTGTTTAACAGTGTTTTAAGATACCACAATTTAGGCTTTGCAATTTTTAAATTTATCTATTTTGTTAGTGACAGTTTTCTTCCTGTTATTTTTAAATTCATCTATTTGGACATTCAAATATTAGTTGACACACCTTGTGAAAGAGTAAAAAACATATATAAAAAAGATAAATACGATAGGTAATATATTGTGACAGAAAGAAAGAAATAAAAATTAATGATTAGTGTTGATGAAAATTTTAAAATAAATGGATATCCAAATATCATCGTCTTATTTAAAATTTAGTTAATGACGTAGAAAATGTGGAGTCGAACCCACGTTTTCTACCAACAAGGGAAACTCAGGAACTAAATATTGTAGCGTGTATGTAATAGAGACATTGAAAGCTGGGTATGTAGTAACTCAGTGGAATGAAAATGCAGCAGACGACACCTGTGAGTTTGGTACATTAAATTCACTAAACTGTTTCTTTCTTTGGCTGTTATTCACTAAGCATTTTATCTAGATAGCTTCATGATTATTGGCAAAATGCTAAAGAACCTTATCTAGCCATGTTTTTTTGTTGTCACTTGTCAGGTTTACTCTCTCCCTCGTTCTTGATTGGTTTTTGTACTTGTTTCTGCTTTTGATAGGTGCATTATTTTCATGGGGTAAAAAAAGCTGAAATGAAGGGGGGAAAAGGAAGTCCTGCCACCTGCAACATCAACTGCACCTCCCAACATAATTAATCCCAATATTCCTTTTCCATCCTTATATGGTCCCAATTTCCTTAAACAACGATCAATCCCCACTAAAAATTTGAGGTCTATCATTGTCTCTACAAACTAAAATGAGATCCTATAGCCTTAAAAGCTCAATGTCCAAAACTCATGTTCAACTTCGCTTTGCTGTGGAGAGCTGCCTTTTTTTTATCATATTAATTAAAATTGATTATTGAGTTAAGAGCAAATGAATATTTCTGGAGGAAATGTCACTGGAGAGACAAATTAAAGGCCACCCTACCATTGTACCTTACTACAGAGAAGAAAACCGAAGTGCTCGTGAGTTTGTGTGCAGAACATCCCTCTCCTACCACAGCTACTTAATTATATATACCATAAGGACCACATACACAGCAACAGCAACAACAAACACAAGGACAATAAACGAACCTGCTTGTCACCCACTATCCCCATCACCAACGTCACACAATAATTCCAACAAATTACAGCACGCTTTTTTTTTTTCAAAAAAAAAAAAACAAAATAATTAAAGAGAACCCAGAGAGAGTAGTTGTAGTTTAGTTATTTTACATTACAAAGCAGCGGCACTATTATGAGTACTCTATATTATAATGAAACAGCATCCATCCCTCCTTGATTTCGCTAACCTTGTCTTTTTTATCATCAAAATACAAACGCCGCCCTGCTCCCACTATTACCAAAGTTACAAAAATAATCCCATAAAGCGGATCATACAACCGCAAATATTTTTTTGAACCCAGGGTATCTCTTGGTCTGAGAGCCAATGACTAACTTTTAGATCCATTCAAGAGATCGATATCTTCCCATAAATGTTTTTCATGCGTGGACCAACACATGTTTAAAAAATAAAATGACTTGAAACGAACCTCGTGTTAATAAGTTAATGTTGTTGTTTTTTACAGCAACCTTCCTGAGAGGCTACGGTGGCGTCGGTGGTTGTTATGGTTGTGTGTCGTCCGGCACGGGGTCGTGGAGGACAAGAGTTCGAGGACGAGGTCGGTGAAAGCGCGAAGGATGTGTTTGTGAGTGTGCGTGGGGTTGAGAGCGAGGTAGCAAAGGAGAAGTTCGTGGAGATATTCGGAGTCTTTAGTGATGTCCAAGACTTGGCGGGAACGTATCATTTCCTGCATTGAGCGGAGGAAATCGACGTAGGGGTTGAGGGAGTACTTGGGGACTCTGATACCGCCACCGGTGGGGACGACGAAGGTGCGCGTGTCGGGGGACTCGACGATGGAGTTGGAGGTGCCCGGGGAGGAGAAGAAGAAGCGCTGCGAAGCGAAGATGGAGGCGAAGTCTGGTTCTGTGGAGGTGGATGAGGTGGTGTCGGAGGAGGTGGTGATGGAGTTGTCGGCAGAAGAAGGTGGAGGGGTGTGATCGTTGTGGTGGTTGTGTTGGCAGAGAATGGTGGGATATTTGAGCTTGAAGAAACAGAGGTGGAGGTGTTTGGAGAACAGGCTGGGCATCTTTGCACAAAGGAAAGGGAGAGACAAAACAATGAGAGAGAGAGATAGAGTTTGTTTGTGTGTGCCTTATATAAATTATAAACTACTACTTGTCTTGTGTTTGGTGGCTCTTCGGAATGAGTAATCATGTATGGACACATGCAACAATATAAATAACCATATTTTATCAACATACTTATTTTTTATATTACGTGGAAAAAAATGTTATAGCAAAATTAACTCGAAGCTCAAAGTTAGCTAGCAAGTAAAATTCATTAAATCATAATTTTTTTATTTAGCTGAAAAAATGTAAAATTATATATTTAAAAAAGTAATAAAAAATTCAATAAATATTTTAAAAATAAAAAATATATATAAGAACTTAAGTTAATATTTTTAAAAATGATACTTTAATTAGTGTTTTAAAAACAAAAGTTATTCAAATTATTTAAAAAATTTATTTACTGAATTGTTAAATAAAATTTTCAACTAATATAAAAAAAGTTAAAAACTACCTGAGATGATTTGTTAAATATAACCTTAATCAGAATTCTCAAATTCAAGTTTTATGTGAATAATACATGTAGTTTAGATTAAAAAATAATTTTATAATTATTTAATTACAAACTAGAGTATAATTTGTTAACTTTAACAATGATTATCTCAAAAGCTATATTATTAGTTAATACGATTTATTATTAGTTAATAGTGTAAAAAAAATTACAGCATAACGATTAATAAACTATTATTGCATTAATTATGTCATTAATTATATTATACTTTCTTTTTATCTCTTGATCTCTTCGCAGGAGTAAATGAACTAAAATGGAGTCCATGGGATAGATATCAGTTAGTCAGAAATGAATGATACAGATATGTTACGTACTATTAGATGTTTCACTTAAATTTCGGAACATAGGTAAACAACTAACTTAATTTAATACAATATATGATAATGACAAAAATATTACCGCCAAGCAATGAGTTAATGTCCCTAGAAAAAACAATGACTTAATAATTATTAATATATTAAAGATTTAGGATATGATGAAAAAAATTAACTTTGAAAAATTAGTTGAAAGTTAAAAAATTAACTTATTAAATTATAAATGTTTGATAAAATTAGTTGTTAAATCATAAGTATAATATGACTGAAAAATAATAAAATCATGATTTTTTTTAAAAAAAGTAAACATAAAACTTGATAGTTATATATTATTAAGGATAAAAGAAAATATAAAAAAACAAAATTAAAATCTAGTATTTTAAAGAATATTACTTTAAAAAATACTAAAAAATATTAAAAAATTATTTATCAAACAGTTAAATAAATTTTTTAACTAATAAAAATAACTAAAAACTAACTTAAAATATCTTTTCTAACGTAATCTTAAAGTAAAGATAAATACTATATTCATGTTTTATAAATAATAAAAAACTATATTTATGTACAAGTCAAACCGAGAATTGACCCAGACTACTGGGACATGATTTGGAACATTAGTGAGACATTTTTTTTCCAGACAGGAATACAGGATAATATGGATTGAAATAGTACTTAAGAGTGAGTTTGATAATTGAGATATAGGATAGGTTGTAAACTCCATTATTACTTTAATACTACTATTTGGAGCGAGCAAGAGACAGTTAGGATAACTTTATTCAGGTTTTTATCAAATTCAAAATTAAATTTTGATCGGATCATTCATTTAAATCCAAATTCAATTCGACCATTGCTTTAAATGTGTCAAAGTATGCGAGATAAAATTGGGCTAACTACACCAAAAAAAAATTGGGTTAACTCGCGCAAAATACTATCTTACATTATGTATAGTTAACTTTTAGAATGAAAGAAGTATAAATCTTAAATTAAGATATATTTTCTAATAGATATTTTAAAATAAATAATTTTGTGATAAATATAGTATTATGTTTTACAAAATATTACTTATTAAATAATTTAATTTTATTATAAATATATAATTTCAAAAACTTATTCTTTTTAGACATTAGACAGGATTGAGACTACATAAAATACAACTTCAATTTATTCAAAAAAATTTACTGAAACTATTTTTAAATCTGGAATCCGTCAAAATCAATTTTACACTTAATCAAGATAGCGAACAGAGTTAGATCATTATCACCCTTAACTATTATTTTATTTTAATTTGTAACATTTTTAATGAAATTTATAAGTCTCGTTTCTTATTTGATATTCTGTCTTACTTATGATTTTATAGTTTTTAATAGATTTTAATTAATAATAAAGACTATATTAAAAGAAATATGCTAAAAGAATGTGTTAACAGTGCTGCTATTTTTTATGTTATTATTTTAACTGGTAGGAAAAAAACTAGTATTTTACCTCTAACATTTTTGTAATTAATTAATTCATAAGTATTAGTCGCTTGATGTTGATAGTAAAGTGTCATTGTATTTGTATGTGATAGATTGAGGACGAGACACGAGGGAATGTTAGAAGAGCTTTGTGTGGGAAATAAGAGACCAAACATTAATTTTCACAGCTTTTGGGTTCAAGGGTTTTCAAATAGTCTTTTTAAGGGTACAATTCATGACTTCATTTTAGTCCCAACAAGAAAATGTCTTAGTAAACCTTATATCCCTTCGATCAAGATAAAGGGCATTCACTATGAATGTTAAATCATAACCTCAGTTATTTCACACAGGTTTTTTAATGCGTGATGGTTTCAATTAGACACATTTTAATTTAGGAATTAGATTAACATTAAATTATAAATAAAAAATTCATACATGGGGGAATCCCTACACAGGACTCGTACACATGGGTGGTCCCAATAGAGGGGTCAGATAGCAATTCGACAAATCCTGTTCCAGGATTGGTTTGAATTTTTTATTTTTTTTATTTTTTTCTCGCATGTGTTTATTTTGGATTAATTTTTTTTTTGTTTATGTTTAACAATATTATCTCCAAGTAATTTTATGAAATATAGTTTCATTTGAATAGTACCAAGTGAATTTTAAATTATATAAAAATACATTGTTGCATATTATAAAAACTATTGTATTTTTTATTAAAGAAGAATAATTTTGTTTGGGTGAAATAATGCTAAGAAGAATATTATTGCAACTTGCAAGTGCAGAGTGTATATAATAAGTATAATTTATGTTAATGTATGGATGGCATATAACATCATTGTACTGGGAAAGAGTCAGGTCTAAAGGGATATAAACTCTCCAGCCAAAAAAGGGAGGGGAAGAGGGGAGATGGAACATTTTTCTTAACTACTATAATTAGGGACGATATTTACCGGAAGAAGTAAGTAAAAGTTTAGAATTGAGTGAATTCTACAAAAGTATAAAAATTTGTGATTGCTGATATATGTAAAGATATAATTTTCAATTAAGTGGTAGGTGTTTCTAAAATTCTCTTATTTATATGTGTTTTCAACGAATTTGGTAGCTTGTTTTTTGTAATGCTTGTTGAATCTAGATAGTTGCGGAAAGATGAAAATAAGAAGAAAGATCAAAATTGGAGTCAAACTTACTCCAATTTACTCCAAAAACATTTTATAAATAAGATTATATTTTTTTTTATCCTTAATATATTTATCAAATTTTTTCTTACCCCTTTAAATAAATCATGATTTTATTATTCTTCAGTCATTTTATATTTTTTAACTACTTCAACAACTAGTTTTATCCAACACTTTTAATTTAATAAGTTAACTTTTTTGTTTTTAACTTACAACTAACTTTCCACCTCATTTTGTTAAACATAACCTAAGTTTTATTTCTTACATAATTTATCATTTTTTATTTGTGTACTTTAATTTTATTTATTAATTGAAGTTTAACAATGATTTTTCACCACAATAATACAAAAACTTAAATATTTACCAAAATAATACAATGGCAACGATTTTTATTTTTTTTACATGTTATGAATTGGTTTTGCATGAACCGATTTCATATCATCCTTTTTTTTTCTTTTTATAAATCAACCTTATGAAATCAATTATCCAATAATCAATTTGATAAGGTATTTTTTAAAAAACATAGTTCGGAATGTGATATTTTTTTTATTTTTTATTTCTTTTAGTTTTTTAA
>PYAF01002576.1:155128-192274 GCA_007407185.1 Glycine tomentella
AGTTTTTTAAAAATTGTTTTCTATATTTTCTTACATTTTTTTATTTTTTTAAAACTGTTTTTTTTGTTTTAATTTGTTTTAATATTTTATTTTACTAATTTATATATAATAATTTATAAAAAATTTAATTTATCTAGAATAGCATTTAAGAAAATTAATATATTTAAATACTCAATATAAATATAATTTAGTTAAATATTTATGAAAAATGTATATATTTAAGTGATATAATTATTTTACCTAAAAAATTAAATAAATAAAATGTGTCTAATTTTAATAGGTTTAATTGATGATTAATATAAAACTATGAGTACTTATATATGAATTAATCTAAAATAGTTTTCATTGAAGTTTGTAATTTCTAATTTTAAGTGAATAATGAATTAAATTTGATATTTATCTAATACTGATGCGCAAACATAAAATTCAACATAAATAAAAATAATTAAGCATAATACATTAAAGAGATAGAACACAAACACTCAGAGGGGTGAATTGTCGGTTGATACATAATTAGGTTACATGTTGGGTGATGGATCTATCAAAACTACTATTGTTGTTTGAGATTTTTCACCATTTAACGTTATTCTAAATATTGTCTTCATCTGCTAACCTATCCTAACCATGATCTTTCATGTGAAAGAGCCTAAATTACCTAATTTCACTCCTAATCCCTTAAGAGCTACAACAAATAATTTGCTTTAAGAATAAAGATGCATAATTAAGGCTAAATAATACCATTATATCACTAGACATAGATTACCAAGATGTTTTTTCAAGTTCTTAGAATGCAAACACTTCTCAATGAGTAAATCATATAACATACATGTGCATGGGTGATAAAACCATAAACATATATCGCGCTGAGCGGTTGCTATTGCGCTGAACGTGCTGCTTCAATTCTTCAACATCTTCCAGACCTATTGGGATGTCACTTTCTACAAAAAAATAAAACCAAAACATTGTAAATTTATTAACTTTAGCATCCATTAGATAAAAATTCAAAAGAAGTAAATTCCTAACTTTTTAACTCAAAAGAATCGTTAAAAGAGAGGAAATTAGATCATTGCTATGTGATTTAAATATACAAATTACGTATGCATAACCATTATCAATGATGGAGCACGTGACCACCAATCAAGAAATTTGCCAATAGATGCACTAGTAAAATCAACATATCTAAGGTGTAATGCATTGTTTAACAAAAGAGGGAGAAAATCCGCAACAATACTTGCATTTAGCCAAGTTTATACGCAAGTACTAATAAAGGTCATCAAAGAATCACAAAGAAAGGCAAACACTCACACTGTTGTTGAATTCGATCGATGTGACACACGAATCTTGATTCACGAGACAATAAATCCGAGAGAGGTTCGACTCAATGGATATTTCATGGTCAGGCTGGATGAAAGGTGATGTGACTACAACAAATTTTAAAATTTGCACATGCCTTGTTTTCATGTTGTTGCTGCTTGTAAGCATGCTCATCATGAGTACATGAACTACATACATCTAGTGTATATGTTGAAAAGTGTCTCCAACATATACAAATGATTGTTTAGAGAATTGTGCAACCAACTATATTGGCCATCGTGTCACAAGCCAATGATCTGTCCCGACCCGTACAAGAAAAGAAATTATAAGGGTCGTCTTGTCTCCTCTTATATCCACACTGAAATGGATATTCGAGAATCGAGTCAACCAAAGGAATGTTCCGTGTGTCTCATCCTAGGTCATTCAAAGAAAAATTGTTCCCACCGTGTAGGCTCAAGCCAACAACATTGAATTTATATCATACTCTTTGTATTTTTTCAAGTTTTATTTTAGTTCAATTCAACTCGATATTATATTTGTTATCTTCTTTTGCTCGTTTGCTACATTCTCTTTTTATTTTTATTATCATTTCTATTTTTTCCCACTTATTTTTAATAAGCTAAATGTTTTTATTTAATTGAAATTTGAAAATAAAATAAAATTTATTTTATAATTAACTTAAATATTTTCTAATTTAAAAAATGACTTTTAAAATTTTATTTAATTTTAGTTTCTTCTCAGTAATTCAAAATGTTTGATATGTATAAATATGATAAGTAATACCATTTGATAGGAAAAAGTAGTTAATGAATATTTACAATATTATTAGTAGACATCTAGGGAGAGAGAGAAAAATAATTACAAAAAATATAAGTTTGATAGGATTTATGATATGGTAACAAACTAAACATGTAAAAAAATAAAATATGTTAATAAGGATGTAAAAAAATGTAATGATTGAGTTTGATTTATTATTTGTTATAAATTTTATTTTTAGGTTTGATCGATTTAATCTATTTAAATATTTAATTTAGTCTATTAACCTATTTAAAGATGTATTTTATATTAAATTTTTTACATAAGTCTAATTTTTCATTATATTGAATTGACTCATCTTAAAATATAGTAGAAGTATCATCTTAAAATATAATAAAAGTATCATTCTAAAATTCTTTTTTAACAACACTTTCTCTTTAAATCAATTTTTTATTTCATTTTAAACAACAAATAAAATTAAAAATAACATAAATAATACAAAGTGTTCTCAAACTAAAAATATTTTCAATTTAAACATAAATATATATAATTAAAAAATTTAAAAAGATATAAAAAAAATGTTATGAAATACCGATTTCACAATGTTAGTTAGAAAAAAAAAACACATTATAAAATCGGTTCCCAAGAACCAATTTCATAACGAACTGATTGTAAAAAAGTTAAAACCTTAGTTTTAGAATTCAGTTCTTAATGGAGAATTGATTTTTAAACTAAGGCAAAAAAAATAACATTATTCACATTAAAAAAATAGTTTTTGGAGAAATAATTTCTTCATATGTGAACAATAATTTATATCATTTATATAAATATTTTTATTTTATATTATTTGTGTAAATAATTTTTTATTTATTATTTACGTGAAAAACTCGTTTAACAACTATCTCATTTCAACCTTTCAATTTATAGCAATTAATATAATCACTATCTTGCAACATAGTTTATCTCAACTTAGATTCTAAAAAAAAATCTTTTAAAAAACTTGTTTTAACATTAAGATTAATTATAAGTATTATCTTAAAAAAATATGCCAAGGCATCACAGTACCATTAATAGATCCCAACTTTGGGCTAGGTAAATAATTGTATATTATCACATAATAATTTTTAAAATATATTAAAGAATTATATGAGATGGGGCCTAAGGCAGCTGTTTTATTGAATATAAATTATTTTTGAAGTAATTATAGATAAACTAATAAATTTTATCATCCGTAAAAAGTGATAACTATATATAAATAATAATAGAAAAAAGGTTACACTTTTTTTACGGAGTAATTTTTTACACTTTCAACACATTATAATGAAATTCATAAAAAAAATGATAATAACATAGCTTTCAGCTGATTATAGAATTGGCAGTGTATGGAGTAATTTAATTACCGATTTGAGCTTCCTAGTTCCTGTTAAATTAGAAGTGTTCTCACATATGTTATTCCCTAATTTTTTATTTACAACGGCGCAACAAGATTAGAACATTGTACATTGTACATACTACTCAAACTCCACCATGGGTCGACCCTGCATTATTTCCTATTTGATTAATGGTGTGAAACTGTGAACTCTGTCACATGACCAGACAAGAATTTCAGTGCGCTTCATTGACCAACCAGCTTCTATTTAGGCTTGAGGCTTCTATTTGTCCTCCCATTTTTTTGTGAATTTACTTAATATATTTTTTTCTTATCTTCGTTAAATTTCAATCATCACCCGAGCTAGAATCCAAGTAGTAACTAGCATAATAGTATATGAAACAAAACGGATGCAAAAATATATAGCATTTAAACTCGAATCTTTCTTCATGCATAAGATATGCATATCCATCGACTACTCTGCAACAATCCTCCCACCTCAAAAATTAAAGAAGAAGAAAAGAAATTCAAATAAGCAACATTTATTTGGCACGTTCCAGTAGGCAAAAACGAACACAGAAAGGATAAATGAAATTATTATAAAATAATAATTTATTTTATGATTATTATATAGTATTATTATATATGCATGGCATGCAAAGAGAGAGTGGGATTCTGGGCGACAAAGTTGCCCCCCACACTTAAAACTAGCTTGTTATTGTTCTATATGTTAGTAAGACTCTTTGTCATCTGCAGCTGTCCCATGTGAGTATGACTGTCCTTCCCTCCTCCTCTAATGGAAGCACGTGAATGCATGATCATCTTTGTCCTTCCCATTTCCCCATTCAAGCTATATATGCTGCCAACTTCTAAAGAGAGGGTCCGCAATTTGCTCTGATTTTTGTGGCCTCATTTTTATATTTGCCAGTTTCAATTCTTATTATGTGTTCTTAACCGCTGGATGTGACAATGATTTGATCACCAATATAATGCACATAGGCTTAATATTTGCTCGATCTAACCCTGCCCAAAAGTTTACACCAACAGATTGTACACGAAGAATTCTTGTAAGTTAGTGTCTTAGGTGAAAATTATTCTCTACTCTACCTTAAGAAAGTAATACTTTGAAAATTTTCCCTATTAATCAACGTGAGCCGTTAAAAATTTAAATTAATTGATGTTCATGTAATGTAAAATATAATTGTGATTTAGTGATTTCTTGGATTGTTATGAGGAGCTTTATTGTTAAAATGAAGAGTACAAATCCCCACTGACTGCAAAGTGCAAACGGACGAGGTACTGTCGAAAGTTGTTTGCTTGGTAGTTATCAATGTCAGAACAAAGCCATGGTGATGATGATGTTATTGACCGGATTCACCGGAGATGAAGAATAAGCAGGCCATTGGGATTTTGTTTCACGGCCTCAACCCACCAATGGAGTCAATTTTGAGGCCCACTCCACCCCGACAACCAGGCCCATTTTATGTCAGAACCAAAATTGTTTTGTTTTTTTTTTCTTTAATTAGGTGATAGTTACCTATTAACTAGCAAATTTTAGATAAATAATCATACCAAAATTGTTATTTCCCGAATTTAAAAAAAAAAAAAACGTAACAATCCAATTGTTTGGTTTTAGTAAAATGACTGACTACTGAGATGTGTCTATCCTATCATAAACAAACACAGTTATATTATCTATATATCTTTCTACATAATGTTTTAGAATTCTGTTTTTTGCTATCTTATTAAGTATTTTCCTATCGTGGTTATATATTATCCCCAAAAAATATATACAATTACAAATACAAATTTTCCAAAGAATAAAAAATTATTATGATTAAAGGAGAAGGTACGTACGTAATAAATTCTCTTCACAAACATTTTGAGTTCTAGCTAGACTGATTGCAAATAAGAAATTACAAGATTGGAACACACATTATTAACTGATAAGCTAGCACAGAAATCCATAGCATATTATACATCACCTTAAGTCGAGTCCTTAAGAGCATACTAGAAAAGCAGTAACATATCTCACAAGCTTACAAGAAAGCAACAAGATGTTGCACCATTTACAGTTATACAACGCATATATCAACAGCCCACTCCTCACAGATCATGAAACATAGGTAATGATTATCAACATACACAACACGACTCTTTACTTAACATTTTCATTGAGCCTAGCAGCAGCCGCAACAGAAGCGGCTACGCCACCGGGAGTGGCGGTGGCATCGGGGTTGTTCCTGGCCTCAGCACTCGCCACCCCTTCAGCATCTTGCAGCGTCGCGGCCTTGTCCGAGGGCAACTTGGCGGTTGCTCCGGTCAGAACGTCGGCGAGCTTGACCTTGTCCTGGTCACGCTTGCAGTCAGCATTATAAGCAGCAGCTGATTGAGCCATAGCCGCAAGTCCACCCGGCGTTATAACGTTACTTCCCGTTGCTCTAACCTCCGCCGCCTGAATCGCCGAGGCATCACTCTGATCCACCGGCTTGTTACCCACCGTCTGTGCCGTGGCCTCCAATGCCTCTCCTATTGTTATAGCACTCTCCTTAATTGCACTTGTTCGTCCAGCCTCAACTGGAGTTGGCTCCACATACTGTTCCACAACCTTCGAATATACAACAACATCCAGCATTACCACTAATTAAACACAATTTTATTCACTTAATGTAGGCATAATAATGATATAATGTTAGTATAAATATGAGATGAAGTTATTCATTTTATAAAAATAAACAGAACGTCATATAAGTGAAATGAACCTTAATGTGGTTGGCCTTCCATGCTACCAGCCTAGATAGATGGTTTTGCTTGGTGGAATTAATCCCATCAATTATTACTATTTTTTTTTTTTTTTGTAAATGGTAAACAGAGTATCCCCTATGTTTTTAGTTTAAGTTAAAATGTGGTGTAATGATATTTAAACTCCCTCTATTGCACATCATACAATATATATAAAAAAAAAAATAATGATTTCTAGAGTAGTGATGTTTATCAGCTCATGTATCATCTTTAACAAAAAAAATTTAGAAAAAGGAAATAAATAGAACCTGGCCACCAACAGCCTCGGTTATTATGCGTCTTCCAGGGAGTGTAGTTTCTGTGACTGTGACGCCACGGTCGCCGGTGATGTCGGTGACGTCCTGGTGACCGACAAGGCCAGCCTGTTCATTCCTTGTGGCGGCGGATTGCATGACGGAAGCTGCTCCGCCGGGTTGGGTTTTTCCGAGTACTCGAGCTTCGGCGCTTTGCATCATGGCAGCATCTTCCGGTACAACGGGCTTCTGTGCGAGGTCGCCGGAGACGTCAAAAACGTTGCCGTATTTGATGGGGTCTTGGCCTTGGGGACGCCTTGGCTGCTCCTGGCTCATCTTCTCTCCCTTTGGTATTCTGTCGCTGAATTTTGTTTAGAAAATAAAAGGTGTTGAAGTTAACTTGAGTGTTTTGGTTTTGTAACTGGTATAAATAACTTGTAATGGAGGTGAGTAGAGAGAGTACGTGGCCAAACGTCACACTTGGCAACAATATCAGTGGTAGAATGGTAACGTGTCATGCTCATTTGAAAACCATCTAGCTTATTTTTGCATTTGATTTTAGAAAAGTATTGTACATGTTATTATAATGCTGATTATATATATATATATATATATATATATATATTTTTTTTTTTTAATTGGGTGACTTGTTTTCAAATTAAAAATAAAATTAAACATAAATTAGAATTTTCAAATATATATTATATTTATTACTAATAAAAGATATAAAATTAAAATTTATATCTCGTATACAATTGGCGGTGGACGGTGGCAATTGCAATACCATTTAGGCATTCGAGATATTTCTATACCTTCTTAGAAATAATAAGAAACCAAATTAATTAGTGTCCCATTTTCATTTGAATACCTTTTTCTAGCATACTTCCACATTTTCGTTTCTGCACTCAGGTTCACAGCTGAAAACTTTGATATGTATAACCACAATATAATATATATGCAAAGTGCAAAATACTTTCTAAGCAATGAATGTGTGTTTTATTTAGATTTGTAGAAGCTAGACAGGTCTGAGAATCAGTTTTAGAGCAGTAAAATTCTTACTTTATCGTTTTATATACTTTTTTAACTCAGCTATATCATTTTGCAATAGTCTACCAAAACAAGAGTAAAAGAAACTAATTATCCAAATTTAATCTAAACGGATTTTGACCTCTACTACAGTTCCAATTCAGTTAATTTTACATTTTCTTGATATTTTATTTTATGAATTTTTTATGACATGCATTAATTAGAATTTATATAATACTGTCTTTTTGTTCTTATATATAAAAAATAAATAAGTTCATTAAAACTAATAAAAATAATTAAGTTAATTAACTTTAATTAATAATATCAAAAATCTAATTTTTATTCCAAAATTACACCTTGAATTAAATGTTTAGGTGATGATTGTATTTAATTACACTACTTATTTTTAATGACTAACTTTTTTCACCAAAGAATATGATTTATCTTATCAATTGTTTTTAGAATAAATAAAAATATAAAAGAAAAATAACAATTAATACATGTAAAAGTGATCATATAGTTCATATATTTCTTATATTTAGAAAAAAATATTTTCTTTTGTTTTTTATATTTAAGAATGAAGGTAGTATCTTCAACTTATTAAATAATTTTAGATCTATAAATTAAGAGTGTGCTTAACCCATCTGTTTCTTTAGCTTATCTTCTATTTAGAATGAGAAATTAGGTTAAATACATTTTTTTAGTCCAGGTTCGATCCAACATGCCGACGTGCCAGTTCAGGAGACTCAACTCTTTTTCTCATCTCTATTTTTAAATATTTTATCTTTTGAAATTATTAATTAAATTTATTTAAAATATTTGTAATCAAATTTAAACAATTTTTATCAATTAAAATTATTTGTTTACAATTATAACATTAATTTTTTTAATGTATATATTTTAATACTTTTATGTATTTTTTACTATGAAAATAAATTTATGTTAATTAAACTATTTTTACAGTATTTTTTATCAATATAATATTCTATATTTCCGTTGAGTGTGATAATTAGTACTAAATGAATATAATTCTTTTTACCAGAATACATTTTAGTTTAAAATTGGGAGCTTTAAAATTAAAAAATAAAAATTGAACGGTGCAATAAACAGGAAAGGCATTGAGAATAGCAACAACCCCCTATTTTCGATGATAACTATACACATAATTAGTGCATACACAATTAAAATACAAACTAGCTGAACCATCAAAGCCCAAACAGAAATCTGGGCATTTTAATACTAGCGTGAGTAGAACTACATAGAAAGAAGAAAAACTAAATTTTTTTAAAAAGAAAAAAATATATATCAATTTCACTTCAATGGAAGCTAGCACCCTAGGCTTTGGCAAACATCAAAGGACCAAATGGTGCAAAACGTCATTGCTTATTTTCTTAGTTAAAGAAAATATTTTATGAAAAAGAAAGAATTTTCTTAGTTCTCGTTTTGAATGAAATGCATTATATCTACATAACAACCCAGACCTAGTCTAGCTAATTTGTGTACTAAGGTATATGAACCTAAAGAAAATATATGCTAGAAATTTACCAATCGCATTACACCTTCCATGCACAATTCTTGTTGCTATCATCATTGCGAATAAATAGGCCATACACATGCACCATATTCATGAGTGCTTACAAAAACTTACCAGGATTTCATACAACTAACTTCCCTTGACACTCAGAAATTATTTCATCAAGTATATATTACAAATCATACATCACATTTTTTTAAAGAAATAGACATATTATTAAAAGTTGTATAAGTTATAAAAGTTAATTATATAACATGTAACACTTTCTCACACTACAGGAAAAAGGGACTAAAATTAAAATTAATTTCAGTATTAACAAAACTAACAAGTACTTATTCTTACTCATATCAACTTTCTTCGTAAGATCTCCGAGGGATTTACCATCATGTATTTGTTTCAAATGTCTTAATAAACTTCCCTTATTGATTATCCTCGATATTTCATATACTAATATTTTCTTTCCTAGAAGTTTTAATTAGAGAATAAGTTAAATCAATATTATTTTGTTCATCATGACATTAAATATGACTAATCTTCACCATAAAATTGATAAATTTTAATGAAATCTTTCTATTCAATCATACTCTTCTCTATCACCCCTTTTTTAATAAAATGTTCAAATTCAAGAACTTACTTAATAATGTTGAGTCTATTATTTAGACTAATAATTTATTAATAATCAAGTAACCAAATTTATTTTTGATTTCATATTAGTCTATTATTTAGACTAATAATTTATTAATAATCAAGTAACCAAATTTATTTTTGACTTCATATCATAAAAAATATTTTTTTATCTTTTTTACAATTTTTTATACATTATATTTTTAACAATTGTTTTACCATATTATTTATGGATTTTAAATTCACAAAGAAATCTGTCAAGAGATTTTTCAAACACTCAATCTAATAAACAGCCATTTCTAGAAAAATAAACTTTGACTTCATATATTATTTCTAGAGAAAAGTAATATCAGTTAATTATTATGATTAAAGGAAAAGGGTACCGAATAAATTCTAAGTGATTTTTGGGATCTCGAATGATTGCAAATAAGAAATTATAAAAGATTGAAACACAAAATTAAGAGATAACCAAAGAAATCCATAGCATAGGATAAATAGAGTCTTTAAAACCAAACTGGAGCAGTAATATATCTGAGAAACACTTATACATTATAGACTACAGTCTACAACACAAGACAGCACTCCTCACAAGTATCATTATTAGCATGTTACTTAGCATTTTCATTGAGTCTCGCAGCTGCCGCCACAGAGGCAGCTACGCCACCGGAAGTGGCAGTCATATCCGGGTTGTTCCTCACCTCAGCACTCGCCACCCTTTCAGCATGTTGCAGCGTCACGGCCTAGTCTGCGGGCAGCTTGCTGCTGACCCCAGTCAGAACGTCGGCAGGCTTAACCTGTTAGGTATGGTTCATATTTAAGATAAGTCGTTCGCATACGGCAGTTGTAGGTTTAGGGTTTATTATTTGTTTACTTGGATTTAGGTCCATCAACAGTGCTAAGAAATTCTAAGCCTATTTTTTTTTTGCTATTTTTTTTTTAATCTGAGGATATTGTATCGAGTGTGTAAATATAGAAAAAAAATGGAAATAACCCACATAACAGGCAACCCACTCGGCGGGCTAACGTTGCTCCCCATCGCTCTCATCTCCGCCGCCTGAATCGCGGCTTCGTCACTCTGATCCACCGCCTTGTTACTCATAGTAGTTCTGCCGTCGCTTCCAACGCCTCTCTTATCGTTATGGGGTGTCTTCTCACCATACTGAGTCACAGCCTTAAATATATCAAAACACAAAAAAATATATTTAAAATTCACTTGATGATGGAGGAGAGACAAATGAAAAAAATATTGAGTCGAAATCCTTTTTACTAAGAAAATTAAAAAAATTTAATAACTATAATTTACAGATACAAATATATATTTTCTTTGTCGTCCTGAAAAAAATTATTCTTAAATAATTATTATTTTGATTTTTAATATAATATTAATTTTTTATCTATCTTCTATGATATTAATGGTATAGGTTATTAAAATTAAAAAGAATTAATGGTAATGAGATTAGCTTTAGAAAATCATTTTTATTTTTATTTATTGATTAATTTTTCTTTTATCTGTGTAAAGGAACATTATAAATTTATAATGGGACCGAGAGAAAGTATAACAAAGCACACACCATATGGTGCAAGGGTTTGTAAAATCGTGAAATAAGAAAGAAAAAGAAAAAAAAAAAATAGAACCTGTCCAGCGACTGCCTCAGTTACTATGCGTCTTCCGGGGATATGAGTTTGTGTGACTGCGACGCCACGGACTCTGGTGACGCCAGGTTGGGTTTCTTCGTTTTGCATCATGGCAGCGTCTTCAGGCGCGACGGGCTTTTTTGCAAGGTTACCGGAAATGTGGAAAACATCGCCATACTTGATGGGGTATTGGTCTTGGTCTTGGGGACGCCTTGGCTGTTCCTGACTCACTTCGTATTCTGTTGCCGAATTGTGTTTAGAAAAGTCTTGGTATTGGTTTTGTATTCTAGTTGAAGAGGTGGGAAGGGAGAATACGTGTCCAAGCGTTACACTTGCAACAAGATCAGTGGTAGCATGGGGACGTGTGTCATGCTCATTTCACAACCTTCTAGCTTCTTTTTGCAAAGTATATACTAGCATTTGCTTTTAGAAAAGTAAACGCACTCTCTTAGCATAGGGTAATATGTAACTAGAGTTAGTTTAATTGGTTAATTTAACTTGATTATGGTGTAATTAGACTTAGCTTAGTTATATGTAAGTTAATTATTTTTGTAACTAATTATATAATTCACTATAATAATCAACTCTTGTAAGCTAATTCATTCTATGCTAATCATGACTTCCTATATTCCTTTTTCTCTCTAGCTTCCTCTACAAGCTTTCTTTTCTATGATGGTTACAAGTTTTCTATGCAAGTTTTCTATGCCAAGGCAAGTTTGTAAGCTTTAAAGGTCTTTATATGACCTAAAACAAGCAATTAGGAAATGGTATGCTGAATTGTCATATTTTCTGACTTCACATGGGTACAAACCATGTGTTTCTAATTATTCCTTGTTTATCAAGTAAGACTATTACTACTTTATTGGTCCATGTAGATGACATTGTTTTGCCTAACAATGATTTGGCTAAGATTCACAGTATTACACACCTATTAGTATCAATCTTTGTCAAAGAAAATATGCTCTAGATGTTCTTAGTGATATTGGTATTCTTGGTTCCAAGTCATTGTCTATTCCCTCTAATTATACCACCAGGCTGCACCTACATTCAGGATCTTCCCTTTTAGCTAAGAATGCATCTTCTTATAGGAGATTAATCGAAAGATTGCTCTATTTAACTAATACAAGACCAGATATTACATATGTTGTGTAAGAGTCAGTTTGTGAAGCATCTTACTTTTTTTAGCAGTCTTATATTTTAAAATTCTAAAAAAATCATCATAGCTTGATGCATACAGTTTATAATGTTTTTATAGCTTACAGATTGTAATGGACCTTTTTTCTTATCATCTTCAGTCCAATTAGTTTTAGGCTTTTCCTTTTGTCCACCATACTCGTATGAGTTGTTTTCAACCACATCCCATACATCCGATAGCTTCAATAAAAAAAATTTATTCTTTATCTTCAGTAAGTGTATCTTTCACCATTGAAGACATGAACTTGGTTAATAATCTCGCCATCTTAAGGATCAAACATTATTAAAAGAGTTGGGATATCTTTTACCATGATTCAAGTTATTTTGTAGGTTAAGATAATGCTAATACAAATATTCTAAGAAAAATATTGATTACACTAATTATATAAAAAATAACTTTCTTTAACTAAAATGCCTTATTGAAAGAGCTGGAACATAGTCATTAATAATTGAAGAGAGATACTGATAGGGACTCGGATATTATGAGGTAACTAAGTCTGACGTAGAGTAGTATGAGATGTTTGATAGAGTATTTAAGTGCTTCACTTTTCCTCTATCATAGCTAACTTTTAAAGGAGGATTCTCCAAGTGTTTGGGTGCTAACCAATTAGTATAAGGGCTTTCCACCATGGAACACTGCTATGATAGGGATTTGGACATTATGGGATACCTCAGTGGACTATTTAAGTACTTAACCATGGAAGCGAATGTTGGTATTGCAGCATGAAATACTTAAATTGCATATTAAAGCATAAAAGGGAGTATTCGGCCAAGCTCATTATATAAGGGATGAGAAGTTTATTTTATTAAAAAAAAAAAAAAAAAAAAAGATCAACCGAGAACATCCATCTACCAGTAACCAAAAAATGAGATAAATAGGAAAAGGCAAGACGTAAGACAACATGATTCTCACGTAGTTTCCACAGTACAAAGTGGACGAATAAAATAATATTCTTTAGCAGAACAGATGAGATTCAAATGCGCAAGTAAATAAGGACTTAGATTGCTTTGTTTAAATGCCAATAAACCATCTTAGAGATATTTAAAAAATTGATCTTTCTCACCTCACATAGGTAAACTGCACACATTATCAATATCCAAAGTAACATATATGAACCCAACCCCTCGACATGCAGAAAATCGCACCTATGTCCTAATAACCTGTGTAATATACAAATCTGCATCTATTCCCAAGTAACACGTCTCTAATGCCATTACTGAATTTTATATAAACAAGTCACACAGTCTGTATATAAGCCAAAGACATCTTTATCCTTTGAAATTAACATAGAACAAGCTAGAACAAAGACAACCAAATAAGGAAGCATGGTTACCACACGCAACACAAGTTCAACACAACACGGCTATGATACAACATGTAAAATTAATTTTATATTAACGTAAAATAAAAAATTTAAATTACAAGACAGAATTCATGTTTTAAAAATGAGTATAAGTCCTTATAAACATGATAATATGCTAAATTTATCAAATTACTGTGATATTTCAATCAACATTGATATGAAAATTTTTAAAAAAGTAAAAAATTAATCAAAAGTATTTGAACTTATGTCCAACATGGAACAGTTACCATTTAAAAGTGTCCATACTTCATAGCAACCAGGCAACCATTATCAACCAAGAGAACATAGAATCAAGAATTAGAAATTCATTCCTTTTTCACAACAGAGTGCAAATTATTTTAGCAGATCAAGTGAAAAAACAAACAGGTCATTAGAAGAATATTTAGGGGCAACATCAGCAAAAAAGAGACGTCACCGAGCAAATATCCCTATCCAAGTCTTTCATCAAATGATTATGATTCATAAAACCACTACATTACAATGAGACACCTTCCATGAGAATAAATGAGAAAACAAAAGTCCTGCCAAACATCCTAAAATCCTGTGATAGGATAGTACGAAACTTTGGAGTTTCAAGCATTTTATCATATCCCTCATCATGTGCAATGTAAAGAAGATGAGGTAAATAAAGTGGCATATAACCCCATTAAACAACTTTCAAATCAAAGGACCAAAATAAAAATAATAAACTAATCATGGAAAATCATACAAGTAGCAAGCAGAAGTTGAACAATGAATACATTATTCCCAACTGCTCAGTTCTCTTACAAGAATGAATTAAAATTTTTACCTAACAAGACTTTCTACCAGTGTCAAAGAATACCAGCGACAATGATTCCAGGATTTTCTCTCAATCCCTCTCTGTTTTAGTTTTTGGTCAACTTCTACTAGCCTCTTCTCTTCTGGCTTTTCTCATTTTTCGTGTGTAAAAATTCCCTAAACTCTCTCTTCCTCCTACTTAAAAATGTCCCTTTGGTTCTCTCAACCACTTGTTACGTCAACCAAACTTTTCTTTGAGCTCCCCCCCCCCACACACACAAAAAAAAGAAAATCTCAAAGTTGCAAAGGGTGATCAAGATATAGTGCATCTACTTAATCAAGAGGTATCCAAAAAAGATGTTTTTAGATACTTGGGATCAATTTTGCAAAAAGGTGATAAAATTAGTGAGAATGTAAATCATAGAAACAAAATAGGGTGGATGAAATAACGAAGTGCATCGGGATTTGTGTGACCGCAAAATTTCCCTTAAACTAAAAGGAAAATTCTATAGTGCAGTTGTAAGACTGACAATGTTATATGGAGCGGAATGTTGACCAGCACATAGACAACATAAACATAAAATAGGGGTAGAAGAAATGAGGATATTAAAGTGGATGTGTGATTATACGAAGATAGATAAGATAAGAAATGAGAATATTCGATGAAAAGTAATAATGGTACCGGTGTGTGAAAAGATGAGAAAGCATAGATTGAGGTGGTTTGGACACATTATAAGACGACCATTGGGTGCTCCCGTAAGAACAAGAGTTTATTACCAAGAACTCGACACAAAGAGAAGTAGAGGTCGACCGAAACTTACCCAAGAAAAGGTAAATAAACAAAGACCTAATAGAATGAGATATAAATTGGCAAACGGTATGTTTTAGAACAGAGTGGAGAAAAGTTATAAGCTTGGTGGAAGGTTAAACCCATTAGTATTTCTATGTTCTAGTCGTTCTATTTTTATTTTTTTCCTCTTCTTTTTCCCCCTCCTCGTTTCACTCTTCTTTTATTTTAGCTTATTTTTCATTTATTTTGTCTTATTTCCACTTTTTCTTCACCCCTCTTTCTTTGCTTATTTCCTATTTATCATTGGATTCATCTACCACCGAGCCAATTAACTTAGGTTAAAAGTGTTGTTGAAGTTGATGTTGTTGATCCTCCATTCCTCCCCCCTCCTCTTTCCTTGTTTCCCCCTCCCTTTCAAGGTCACACTTTAAATACATCGGCTAGAGGGTTACCCCCTTCAAATATCAATTTTCAACGTTCTGCTAAAATTGAGTAAGCATTAATTTTAGTTCCTAAAAGACTGGGTTGACATTACTTTGTTCCTTGAGAGATATAATTTAATCCCTTAATCAAATAAAGTAATCCCAAAATCATCCTTAGTTCATAAGCCACGGGGTTAAGAGACTTAATTGGTGTCATCATTTTTTTCTCTTATTGTGTGAACTAATATCATTCCATCTTTTAGGACTAAATTGATGTCAGTTATCATTCACAATCCAAACTAATAACATCAAGACAATCTTTCAGACCCAAAACAAAAGATTCCTCCCTAAGACATGTGCTACCTAAAGCCAACAAGGCATACAACTGCCACATGTTAATCAATTTCATAACCAGAATTACCTACGTGGTGTAATAAAAAAGAGCAAACACACACAATGGAAACAACTGGAAATCAAAACACGCCTCAGTTACACCTGTTTTGGATAATTGCCATTGCCATGATGAATAAACCATTGTCCAGATAGAACATTTTTGTTCCTGATTGAACAATAGCAACAATAAAATTCACAGAGAAACTAGTTCCAACTTCCAACAACAACCTGAAATCTAACCGACATACTAACAAGGCCACGTTTGGAAAGGCAACAAGCCGTTAACAAAAGAATCATTCATTACCTCACCCATTCTCATTCGTTCATTCATCCATCACTGTACAAGCACAAGTCTACCACCGCCCATACCTCTATCACCATCCCCACCATTCTCCTCTTCATGCCCCTTGGGCACCGTGACGATGAGCTCGCCATCAACGAACACCGCACTCGCGAGCTCCCGCCGCGTCGATTCCGGCAACCGAAACCTCCACATATCGAGCTCCAGCTGGTCGAGCGAGAGCTCCACCGAGCCGCCCTCCCTCACCACGATCTTCGTCACGCCGGGGTGGATCTCCACCGTGTGCGCCCTGACGTCGCCGATTCCGTCGGTCTCCGCCACGAACCGGAAGAAGTTGGGGGCCTCCTCCACCACCACGTCGGCGTCGGAGCGGAAGGGAAGCTCCAGCACGCAGCTGAACACGTGCGGGAGTCGCCGGAGCTTCTTACCAGCGATCCCCAACAGCACCTGAGCCTCCGACATCGGGTTCCCCCCATCGCCGCCGAATTGGATTGAGATGTTGCGTTTTCGAGGAACAGGGTGGACTTTCATGATTCTGTTTCTACCGTGGAACGCTGCAGAGGATTGCACCACCAAGATTAACACCGCGATGATGACCAGAGGCACCTTTTCTATCATAAAGGAACGGTTCTTCTTCTTCGTCTTCTTCTCCCCCCTTTCTTTTCCGGGCGAAGACAAAATGAAAACCCTAACCCTAATTTCAATTGCGTCCGCGACGATGGCGTTTTGCGAATAAGAGAAGATATTATTATTCTTTTATTTATTTATTTTCCCTTTCTCGAGAAAATCTGAGCGAGATTAGGATGCTGCAAATTGATTGAAAAAATGTGTGAGCGGAAGAGGAGAGAGAAGCCGAATAACTGCGCAGATAAAAGAAGAGAAGATGCTTTGAATTTGATGTTACTGTGTTGCCCTTATGCTTCTTCTAATTTACTAAATGTGTCTCCCCTCAATTATTAACATTAAATGGAACTAAGAAACAAAACTCCTCGCCAAAAACAAAAAGAAGAGGAAGTCTAGGATGCGTAATCCAAACTTATTATGTATGGTGGGAATGAAATATATATTCATTAGATATATTAGGATTAAAATCAACATTTAATATAAGTATAGTTTATGGTCAAATGGTTTATATAAGATAAAATTAAAAAAATATTTTCTTATTTTTTTTCTCATCGAAACTTTTTCCTCACTTTTTACAATCACCCATCCTTCTTCGATCCATTTCGTCATTGTCATCACAAAACCCTTCGTCTCAATCTGAAAGATAATCGTCTGTGAAAGAACCATTCACTCCCAACATCCCCAATAACAAAACTGAACCACCTACATCGGGTTTGTTTTCAAATCCTATAGCAAATCTTATTGTCTTCTTTACCTTGGATCTGACAATTTCTCTCAGACACACATTTAGCTATAAAACATAACCTTAGATCGGGAAAAAAAAAACTTAGATGTAAAACGCAAATTCAACATTTGTGCGTTCATGAAAGATTTCATTGTTGCACTCAAGTGGCATACAGAACAAAGCAGAAACGTCGATTTGAAGTAGAGACCCATATCTGATTTTGATTTTTTTGCAAATTTGGTTGAAGCGATGAAGGTTCTCCTCTCCTCTTCGTCAGATGCTCGCCTTTTCCCTCATCTTCTCCGACGACTCACAAGCATCTCAAAACAATGTCAGGGAAAAAATCTATTTTTAGAAAACTCCAATGTCCAATAACATCTCACACGCAGGAAGAATCGATGTCGATGCAGATGTCGTGGTGATGTTCGATCTTTTTCATTGACACGAATAAGAGATTCATTTTTAGAAAACTCCAATGTCCAATAACATCTCACACGCGGGAAGAATCAATGTCGATGCAGATGTCGTGGTGAGGTTCAATCTTTTCCATTGACACGAATAAGAGATGTAGAGCAAGAAATAGAAGGAGACGCACCGAACCATGAATAATGTCGACATCATTGACAAAGAGGGGTGGTTGGAGACGAAAGAGAGAAGATCTGACCAGAGAGAAAAAAGAAAAAAATATCTCATGTTTTTTATTTTATCTGATGTAAACAATTCCATTGTAATCCATATTTATCTTAACCGTTGAATATAATATCAATGTATGTAACGACTAAAAATATTCTTTTGCATGATACATAACAAATTTGAGTTACACACCCTAAACCTCGTCCAAAAATAAACTATTGGAACAAAACTGAAAATTCTAGAGCTCCTTCATACACACACAACACAATAATACAATACTGTATTGAAATTCAAGATGCACAGTGGGTGCAAAATCTCTAATTGTCTAATTGTTATTATTTAATAAGGGGGAGTTTTTTTCTTCAAAAACAATAAACAAATAGGGAGCTTTTTGTCAAAATAAATAGTGGGGTGTTATAAACTAGGAGTATTTTAATTTTGATTGTAAGAAATATTGATTTATTTTAAGATGTATTATTATTTAATATAGTATGTTACTGCATTAAATGTAATCTATATAAAAAAATCTTATTGATTTTTTTTATATAATTATTTTTTTGTGAAATCTATTTTGAATGACTAGATATTAGGTCAACTTTTTGAATGAGAGAGACATTGGTGAGAATTTTTTTTTGCTTGGAATTAGAAATAATTTAGTGACGCTAAATATATAATTACTTACTTAATTTACTGAATTTTATTAATATTTTTGCAATAAAAATAAGAGTATGATATTATTTCTTATGTTCCTTTATATAAGAAACGAATAAATCTATTAATTGTTAACTTTGTTTTATATACCTAATTTACTGTAAGTCTATTAACAAGATAGCATACATTTCTCATGAAGAGAAACATACATCTATTGAGCTATTAATTATATAACCCATGTTAATTGGTTCAAAAAAAACTATTTTTTCGAGTACAAGTAGTGTCATTATATCTCTCCACTACTTCAACCAATAATTTATAGGTATTTTTGGAATATAATTTAAATTTATGATAACATTAATTAAAATAAACTAATTTAATTATTTTTATTAGTTTTAATGAATTGGATATTTGTTTCTTATAAATAAGAATGATGAAATTATTAATTAAAATTAAATGATTTAATTTTTTTTATTGATTTTGATTAATTAGTTATTTATGTCTTATAAAAAATTAAGTATCTTTAATTGCATTGTAAATAAAAATACACTTTTTAGGAGAAATTACATATTTTCATCGACATATCATATTGTTTTCAATATTTATTATGAATTATGTATTAGTGATTAAAAAATTATTTATTTTAACACTTTGTTATTTTGTTTCAAAAAAATTGATCCCGTTAGATTATTAAATTGTGATAAAAGAAAACTTCAAATTCACCACCATTGATATGAACCTTTTTTTTAAAAAACCACTGATATGAACTTAAAAAATTCTTTACTGTTATTTTGTTAGACTATCTCTTGACTTGGGTATTTGAGTGTTTCCGTGAAGAAACATGCCCTCTTACTCATTGAGATGTTCAATTCAATCGCTACTTATTACGAAAAGCCAACCTTTTATAGAACATTATTACCGGGAAAGTTTTTCTATAACGCATTTTATTTTAACATTTTATAGATCACTTTCTTGCTTTAGTATTTTTTTTTTTTTTTGTTACATAAGATATAAAAACAAAAACAAAAAACAGAAGGGAAAAGGAAAGCTAAGCTCACAAGAACAAAGTGCCGAAGACTGAAAAAGAGCATGATCCGAAGCTACTCCTATCTTTGCTATGTATTTTATAAATTAAAAACTAAAACAAAATAATTTAAAAATATTTTAACCAAAAAATCAATGTAGTAAACCATATGAAATACTTACATGATAATTTTATAAATATAATTAATTGATTATTCATCATATCTCTCACTTTTTGTCCTTCCTGATCTTTTTCTTCCTTCTTAGGAGTTTGAATTTCATTTTCCAGTCCTTTTCAATACATAAAATATGTTATTGTTAAATTGTCTTTCTTCACTTTCAGAAAATTAGGGGGATAAAGTATTTACGTTTTTGTTTCTAGCGTCATGTGTAAAGATAAAGAATGGATGAAGTTGCCGCGAACCTTCCTAGAAAAAAAAAATAAAATTAAGAAGACATTTTTAGTATATATGTTCATTTCATTTTACGTGGATGGGTATTTTCAGTCTCTGAGTTGAGAGATGGACAAAAGCTATTCCATTATGCAGTGTAAGCAAAACTGTGCAATATTTCTTTATAAAAAAAATACAAAGGACAATTTGTTTAATCTTTCTTTTGTCAATTCCTGATTCATCTTTCTGGAATTTTAAAATGATAGTAGACACGTGCAATTTCCCAAAAGAAAAAGTGAACGTAATCATTATGGAAATTCTGTACTTAAAATTATTGGAATGGTATTAGTGCTTAAAATCTACACCATTAAAAAGTTAGTAAAATTTAAATTAAGAAATTAAGCCATTGAATTATTAGTACAAGATAGGGTTTTTGTGTGAATATAAGGCCACGTGGTTTATAGTTGGGTGATCTTAAAAGAAAAGAAAAAGTCATAATGAGAAGAAAAAGAGGGATGTTCTCAAATTCGCAATAAACTATTGATCTTGAACAGTTGAACCGGAGAACGGTTCTCAAATATTCTCCACATGAGGTGATGATTTGATTCTCATTTTCAAAGCTTGTATAATTCTAAGAAAAATCCGAATAAAGTTTTTGTTATTGCATTTTTTAATTCTTGATTTTTTTTTCTTGTTTTCGACTCTTTGTAAAATATCATTTGATTTTATAAAAAATAATTCTGCTTAAGAAATTAATTTTTTTTATAAAAAAATGTTGCCAACATGAAATTACATTGTTATTTTTAATAAATAATTATTTATTAATTTTTCAATTCATTTAGTTAGTAAAGTCCATAAAAGTTAATTCATAATAATTAAAAAATTAGTTAACAATTAACACCACTTAATTATATATTTTTAATTATTTTTTAAAAAAACTTGATATATATATATATATTGAAAATATACACAATTAAATAAAGATTATTATGTGGATTATTTCATCAGATAAACAATATTAAGTATATTTTTTCTGTAAAAAAAACATTAAGTATATTTTATTAATGAGTTTAATTATATACTATCAGTGTGATTAGGTTGAAGAATTTAGATTAAATTAATTTTTAATAGTAGATTAAATTAGGTTAATGGTTAAGCAAAGTGATCTCAATTCTCAAATATGAATACCAAAAAAAATGTGATCTCAAATAAAAAGAAAATTATTGACGCATCCATTTTATATAGAGTTAATCGGACCTACTGACGCGTAACTCATATCCATTTGACAACACATGATCTAGGGCATTGGTCTCAATTCTTTTCATTACAAAAGTTGAGTACGTAATGTAACATCAAACGTCTCAATGAACTGAACTTTTGAGGTCAATTCCACTTTGTCGTCACTCTCAGTGCTCTTGCATCAGTTTCAATGCATTGCTATCATTGCTGGAGAAACTCGGTGGACTAGCCCTTGTCACACTGAAATCCACGTAGAGAGAATCCATTACAGGGGCCGCAATGCCTGCTGGATAGGAATAAGATCAGAGAATCAATTTTTCTTTGGCTTCAGCAATAGCAAGAGAGAAAAAATAATAATACAAATAATGGTGTATAGAAGAAAAAGAAATGAAAAGTTGAGTTTTAAAAATATTTTTTTTATCTTTCATTAAGAAGTTTTAGCTGTATGTATAATTGTATAAAGAAAAGAAAAAAAGGAACAGAAATAACGAGTGATAAAATGTAAATTTGATAAAAATTTATATAAATAATATAATTTCTTTTTATAAAAATATCATGTAAAAAGTTTATAGTATCACGTTATATTGCAAACAGTTTAAATTGTTGCGTAACTCCTTGCCTTGCGTCTTCTGCTCCTCTTCCTCCCACACACCTTTGATTTATCTAATCCTCATTGGCTTTATGATTGTTTTACAAGGGATATGTGTGAGTAATTTATTTTTAGCATTATACAATTAAAAAAATCATAGAAATGTTTAAATAAACCATAAGTTATAGATTACTAACTTTCATTTGTTGATATGATGAAACCATCTATATATTTATTACTATTATTTACTTTAGCACTAAGAAAGGAGGTGAAGTAGGTATTGAATGAGTAATGGAGAAATATGGAAGATTAGGGTCCGGGAGAGGAGCGTGATGTGAGAATTATGGATGACATGATCATGATGCAGTAGTGGCTACAATAAAATGTAGTAATGATAATTAAGTTGAATTACAATAAGCCAAATGACACATGTAGTAATGATAAATTCCAACAAGCTGGGTACTGATCGTTGAAGAAGAAGGGTGGTGTTATGATAATTATGGATGTTGATCATGGTGCATTAGTGACTAGGATACATGTGTGAGTTTTATTTTTTGGTACATGTAGTGTGAGTTTATAAACTCATTCAATAGGCACGTATACTAAAAATACTACATCAAATTGGATGAATTTAGCACAAGCTATAACTTCTTGCTTCTGATGGACGCACAAGTATGTGAAAACTCAAAAGCATACAGACTAGAAGTCTCAGTTAACAATGAAAAAACATAAAGGTTAAAATCATTTACTTTTAAAAGAAAATATATAAATTTGAGCCAAATAAAAAATTCAAAGAGACCACATAATCAAATTTTGAGATATTCCAAAGTACTCGTATTGGTTTTATACCACTGAAAAGTCTTTTATGGATTAGCAGAGGGACCAAAACATAAAACATGCATGACTAGAGACTAAAGTTTACAGTTTTCTCATATATATAGATTAAAACTAACTATAGAAATTATGAATAGTTTAATAAACTTCTAAAAAAAAACAGACAAGGCAAACAGATACATTACACAGCCTAAGAAATACATTATTACCAGTATTTTTTTTTTCTGTGTTTTCTTTTCTCTCAACCAAACATACCATTCCAAAGTACTCAAGGAGGGTGTGTAAAGATGATAACGACTTATTTTGAAGCAAAATAACTGTATTGAGTGTGTCTGAATTTAAATGGTTACAAGAATAATTAAGATAAAAACAGGTTGATATTTTATAGTTAACTAACAAACTCAGGATTTACTATTTGCACATATCAATCAATTTAATTGCTAAGCCTAGTAGCCTGGGTCCTAGATGCCACTCTTGCTCTTGCTTCTTTGTATTGTCTTCATTGATGGACGTTAAACTTTATCCTGTCATGGTACTCATATACATTCCTTTGTTTTATTTCAGAGCCATTTATATGTGCTGCCAACTGTAGCATTTTCTACTTATACAGGAATTTATTTATTTATTTTCGGAAAAGGGGGAGGGAGGTTTGTAGTTAAAATAAATATATAACAATAACCTCAGTTTCATTTTACCTTGTGACCTGATTAATTACCTTCTAGGTAAAATTGCCACAACATAGAACTTCCTTTTAGCAAGAATTATTTCAGTAGATGAATAGTTAAGAGGATTTGAAAATCATTGGCATTAAGATTTCTAAGGTTTAGTCAAGACTTAGCTCAAGACCTTACTATTCGTCGTATTTGGATTACTACTATTGCTACTGCACATGACTTAAAAGTCATGACTGAAGAATGTCTTTATCAGAATATTTTTGCTTCTCATTTTTAACAATTAGCAATAATTCTTCTGTGGGCTTTCCAGAATCTATTTGTGTAGCTTGACAAGGGAATTTCGAGGCATGTGTCCCAAGATCCTGTAAGACCTATTGCTCAAGCAATTGGGATTTTCATTTTGGTCAACCTACTGTAGAAGCAAAAATAAGTCTTTCCTCACTTCTAATAACTCTTCACTGTTAGCCTATAAATTGTATCCTAACATTTCTTGCAACAGGGTCACACTCAATTAAACAAGCAACTGTTTTTCATACAGAATTGGTGCTACTTCGGATCAGACAGAAATCCTGGGTTGAATTGTGTGCCAGATATCTAACTCACAACAGAAAGCATTTGTTTGACCTTAAGTGCCTATTGAGGGATGCTAACCGGAGCTTATTGCACTAACAACAAAAAATCATTAAATAAGCTATTGAGATGAGTGGTACTAATTGGAGCTTATTGCACATATTGGCTAACTCTTTCTGTAACCTACTCCAATCCAGTGTTAGAGAATGTCAACTTCACAAGAATCAACGGATGTGCACTCTCTCCACAGTACCGAGAATCAATGGATGATTTATCTCACCAGCTGAAAGGTTGATTCAAAATACTTTACTGAATTCCCAACTTGCTTCCATAAAGAAATTGAGATTATATATTTGAGAGAGTAACAAAAAGAAATTTGTCTTTTTTTCTTCTTTCAAAAAAAGCAATTTTCAACCAACTGCTATGTGTGGATCAATGTTTTAAACTTACTTTTGCAAATTCCAATACACTATAACGCATTTTAATGCACTAAGTGAAGAAGAAAAAAACTGTTGCTTTCAGGGTAAAAGTACTTTTAAGCTCTCCAAACTTTAATCTAAATATTCACTGTGTTGTCAGCAATAATGATCATCTGCCATAAGCCGAACGAAATCAGTTTTGCTATCTATGAATTTAGCATAAGGGGGATTCACATACTTGGAAGCCATCCAATTATTATACACACTATTAGTTTCTTTTGGAGATCCATAACTTTAGTAGATAATACATATTACAAAATGTTTGAACACAACACGCATTAATTAGAGACTAGAGAGCATAGTAAATAAGAATATAAAGACAGGAAACTCTAGAAACAAGAAATTCAGTGTACAAGACAGAAAACTATAGAAAATATTGGTATCTCGATGCCTCGGTCCATTCACGAGCAATTTTTACTTATACACAAAAGATATCTAGTGCCTGCGACAAGAAATTCAGTGTAAAAGAGTAATATTCATTATAAATATTTACCAGAATCATTAGAAAACTGAAGTCTCAGACCTGTCCATCACAGATAATTCGAGATACCAATATATATATATAGGAATAAATTTTAAAGGGTTAAATATATTTTTTATTTTGGCAATTTTTTTTCACTTTAGTCTCTAAAAAAAATTCGTTTTAGTACTATGTTTATTTTATTTTTTATCCTAAAAATCCTTTAGATAGTAATTTTAACAATAAAAAAAGTGTTTTGAACATTTAAAAAAAAGTGTTATATAAAACGTTTTAAAGACAAAAAATAAAAACAAACACAACTTGTAAGAATTAAAATGAAAATACAAAATTGTAGGAATGAAAATGAAAAAATAATAAATTACAAGGACGAAAAATGTATTTAAGACAATTTTAAAATTACAAGACGTAACACAATTATAATATAGACGAATTTATATAATTATTGTGGTATTCTAAAAAATTATTTAAATGCAATTAACAGTATTTGAAGTGTTAAATTGTTCATGCAATATCTAACAGTAGCATTTTAAAGGAATCCTAAGATCTTGTTTCCCTGTATCCTTTCAAAGCATTTTAAAAGTACCAACAACAACAATTGAAAGGCAAGGGAAAAATTAATTCAACATTTGCCCAAAGTGTAAAAGATTTTATATCGAACACCAACTGAAATCGAGTCAAGAAACGACTAATTTGTGCTCTTGGAAATCATAATCAAGAAATTCAGGTCACAATATGAAAAATTATGTTAGCAATCATTAGAGGGATAAAATTTCTGATACAACATGAGCAGGGGCTCTCTTGACACTAAGTACACAAAAATGGATATGCAGTAGTAGTAACAGAAACGATCTTCTGTTATGGGTAGAACAAAAAAAAGCTACATTTTTTAGCGGAGTACTTGTTGATGCGAAGCTGCATTTTTTTTTTTTTTATTGCAATAGGGGTTTGAACGGGTTAAGGCGATAAGCGTAAGTTTACCTTAATCTAAATGATAAGTTTATAAAGAGGCACCGTTTACCATCACTTAATTCAGTATTTGCTCCATGTTCACTTCCCAAGCACTCCTCTACAGATATTTTATGTTAAATAACTCCTCTACACATATTTTATGTTAAATAGAATATCTCTTTGTATGCATTGCTTATTATTCTAACATTTTGTCTTTTTTTTATATTACCTTAATAAGTATATTTAAATACTCACGTTATACATTAATGGCTGACCATTTTAAAAGTTCAAGTGCAATGCTTACAGGGTATGCAAAACTTGTAATGGTTTAAGAAGCTCGCTTGATAAGTGACCAAACAGTTTAAGAAGTTCAATGAAATGTAACTCCACGCAATAGTGATGCCTGATAAGACCAGAATGCTGTGTGTCATTTATGTTTGGCTCATGTTGGTGACTTGGTGTGCTTGTCTCAAGCTAAATGGAATAAAACATATGCAGATAAAAAATGGGTTTCAATGAGCTCTATCTGTCGACAATACTAAGACAAAATTTGATATATTATTGGTCCAGTATAATCAGATACTTTTGCTCTTTGAAATAGTCTTCACAAATTTTCTGGTTCCACCAAGTGCTGTAGAAAAGATATTAAGACTTACGGTAGGCACTACATTTCAATAGAAAACTTTTAATAAGTTCACAAATTTGATATGCCATTTACAGTAGTGCATAAAAAGGCAAACAAAAAGAAAACTTTTAATAAGTTCAGGGCTGGAAAGGTGGAGTTATTATAATACAAGTCAAACATTTAACTTCATCATTAATTTGTTATGTAACATAGGTACACATATTCAACAGCTAAAATCATAAGGAGGTGCACCATAAAACAACTTTGATGTTTCTTGTTACTTGTTCTCAAAGGTCCAACCTTTCTATTTGTTTCATAATGGAAAAGTCAATCACATTTACTTGTATATTCAAATGTATAGCATGACAGGGCAAATTCGAATAGTTAAATCATATACAAACGAATATCCAAAATTAAAGGATAAATCCAATCTAGAGAACCTAAACAAAAAGAAAATGGGAGCTCCTCACAAAAGATGAGGGCAGGATTGATACTGATTGAGTAAGAGTTAACTCCAAAATCTACCATTCATTCAAGTTGGGATTTGAGGTCCATTGTTTGCTGTGAATCCATTGTACTGTTTATATTCAAATGCGACAAAAAGCCAGAAATCTTTCTTCAGCCTGGCAACAATTCTTGAAATCCTATATTTGAGGAACTCCAATGCTGCAGAATGCAACCTCGTACCATCAAAAATATAACTCATCTGATATTCAAGAACCCAAGTGTTGGGGTCTAATTGCACTGCTGAAGCATCCCATTTTGGTTGCACCCATGAAGCATTCGCCGTCCGAATTGAATAGCCAAGTCCACCATTCCACTTCGTAAAACAGATAGAACAGAGTTGGACAATAGTCAACAACAACAATCAATGATTGATGAAAAAAACAAGGCATTTCAGAGAATTTACCTGAGTGACTCTTCCTGATAAGAGAGTGAATGTCCGAGAAGAGAACCCATTTGTGAGCAATCCTGCTGTTTGCAAAGGCCATCCCCAGATTGTTACCTCTTCTATTGCTGATTTGTACAGTGTGCACCTTGAATTCAATAGCAAACCATCCTATACAAAATTTAAGTTGTTTTTTGTCAGCACCACTTTCTTATTGACTATTGAAAAATCAAAGGCAAAATCCATTTTTAGTCCCTTAAAATTTAGTCAAAAGTAATGGTTTTGATCCTTGTATTTATGAAATGTGATAGATTTGTCCCTGGTCAAGTCAAAATAAAGTATAAGATCAAAAATTAAATTCACCACTTTTTAGAAATATGATAACTAAAGCTACCATTCTATAATGCAGAGACTAAAACCAATTTTGACCTACCTGAAACAAATTTTGCCCAAGAATCAATAAAAAAATGAATAAAGAAATTAACTTTTTTTAAAGAGTAATACAATACCTGACTGATTTCCCACGAGGTATCAGTAAAGCTGCAATTTGAAACTTCCCCAACAACAACACTAGCCAACTCTTTCTGCAAAAGCCTCAACTTTCCATTCAAATCACGCACAAGGCTACATTTCTCACCAACCCTGTTCACCACATCCGGTGACAAGGAAGGCTGAGAAACCACAGAAACCACCAAGGGAAAAACAAGGTCCGCAGACAAGAAGAATCCAAAAAAGAGCATCAACCTCAAGAAACTGAAACCAGAGTCTTGTTGTCCCTTCTTATGCTTCTCCATTTTCTTGCTCAAGTCCAATCTGGCTCTTGATTTGGAGAGAGGAGTGGACGAAGATAGCTGAAACTCACTGGATCTGGGTGTGGACAGAATAGAAGCATCAAAAGAAATTGGGGTGCACGCAACGTTGGGTTTGGAAGCAGAAAGCTCGGTGAGGGTGCTTTTGTGGACGCTGTTGGGCATGAGATCGAGGGTGGCATTGATGCTGGCCAAACACATTTCGCAGTTGCAGTTTGCATCTTTCTTGCAACCGGGGAAGTAGCAGCTGTTGTTGTCTTCATCCGATGATCATGCGCTGCATTTTGTTTTCGATTGCAGAAAAACGGTTCTCATGGCTTCTTCCTTCTTCTTCTAATCTTCTCCCTTCCCAGATTGTTTTTTAGTATAGCCGGTTTAGCACAACCTTTGAACGTGGATTTCAGAAACTTTCAAGCTCTCAGCTTTGAATTTGAATCTCAACGGCCATGTTTTCTACACCGACTCGGCTTTGTAGTACTGTACTGAAATGACACATGGCCCCGATACTGTAGGATATTTTATTTTAGTCGTTAAGGTGTTTTCAAACTTCAAACATTTAAATATATAATTTTTTTTTTCAGACTAGATTTATAAGTTGAATGTGGTCATTTTTATTTTAAAAAATATAAAGTGTTTATTAATTATTTAAATTTTAAAACTAGTTCTTATAGAAATTAATTTTGAGGTAAAACAAAAATTATAAAAAATATTTTTTTATGAAACTATATATATATATATATATATATGAGATTTATCAATGTACTCATGCACTAATTTTAGTATGTGTGCATTAGTCATAAACACCATCAATTTTGGACTAAAAAACTAATTTTTTCTATTGTTACAATTCATTTATCTAAGGGTATAATAGTAATATATGTATATTTTTTAAAGATAATAAAACTCATTTTCTCTCTCCTCTCCCACTCATTTCTCTCTCGTCTTTCAAGCTCTACTGACGAGATCTCGTGATAAGTTGTGGTTGTGATTATTTGGGAAAAATTAATGTAAAATTGCATAGACTTGTCATTAAGGAGAAAAACAAGTTGAACATTATTGTTATTAGGTGTCAAATAATTAAAGGTTTTGGTCTTTCAGTTCATGTTAAAGATCAGATCCGATGAAGCCTAAAACATTGGCATGGACAAGTAACTCACATTTATCACCGACGAACAAAAATAAATAAATAAATCTAAAAAAAATGGAAACAATAATGAATTACAACACAAGAGAAAGTTGGATTTTCTCTCTCTCTGTATATATATCCAAAATAGGGAGCACATATTCAAATTAAGAAGAAATTAAATATTAAGCATATTAAGTGAAGGGTTATTGCTTAAGTGATCGGATTAGGTTGAATTATAAATTTCTTTGCATATATATGACCAAAATCCAAACATGTAAAAAATTGATGTGATTGGATAATAAATTTAACCAAATTTGATTTAAGTCGATTCATTAAATTTTAAGAAGAATAATCTCCCTCTTACTATTTTTCACATTTAAAAAGCCATATATGGGTTTGAATTTTTTATAAGAGACATTTAATTTAAATAATATCATATATGTTTTACTTTAAGAAATTTTCTAATTTAAGATAATTATATTTTTAAATAATCATATAATTGATTATGACAACTAATCACATTATTTGATCATAATATATATTAATAAAATATTATTCTTATTTTGTAGATAACTTTCACATTTATTGAAAATGATACTCTTTATTCATATTAATTATATTTTTTGTGCTAACAACAAATATAAAATATTCTATTAAAATATTTATTTGATAAAATTAAATTTCTAATTTAATTACAAATATATTATTTTCTATATAAAAATTAAAACACCTGTGATTCCATGGGTTCAAATATTATATTTGGCCCGACTTTTTTATTACTTAAAATTACTTTTAAATTAAAATTAAGAGCTGACCCAAACACTACTAAGGTTAAGCACAAGCAATGCCCGACACACAAAGCAAGCTTATCATACATGCGTATTTAGATAGCTCAAAATAACAGAGATTTAAAAGTCACTAATGTTATCAACTAAAAGTTAAATACTGTTGGATACATGAATTTTAAGAGGATTTTATTTTAAGTTCCCATATTAGCATTTAGAATTAATAAACAGTAAAAACATTACAATCATTACTAGAATCAATTTAAGACTAAATCCTCGAAAACAATTTTTAATTTTATTGTCAATAGGTGTATTTTTTTTTACAATGTCTTCCAGTTATAAACTAGCATGTACTAGTATGGTAAGATGATTAACTTTTCTAATAATTATTTTAAAATTTATATTTAAAGTAATTTCTAATAATATATGAAAATTATTTTTTTATAGTTTTTTAGATAACTAAATTTAGCTACTATATATATATATATAAAAACTAATTAGGTACTTGAATTAACTTATATGTGCTTATACAGTTTTCAACATTAGAATATCATATAATTCAACCAAAAAAGAGAGAGCTTAAGTTCAACTTCATTTACATGCAACTCACTTCCAGAATGCGCCAAAATCAACCCAACACTCATAATATAATTTCCCATTAAAAACCATATGCAATGTTATTCCACCAAATTATTCTTTCACATTTAATTAACTACTTTGAAAAGAACACCAACAGAGAACCAAACACACTACCCAACTTCGGGGGCAACAAATTAGTTGGTAAGGTACCTAAAATATTTATGTTCCACACCGTATATTTCCAAGTTCAAAGTTTTCAAAATAGGTTACTGTACCAAATCTTCCGTGAAAGTATCCCTGGAGATTCTAGTAAATTACACATTAAGGCGGCATAAAATAATTTTAGTACTTAATGAGTTGGCCACTGCTTGTGCTTAACCTTATTCTCATTAATATAGCAGTTAATTGCCCCCGGATATGAGTATTTAGATTATTTTAAAAAAATAATTATTTGATTGCATAAGGTGTTTAAAAATTAAAAGCAAAAATTTATTAATGATTTTTTTTTAGTAATGAGTTTGGCATTGCTTGTGCTTAACCTTATTTCATTTCATTAATCTGCCGTGAAAGTACAAGCAATTTTAGTTACTATACCAAATCCATTGTATAAACTTTTATTTAATTTTATGTACTATCATTGTAAAGATTTTTATACAATCAACTAATTAAATATATATATATATATATATATTAATATAAAAATATTTACACTATCATTATATTTTAACCAAATTCATAAACAAAACTACTCTTCATTATTTATATAAAATTTATACTAGAGAATCCATCCAATCCCTTGGAAATTATTTTCTTCATTGACAACTGACAATTCATTTGCAATATATACGGATATTGAAGCAGCTTTTTCAAAATTTGTGCATGTGTCAACTGAAGGGAAAGTTCACTAGGGAATGCTTCATGAATGCTGGGCCAAAGCAAGGAAAGTAAGAAAACTGCGGTGGAAAATGCTCACTTTTCCTAGAGATTGCACAATGAATGAGTTCCAAAGGGTTCTCAAAAGTAAGGCTAAGAGTCTAATTAAGACAATCGTTGTTCTGCCTTCTCAAACATAATGCTATGTCCTCCACTATTGGGACATGCCAAATTCTCAAAAGCCGATCTCTCCCTTTTCTTGGTTTCTTTCCTTATCAAATTCATTAAATTGCACAATGCATCTGCATCACTAAGTTACTCAATATCAAGACTTTATATACATTTCCATACAAAACGTGACGCTACATGCTTCTATCTGGGCTCCGGCATTTCCTCTCCCACTCTTTGGGGGAGAGAAAAAATTAAGGAGAGAAGAGTAAGCGAGAAAATTAAATAAAAGAAGGTTAAATTAATATTTTCTTTAAATTTATTATTTAGGTTGAATTTAGTTATTTTTTTTTAATTTCATCCTTTAATTTAATTCAATTTAGTACTTTAGTTCTTTTTAATTTAATTTGTTCTTCTAATTTTTAAAATTAATTTATTTTACTATAAATATGTATTTTGTGACAATTTAAAATTAATTAGTAACGATTTTGAATCACTACGAAGTTTAATTTTCTTACAATTTAAACTAAAAGTTCAAATTGAATTGATTTAAATAATTAAATAATTAAATTGAAAAAATAGAAGATTACATTAAATTAAAAAATAAACTTGAGGATTAAATTTAACAAAAAAATAGATAATGGAAGATAAAAATGAGAAGATATTTTTTTTTTATAATATCGCACAAAAATGTAACACTTCTCTCCTTAGTATTAGAGAAAAAAATGGTGAACAAAATTAAATAAGCGGAGAGATCCCGTAACTTACTTCTCTCCTTAGTAATATAAATATCACATAAAAGATCCCGTAACTAATTTAACCCTTTTTCTCAATAAATAAAAGTCTAGAATTTTAAATTTGATCGTATATAAGCAAGGGGATTTCTCCTTCTCCTTATAATGGCTGCAATAAGTTTTAAACGTAGAATCTTACACAAACTATATAAACGTCTCATTATTGATGGACTTAGCAAGTTAGTGACAACCAATATAACAATTGATTATGATATAAATAAATAAAATTATTTACCCTTTTAAAATAAGAAATGTATAGATATAGTTATTAAATAAAAATCAACATATCATATTTTAATATTTTCACAATTTATTATTATGTGTATATTTTATTACAATTTTAATTATTAATTTTATATTGAATTATTGTAATTCTGTTTATAGAGTAAGTCTACACTAAACCACCACTCAGGGTAAAAAATAAAAACAAATAAAAGATGAGACCACTTGGAATATAATTTAGATAATAGCAATCATTTTGTCTCTAAATTTTATTATTTTTTGTTGCTATAGTTGAATAACTTTAAAACTAATTTAGATAATAGCTAACATTTAACATTTTTTATTCTATCCCTATTTTTACTGTGTGAAACTTTAAAAAAGGTTGAATTAGTGTATTATATTGTTTATCTTTTAAAAAAGAATTGAGAATTTTTTTTTGTGACTTCTGAATGATGATTAGATAAATAATTTAATTTCAAAGAAAGAGATAGCCATGTTAAAAGGAAATTTTCCAATAGCGGTAGCACGCTTGTTCTCTTACCATAAATTAATGTTTGGATTTCCTCAAAAGAACGGATATAGTAAGAGTTGTGGTTGACAATATTAATATAACTCGTGTTCCTTACGGAGAAATGGAAAATCAATCATTTTTTTGTTGCATGGAAGATTGAAGAATTGTATTCCCAAGGCTGTGCTGTGCGCTAGTAACAGCCAAGATTCAACTTGGCACTGCCAAACTGGCAACAAATTAATGATGATTTCATAATTCAACATACCTAAGTTAATTGTAATCAATTAAGTACTACCTTAATGAACAGATTTCGTAAACCATATTTAACCCCAACCAAGTGTGAGAGTCTTAACCACTTGACGGTCCTTCATTTAATGAAACTTTTATAGCTTGATTACCTCAACCTCAAGAAAACTATCATCAACCACGTAACGAAGATGAAAAATGAAAAATAAAAAGTTTAAAACTATCATCAGCTGCTTATGTGTGATGAAGTCGTTGGACCGGTACCCTATTTAGCTTTATTCTGCGTTCTCAAGTTTGAGTTATGTTTTTCTTTTAACAAAAACTATTTTTACGGCTACGATCATCTCACGATCCCTCCATAATAAGATAGTGACAAAATTCTTATTTTATATTTTGAAATTGAGGGAAGTTGACAATCAGACAATCAATGTTGCTTTGTGAATAAATTAATCAGATTCTCATATATGTTTGTTGATTCTCTTTCAGCTTTTCCTTGAGGTTAGGGATTATAAACCGTTCGAGACTACGTCAAGTGTGACGAATATCTAGGCTTAGGAGAATAGAGTCTAAGAAACTTGACTTAAACCTAACAATTTACTTCCTGGAAATGCATCATATCGCTTGTCTTGCAAAGTACGTTAGCTTCTTATGTAGTAGTATCTTCTAACAAGAAAAATGTGCGCAAAAATATATCGAAATGTTAAGTTTGAGGAGAATGATGCATGGAAATTATTGTGTTATTAGACATCTAAAGGGAGATAGAGATAAAAGAAAAATAAATATAAATATTATAAGTAATATAATGTGATAATAATAAAGAGATAAGATAAAAATAATAATAATTAGATGTATATATTATAGTACATATGTCCATGTATTGTTATTTTTCTTTCTAAGAAAAATGGAGACGTTAAGTTTAAAGAAATATTTTTCCTCTGTTTCTTCTTTAATTAATAATTATAGAATATTATAACAATTTAATTTTCATTTTAGTTTCTCAAAATGTCTTGAATTCATGTCTCTTAAGAAATTTATCGAATTTAATCCTTGAATGCTCCATCCAGTTGAACTTTAATTTAGCAGAAATTTTAAATAATTTCAAAATACTAGAGTTCAGATAAAAGATAGGAGGCTTAAGAAAAATTCAACCTTCAACTTTATCATACCACTCAAGTCCTAAAAGTACTTGTGTTAACTAAACAAATAAGTTCGTTAATACCCAAGATATCATTTTAATACCTATAGATGGAACAGATGTACTCATTCTAGTCAAAATAACAAACGGTTTTTGTTCCGTCCATTTTAAGCAGAAATGAGTCGAAATACTCTCAAAGTTTTGGAGGAGACAAAGTTGATTAAGATCATCTTTTTTATTTTTTCTTGAAAACTAGGTCTCTATTTAGCCAAGAAAGTAAACAAAGAGATAACAAAGAGGATTGGATATACCAAACTAGAGATCAGTTGGAGAAAAAGAAAACAGGAAGAAAAAGAAAAACTGAAATAACACTTCCTGTACATGACAAGAAGAAGAAAAAAAACTAAACCCAAAAGTCTAAACCTAACAACTTTTTTTATTCCAACCATAGCAGAGTCTCGTCTGCCTCTGCCCTGTTTCCATCCTCTGTTTCACTCATTACTACTACAAATGGAAACTTGAAGAATCCCCGACTTGTGAAGTGCTGGTTGACCTTGTGTACTTCTTTGATGAAGATGGAGATGATGATGATGACAAGTCAGACCTTCTCCTTAGCATCTGTCTCATCCCTTCAGCAACTCTAACTGCAGGGTTTGATTTGAATTTGCGGCAGAATGACATGTGAGCCTTCACAGCTTCATCCATGGCTGATGATGCCTTCTTCCCTCCATGACTCACTTCATCTCTCACCGCTTCTGAGCACAACCCACATAACCATTTCCCATCAAACTTGGACTTCACTTCGCTGATGTAGTCTTGGGTGCAATCCTCCTTCAAGCCACAACACTCGCACTTCACTGACTCAATCTCCATATCTCTTTATAAACTCTTTCAAGCTTCTTCTTGTTTTTTCTTTCTAAAGATAAGAATCTCTCCTTAAAACATGCAAAAGGGTGGTGGTGAGTGAGCAAGAAGGGCAAAGTATTTGGCTTTAATTTGGTTGGATTCGACCACAATGATTGAGGTGGTCTGTTTATTTACTTATGTATAGCATGCTGAGTTTGCTCACTTGGGATTGTTGCTTGACGGACTAGGAAGTAGGAAGTGCTTGTTGTTGTTCCATGAGGGCTTTTATGGTGAGAGGTGAGAGGGAGAAAGAGAGAGGGAGTTTAAGATTGGGAAATGCCATAATTTCCTCCATGTTCTAAGGGACATGGGCAGTGGAAAATGTGACAAGGCTGGTCGGAGGGACCTTTGCTCTGGCCCTTTCTAGCATTTAATACTTTAATTCTAGTCCCCATAAATCAAACTACCCAAAACGTAAAATATGTGGGGTAAGGTGGTGGGTACCATTAAAAGTTAATAGTATGTGAATATTATAATCTTTTGTTGCATTTTTACCAATTTTTTTTGTCCTTTGTATTTTTTTATTGTTTGTCCCGTGGTCTGAGTAGTTTGATTGCCACATTCATTTTCACAATTTTATACCCTTACATACATAATTTCTTCTTAATAATTATTATTTTACAAGAAATATCTAAAAAATTAATAATGTGGTTAAAAGAAAGAACCTCACTAAACATGATAGACCAAATTTTATAGTAAAGATTAATAATTAAAGATTAATAATTAACAAAGTCAATGAGTAACTTACACCTATAACTTAATAACAATATATACATACACATTGAAATGCTTATGAAAAATCATATACATTAAAATTTATTAGCATACACCCTTTTCTTAAAGGATTTTTTTTGGAACCATAATATTAATATAAAATATTTATTAACTTCAGTGAAAACTAATCTTTATCATATTCATCATCTTTAATAAGATCTTAAAAAGAATATGTAAGTGAATTTCTATAAGAATTTGTTTACATACCCCTCTCTCTTTCACCCACACTTATTAACTATTTTTAGTCCATGACATATTTATTTGAGAGATAAGTATCAATATATTTATTATAAAATTTTTGTTTTAAATATTTAACATAATCGCATA
>PYAF01002576.1:192374-211985 GCA_007407185.1 Glycine tomentella
ACATACCCCTCTCTCTTTCACCCACACTTATTAACTATTTTTAGTCCATGACATATTTATTTGAGAGATAAGTATCAATATATTTATTATAAAATTTTTGTTTTAAATATTTAACATAATCGCATATTTAAAATACATAAATGAATTACTTATTAAATAAATTTTAGTGCATGCAAGAAGTATTTATTAGTGAAATGAGTGTAAGTTTAAAACTCTTACTTTGTATGTTATTATATACTCATGACTAAAGCTTTAAAATACTAATTAAACAAAAATAATAATATTGTATCAATTAATTTGTATACTCAATCACAAATATTATAATTTTCTATCCAAACCCTTTTCATTATCATCCTGCATTATTGCATTTTAGTAAAAAGTTGAACATGGTAACTTATGTACCACGTTAAATGAATTTTGAATTTTTGATATAATAAATCTTATATTTTTATAAAAGCTTTATATATACTCGTGTCTCTTTAAAAATACTTGTTAGATACAGCGTATGTTATTGTGAAAATTTTAATAGAAAGAAAACCAAATTAGGAAGCATACATGTGAAATGTTTACCCATGTTTTCAAGAAAATCTTCTTTTGACTTGGCTAAGCCTTCTTTCTTTCGTTTGTTCCACCCGATGTTACAAACGAAATGAGGAAATAAAACTCAGAGAAACTCAAAGCACATGGCAAGGTAAGCCAGATTTGCTGATCCGTTCAATTAGCTCAGTCCATGAATGTCAACATTTCCCCCCATAGTGGCCATGTGGTTCGTGCGCAGTAGCCTTTGCTCAGCAAGGTTCGGTCACCATCATTACTAAGAAAAATAAACTTGATCAAATCAGTGTGAATTTTTGCAATGTTTCTGCGATGTCCTTATCTCAAATTGATTTTACCATAAATTCATGGTCAGTGTGACCGATAGAAGATTGCTGTATCCAATTTTCAGTAACGGGCTATGAGAAAGAATGTGCCACTAATAAAGTAATATTTATCCAAGATCAAATGTCATCCATCACCCCCATCAAATACGTAAATTAACTAACATAAAATCATCTTAAGAAAACTAACATAAAATTATTTTAGTCAATATTGAATTGGAATATTGAATATGTAATTATATTAAATATTTTTTTTAAAAAATGTCATTCATATAATTATATTTGATTCAAACAAAACTATTTTCTGTAAAGAATTATTTGTAACAAAAAAAGAAAATCATCACGGACCGACATGCGTGAGAGATTTCTATTTATTGTTGCTTATAATTAATTAGATTTTATAAAATTTACATTATTAGTTTGATTAATGAGATAATATTTTAGATAAATATTACTAGAATAGAAATGATAACTTTCATATAAATATTACTTGATAATAAATGGTCAGAAAAATATGAACGACAATAAATAGTTAAATACTTCCCATTTACTTCAGAAAAGGTAATTTTAACAGAAATTCATGCCATAAAGAAGAGAATTAACATTAATATGAACACTCAAGGTATCTATTTTTTTAAAAGTTATCGACTGATTGACCACCACACCTTGTTGTTGTTGGTTTTTTTTTTTTTTTTATAGATACAATATCACACCATAAAGTGTTGCAATATAATATAAGGATGAAAAGAAAATGCATATAAAAGTAAGTTACAAAACTATACTTTCTTTTGAATCATAATTCACTTTGAAATTACTTGACAGAAGAATGTGACAAACAACAAATTGACAACTTGACTACACATTGCCAGATTTTTCCAAGGTGTTGAAAGCTGCAATAATACTACTCTCAGGCTCGATCGATCCACCCTTAAAAAACCATTTCTTTTTCTTTGCTTTTCATCTTTCACAACGACAAAGTATCTTCATAGGGTGATTCTAGTAAAAAACGTATACGCAAATGCTGTTTTTTCCCCCCCAACAAAGTGCGCAAGGAAATTAATTACACACCATTGTCTTGGCCAATATGTTTGCAAAATGCAAGCCTAGCATGATTTTTTATTTTTTTTAATTAGCAACTGCACTGCACAATTTTGCACCTCTTCAATTATCTACATGGAATTATCTCACTCACGGGAAAGAATTCCACCCCACTGAACAATTTTGCACCTGTTCAATTTATTTTGAACTCATCTACGGAAAAAGATCTTCTTTTGAACTCGCTTTTATTGGTCTCCATTAATATGACGCCAGAGTGACCATATCCTAGCATCATTGAAAAGGAAATATCAATTGTTATATTCTATTATATTATAATTTCCCACAATGTTAATCTTTGTATGTGATCAATGTTGCTTCCAACTACATCTTTTTTTCTAATAATTTTGACGTAATTTCACAAGAAAATAGAATGGACTTCTTATAATTCAGACGCTTGGAAGATCACAATTGGTCTGTCATTGCTCATGAGCTCAAAACCCTGAATTAATTTTGCTGGAAAAGAAAAGCAAAGTCAAAGTCAGAGTAGGTGTATATATGGAGGAGGATCAAGGATGTGTATAAAGAAACATAGAACGTGCATGTTCTGTTGAAAGTTTGAACCCCCTTCCCCAACGACCCATTTTGTATTTTCACATATGTTACTTGCTCTTAATTTCTAAATCTTTATAAGATTGCTTGTACCATGGATTTTCTTAACTCGGTTCAACCAATCTATAAGGGTAGGTTTCAGGCTTTAATCTGATCACATTGACATTGAAACGAAACTGATAGTGAATGCAAGGGGGGTCGATCTTCTCACACTTGGGACTACTGATCTGATTTTGAAGGCTTGGCCAGATCATTATTAAGCCACGGAAAATAAAGTTAGTTAGGCTTATGACATGAGAAGAATCATTGTTGAGCGGGCTAACTTGGCAACAATAATTGCATAAATTAGGTAATAATTTTAGGACTGCTGTTGTTAGTGACCAAAGCTTTAATTTAAATAGCAAGAGATTTAATTTCTACATATAAAAAAAAACCTAAATTTAAATTTACTATGAGTTTATCGAAAATTTGCAATCAATGTAATATAAAACCTTCTTAATCAATAAGTTGTTAATTTGAATGGTACTGAGTTATGATGACAAAAAAAAAAAAAAAACTTCTTAAAGTCTTTAAATAGTAGCTTAAAGCTTATGATTATTTTTTGACATGTAAAACTTAAAGCTTTTGATTATAGTCTTGGTGAAAGTTGTTAGTACATAATATCGAAGCCTAGTTAGATTAGTTATTAACATGAATCGAACTATGGTTAATCACAGTGAAAGTGTACTATGAGCATTGACTAATTTTACCCGCAATTTAAGATATTAAAATCCTACAGTTAGAAATCATTTTAGGAGGAATTTACATAATCACCTAGAGTTGTGTTACATATAAAACCATTCATTAGCCTACACTTAACAGTTTGAGTTTTTAGGTTAGCGGGTAATTGACAGAAGACAAATCTTAGACATCTAGTTACAAAAAAATTTGTATCCAGATGTGCTCTGTTTGAATCTGAAAACAGACACATGATACAAGGACCATGCATGAGAATAAAATAAAGTCTGTTTGCTTATACCAGCCTTGTGATAGGAGAATTTGGTTTTCTTTTCAGGACCATCAGGTCAAGAAGCTATCAGTGTCCTTCCAAGGGATAGAAACTATAAGTTCCTTATTACTTATAGGTCCACATACAAGTCAAAAGGCTGTAACATGGGTTAGCTTGTCTGTTAGGTGTATTGCAATTACGATGGCCACAAAAGTGGTATGTCGGAATAATGTTTAAAGGTCACGAGCTGGACCAAATTATCACTGGTTTTCTTTCAGAAAATTTATTATATGAACATGAAGATATATCATTTCTTCTTTTATGCAAATAGATATGGTAATGGGGGTACGTCTCCATTTTCTTGCATGGCAGATTATATCCAAAGCTTATCCAGCGAGTGAAGTTAATTAGAGTGTAATACTTACTTTTAAAAATTATTGCTATTTAAATTTAATTTCGATTCTAATTAGCATTTTGAAAAAAAAATCATGCTATCAATTAGACAGTTTATATGAAGCTCCCTATTTTGACAAATTTCTGAACGTTTCACCGACAAATGAAAAGCTGTAATTACTACTACAATAATAACAGTGTTCTGTTTTTCATATTTTTCTAAGAGCTAGACTACATATATTTTTTAGGAAAGTAATCCTATTCTAATGAAATAAAACTAGTGACAAAGTTCTTATTATTTTAATGTTCTGTAATTGCATATTTCTGAATTCAATTTTAAAATAATTGGTTATGTTAAAATAATTTTATGTTAATTGATTAGCATGCAAAGTAGTATAATGTTTTTCATTAGGTTGATTTCGGTGAAATTAAACTTGAATTCTTCAAGTAAGTTTATATATTTTAATTTTATAGATGAAAAAAATATCACTAAAAAATAATTCCAATCAACAAAACAAATAAATAGTACCTCACAATTATTAACATTTGTAAAAAAAAAAAAAAAAAAAAAACACTTATCATCCATTCAACTCCTTCATTTGTTGTTTCATTTTAACTTTCTGCGGCTACGCTTGTGCCGCATTTATCCACCAAATAGCATTATTCCTTCCGAAAATCCATGCATATTTTTATGTTATGCTTTTTGTTTGTTTGCGCTGCTGTCAAGTTTGTTGTCCTATATAATACTACAACAATAATGTGAATCTAATCCTTCGTGCAAAATGCAAAAGTGAAAACAAAAAGAATCTAACCCGTCAACTCTCTTAAGGGACATTATGTTGGGCTAATACTCATTATTTAATATGGACTAATTAAATGTATTTTTTTTGGTATTAAACGGTTGTGCTACTAGCTCTCGCACAAGAGATGCTGGTCAGGTAAAAGCTTGTTTCATGACAACTTCAAAATTTAAACTTTTGTGTTTAAAGTCACAACTCATCTTTTCGCAACTAGCTATTGTGTTTACATAAAGTTTAGAAGAAAAATAAATCATCCCTTTGCAAAGTTTAAATTCGCTAATGACAGTATTTATGTCTCAATAGTGATATCTTAATCTTGTTTTTATCAACAGGTGAAAATTGAAAATCCTCCTTACTAGTTTATTAGTAATCACATGGCATGACCTTGTTTCATCCTAAACAGAATTTATATTTCCTAATATATATGGACTATTATATTAGTTTTCTGACCCTCTTTTGCATATATATATATATTCCCTAGATATCCATTCAGACTTGATGAGTCAATGATTTCTCACATGCAAACCTTGCTTGGAGGTATGTTTAAGTATTAGTTGGAAGGTAGTCCCTGTTCACAAATTTAATGGTGTTCACATGGCAACCCACATGGCACTTACCTTCCTAATGTGGATTCTTTCTTCTCTTTTCCATCCAACCACTCCTCAATTGTATTTCCGCTATCAATCATTTAGCACTTGGTAACCTACTTTTTAATCTTAACAACTTAACATTATTATCTTGAGACACACTATTAGAAGGCCATGAAAATGGATAGAGCTTTCATACAGATAGGTCATAACCACAAAAGTCCAAATCAATCATCATTGATGCTTTAATTTAATTGTCCATCATCATTAGCAGTGTTGTTGTTGTCTCTCAAAAATTACAAAGGCAGCAACCACCACCAATTATCGAACTGCAATGGTGCATGTATGTAAGAAAACTATTTTGTCTTTCAATTGTCAAACAACGTTTTGAAAATGAAGTTCATTCTTTTTTGGCTAAATTAGAAATTTGGTCCCTAGTATTTTCATTTTAGTCTTTACATGAATATATATATATATATATATATATATATATATATTTCAACTTCAAGTTGGTTCCATCGTTAAGTTTTTCGCATTCAAAGTATTATTCAAAGTATTATTTGATTTAATTCTTGAAAGACATTACAATATGATTATAAATTATCTTTAATCTCAATTTTTAAAGTAATGTGAGACATTTTGATGTATAATGTATTAAAAGAATTTTATATTATTTTTCATTTTAGTCCTTACATATATATAAAAATGCATTTTTTGTTTTTATACTAAAAAATATTTACAAATAGCGTTTGCCAAAGTTATGAAGATGTTAAGTTAAACTTTTTCTTATAAAAATCAAAATAAAAAAAAAGTATGTCATTGCATAAACCAAAATGTAGACTTTTATATAAATAAATGTAGAATTTTTAAATTAATCTTCTTTTCTTTTAACTGTTTCGTGATTTGAAGATCCACACGCTTGATGCTTTCGCAGAATTTTGTATGGCCCAAACATGATCCCTGACAATAACCAAAAGCCTTAAAAAACCGGTTGCCATCATCTTTGTATTGACAAATAGATTTATTGAACCAATAGCTTCGTCGAATTCAGAACATAATCCAAAGATCTTTTAGAGACATTATTGGATTCAGTAAGTGTGTATCTCAATAATATTTTATTATGTGGGGCATCTTATATATAGTCTATAGACAATAAATAAATCACAATAAACAATGACCAGGATCTTGTATTAATGATGAAACCGTGGTCTGAACATTTTCCATTTCTTAATTGCTAATGGGGCTTGTATCTTTATACCTACGAGGACTTTATTGTGCCAATATTGAGTATTACATCAACATTGATCATTTCGACTCAAAACAGGTAGATTTCAACTTGAGTCCTCTTATCTCAAAGCTTTTTGGGTGTTGTTAGCCCCTCTGTCCTAAAGTATATGCAAAGAATCTCAACTGACAATACCAAATCATTTTTGCATCCAAAATCTTTTATAAGTGAGGCTAGAAATAGAAAAAGAAAAAGTTGTAACTAACAACAGAAAGAAAAATAAATAAATGAATAAATAAAATTTCCTGAAACAAACTACTAAAGTAATTTTATTATTGAATGCAAGCAAGGTTCTTATTGAACCATTTCATTATTTATTAACATATTTGGTAGAAAGATAAAACAATAGATGTATCAAAAAGATATTCTTCTGTGTTGATAGTAGTATTATTTTTTCTGATTCAATGGTGTAGAATGATTTGGACCATTGCACTAGTAACAAGAAAGTGCCATATCGCAACTTGGCAAGCCCCAGTTGGGATTTATATGGTTTCTTCAGCTGGCATTTCGCATCAATAGGGATACTAATTTTGCAGAGAAATTAATTAAATTTATTCAATTATGATGGTACTATGATACTTTTGATATGGCAGGAATATAACATGCAACAAATACTTAAATGATTAACTGAGAAAAATAAAAATAAGAACTAGTAGATCACTGATTTTGAAGTTTGAACCAATAGGTTCAATCACTCGGTCAAGTTCCTTATTTGGTATAGCAGCATGCATGGTAACTATTGATGTAGGTATGATTTAGGGTAAATGAACAATGTCCCGTGTCTCATTTTTGGATGATGAATGAACAATAATGATTATCTATGTTAATGCTTCAAGCAAGGGTATATGAGCCAAGCAAGCATGAACACTAGTCCCATTCCCGGGGAACCCTGTCCTCGTATCACTGATTCATGTTTTTAAGAACTCAATTCATTGGTCAGTCACATACGTGTGTGAGTGTGTGGATTGGACCAGACCAATATGGCTCCAAAGGTTTGATGTAAGACCCCACTTGTCAACTTAATGATATGAATAAGTGTGTGACTAAGAAACAGTAGATGGTGACAAAGCATAGTGTGACCCACCACGTGCACACTGACTGTAACATCTACCACCTGCCACATGTGAAGCCGCCATATCCGAATCTGCATATTGGGTTAATAATATCCCTTTCTTCCTAGCTAGTGGACTGAGATTGTCTTATTAATGTTTAAGATATTTCTCAAAGCCTTGTTAATCTTTTACTACTATGCTATGTTATTGTTTTCATGACAAAATTCGGTGCCATATTGTTTTCAAAGCGAAAAGACATAAATACAAGACATAAATACCGCACCAGGTATCACACATCTAAGGGATCAATCATTATGTTTGCGTTTGAATTGAATTGAGAGTTGGATGAAGAGTAATCAGGGGATGGAAATAGTTTTCTTTATTTGTGAGTTTAAATAAATTTGTACAAAGAAAATATGAGATGAAATATATTTAAACACTTTATGGATAAACTTTTCAATAAATATTTATAAAAAATAAAATAAACTTTTTTTATAAGTTGAAATTAACTTGTGCATATAACTTTTATAGAACACTCTCGTTTAGTTTATTCAAAAATTAAAGTATATATATATATATATATATATGAATTAATTTTATCTTTCAATTCAATATAAATATTCATACATCAATTTATCAACACCTTCTTTCTTCTTCTCCATTCCCTCTCGAACTCTCTTTTTTGTCCTTTTTCAAATGAGACGGGAAAAAACAATTAATTTTAACATGTCATTCACTATTTCACTACATAACTCTTCTATTGCATTTCTTCGCTCTCTACCTTATCTCATCTTATTCCTTTTTCCAGACCTTTCAAACATTATTAATTTTAACAGTATGTCATTCAATATTTCACTAAATAACTCTTCCATGATGAGTTCCATTCATTCCTTCGCTCTCTATTTTATCTCATCCTATTCTTTCCAGAACTTCCAAAGATATCATTATAATTTACTTGGATAAGGGATGACAAGGAACACATGGTGGAAAAATAGGAAGAAAACAATTCCACTTGAGAGTTTGGATATTTGTGGAGGGAACGAGAATGTGAGGGGGAAACCAGTAATCAACATTCAATGAATTTGGATATTTTTCAATTTTTCTTCTAAAAACCAGATAGAGCCACTGTCAAATATAAAATGATAAAGTTTTTCGTGTCCTTAATAACATCACGTTCTCCTATCAAATAAAGACATGTATACGTTCTTTTCCATATTAAATAACCTTTATTTTTGGTCGATCTTTATAAAATAACCTTATTTGAATGTATTACATAATTTTATTTAAAAAAATACATGTTATCATTTCATTAAAAGCTTGATAATGAAAATACAAAACAAACTTTATCTAAAATTTGTCTAAAAATAAAATACAAGTTCACAAGTCATCAACTTCACCAATATAGTACATCTCCATTTCCTCCTTTTTCTACTTTTACTAAACACGAATTATGTTCTAATTCAGACTTGAAGCATAAATAAAACATGAATTCACTCCCTTGTGTTGAAATTAACCTTTCAATAGGAGAAAAAAAAACTGTAAAAATCACAGGCCAATGATGATTTAATATTTAGAATATATAAAATGGCATAAATCCTCCATTTTACCATAGATGAGATGTTGAGCATAAGCACTAGGGATAATTACTTAACCTTATGAAGTATATGGACCTAGTGAATCTTCCCTCCACTAGAAGATAAGAAGAAAGAAACAAGAAAAACAAATTGCCGGTTGTCTGATTTAGGAAATTGCCAATGACAATAGCTTATACAAACACGTCCGAGGCCTAAAACTCGGTTCCCATTGCCAAATGACAATTATTGGCTAATAAGTACAAAGCCCGAGTTCTTGCAAAGAAGTAAAGGGGTAAATGATTAAACAAAAAGGAGAAAGTACGTTACAAAAGAACCTGTGATAGTTCTGAGTTCTGCCGAGACTGATACTCTGTCATTGATACGTTAGTACTGTCCTGAGTCACTCCAGAGCATATTGTGTACAAGGTTCTTTCCATAAAATCAGTCCGTTTTAGTTTTGAAGTGAACTGGATGTCATGATAAAAGAAGGCCGTGGTAGCAACTTTAGCATCATAATATATATATACAAAAAATTTTCTGCATGTGTAAGTGATGTCTGTTAGATTTGCAAGCAATGAGAGCAAAACTTGGGTATAGCTTGACAAAGACAGACAAGTCCACGAAAAGCCAGGGGCAAACAACCAAAATCAATTACATTTCATCTCAATATCGGAATTGTCCTCCTCATTCACATCAGGATTGTCCCCAGGGAGAAGGCCAAGAAGAGGCAGAGGCAATAATGAGCTAAGATTGCAAAGGATTATCAAAGCTGCTAAGTTATCAAATCTGTCCTTAGTAATTCCAAATAGTTGAGTCAAGCCCGCCCCTAACAATCCCCCAACAACACTGCCTCCATTAGATACAGACATGAGAGTAGCAAAAAGAGTTGCCTCCATTCCTTCAGGACATAATCTTGCTGCTAGCACAAGAACAGGCATGAAAGAAGCCTGAAATAAACTAGTAATCAGATGCAAGACAAATTTCGCTCAAACAAATAATAGACGAATAGTTGAGTGCTGTAGAATCAAAGCACAAGAAATTTATCCACATTGTGCATGCTGATACTTCTTATTTCATGGTATGCATTGGCATTTAATTATGTTGTAAGTCATATAAAGGACCAAATTTAACTAATCATTACCAAAGCTAACAAAAAATTTATGCCTCCTTATTTACTTTTCCATAAGTAAGATGGGAATCCTAAAAAACAAGTTGAAGAATTCCTTTTTTGATCACAAAATGGAAGAAACAATTATATTTTACCATTTTGAGCCTTAAAAATCCATGTATACCTAAAAACAAGCTGTCTACACAGAAAGGTACATATTTTATGAGTGGCTTGTAAACTTTACAACTAAGGATTTTCATGATAAATACCTATTAGTTAGTATTTAGATAGTCAAAGAAATTTAAGGGGTTACATTAGAAAGAAAGGGAATTGGCCTGAAACTGTATTCATAGATACCCATTTGTTAGTTATGTTGGTAATTAGTTAGGTTAGATAGTCCCCATTAAGGATGGGCTTATGTTAGCAGACCAGTAGCTGAGGAGTTGAGAAAAAAGGGGGTCATTTGGTGAAATAGGATTAGAACAGGGGTTGAGGACAAGGTGAATTGTTTTGGGGTGGGGGGAAGCGGGGTTAGGTTAGGTTAGGTTAGTCAAAGAAATACAAGGGTTTGTGTTGGATATAAGGGGAATGGGCCTACAATTGATTAGGCCCATTAAGGGTGGGTTTTTATCAGCAAACTAGTAGCTGCCAGTTTAGGGGACTTTCGTAATTGAGAAAGCAGTGTAAGGAGTGGATCCAGACCTCTTGAAATATCTGGAATCATGTATTGCTTCCTAGGGGCTGTTTTGTGATTGGGAAAGCAGTGTAACGAGTGGAACCAAGCCTCTAGAAATATCTGGTATCATGTATTGCTTCCTAGGGGCTGCTCCCAGTCACTAGAAAACCAATTCTTTCTCACTGCTATGCTACCATTTCTATCAACTGGTATCAGAGCTCCAATCTTGGAGTTGTGGGGTTGTGAAAATAATTCCAAAATTTGATAGAAGAATGATTCCAAGATTTGATGGGACAGGCAATGCCTTTTGGTGGTTGATCAATTTAGATCGTTATTTTGATGAGACTTGAAGTGCGTGAGAAGTAGCTATCTTGGGTTTGGATGACATTGAAAGAAGACATTCTCAACTGGTGGTTTTCTTTCTTGGAAGAAGAGCAACCAAAATGTCACGTTTTTTACCTTTGAGAAGGTGGTGCTTAAGTGCCTTCAACCAAAGCTTTGAGTTTGTCTTCAAGATTCAGAGAAGGAAGAAGCATGAGTGAAAATGAAGTTTCCAAGGAGTAAGAGCCAAGAAAGAATCATGGTGGCAAAGGGTGAATCGACCAAGAAAAGAAACAAGAACAGAAGCAAAAGAATGGGAGGGAGAAAAAGAGCTAGGAAAGTGAGAAAATTGTTGGTCAACAACCGCCATTGCAAAAACAACTACAATCATATTCATTCATGGAAAGGAGTGTGGTAAAGAATTCAAAATCTTGGAGAAAGAAATGGTTTCTTTTCAGAATTAATGAGTCTGGCCCAATCCAATAAAATGGTAAAAACTAAAAAGGAAAGAAAACAGGAAACCACGGCAACTGAATTGTTCCCAAGGAACAAACAAAATAACGTGGATGACCTGGATAAGTGATAACCTTCTTCAGGTGCAACTCAAAACACTCTGTTTCATGGTCAAGAATGCCTTAAAACAGAGCGTTGGAAAAGAATGGAGGCACTCCCATATTGGTGTTTGACCCAAGTGGAATGAAAGTTAAATTTGGCCTGTAATGGTCTAGTTGGCCTGGTCACCATGCTTCTTCAATCAGTTGAAACACTAGTAGGACTCTATTTTAGCAGTCACAAGCTGTTCATCTTGGGGACAATGGGAAACTTTAGGGGGAGAGTAGTGATAGATACCCATTAGTTACTTAGTTAGGTTAGTAAAAGAAATACAAGAAAGAAGGGGAATGGGCCTACAACTGATTAGACCCATTAAGGATGGGTTTATGTCAGTAGATCAATGGCTGCTTATAGATAGGAATAACTAAAAACAGTTATGGGAACTTCTATGATTGAGAAAGCAGTGTAAGGACTGGATCCAGACCTCTCATAATATTTGGAATCTTTTATTTCTTCCTAGGGGTTCCTCCCTATTTTCAATCAATAAAAGACCAGTTCTTTCTCACAGTTATGATACCAGTTCTATCAGATATTCATTAGTTAGTTACTTATGTTCGTAATTAGTTAGGTTAGATAGTCAAAGAAATACAAGGGGTTATGTTAAAAAGAAGGGGAATGAGCTCACAACTGTTTAGCCCCATTAAGGGTGGGTTTATGTTAGCAGACCAGTAGCTGCCTATAAACAGTAAGAGAGGGGTTGAGAAGAAAAGAGTCATGTGGTAAAATAGAATTAGGACTAGGAAGAGATCAGGATCTCTCAAATATTCAGGGAATTCTTTGTAGACACTCAATCAATAAAGAAATTCTGTTTTTCTTCCATTTATCATCTATTCCTATCAGTTCAACTGAAGTGTTAAATGCAAACATAAAATATAAGTGTACAGTAAATCCCTCAAAACCTAATTCTAGAAGACTGCCAGCAGCTGGTGCTTTTTGAAAGTCCCTTTTAACTGCTTTTGGAAGTTACTAGTGATTTTTTTATTTTAAACAAACAATAACTTAAAATCTAATATTAGAAAATAATATCAGCTTCAAAAAGTATCAACAATATTAGACTTAAATTTAGCCTGAAAACTTAACATTATAAGAGAAAATATTAGACTTTAACAGCAGTGGCAGAAAAGATAAACGGACTTTAAGCTTGAATAGAGAAATATAAATGAAATACAAGAAACCTCAGTTTTTTAGTAAACAAAATAAACCTAATTAATAACAAGTAAAGCAGAGATGGTATGACAGGTATGTTTTCCAGAGCCAGTAGTATATAACTAATGAGTAAAAGAAGACAATGATAACCTGACTCAAAACAGTGAGAATTAATGAATCACCAATTGCAAACCACTCATCACTAATGCCAAACTTCCGGTTTAGTCCAGTAACGAGGAAAACCTGACATAAGAGGTTAAAAACAACAGAAAGATATTTAGAACAGTCATCTCAAATTAAAAATATAAAAACATAACTGAAATATACAATTAACCTGAGTCATCCCAAGCGTTGAACCTAAAAGGGTAGTTGCAAAAAATATTTTTCGTAAAGGCACGTTCTTCAGAAATCCATTATAAAGACCAACACCAAGCAGAGACGCAATTGAGGTAACAAGCTTGACACGTCCCAAAAACTCAGGAGTAAAACCAAGAGAATTTGTGCTGAAATGGATAAGAAGTTTTTTAAAACTGAAGTAAATGGTATGAGGTGATAAAAGAATACCAAAGTGGACATGAAACTCATTACAGATAAAAAAACAATGATCATATTCACAGAATGAACATACGTAAAGTAGAACATAGCAGAGTCAGACTGTGGAGTTGCTTGCCACAAGAAAATAAACAAAGTAGGAAGAAAAACACTACGCTGTCGCACAGAACCCCACAGCTGAATAATGCGCTGTTTTGAACTTTCCAAAAACTCTGGCCCAGAAAAAAGAAGATTTAGCCCTCTTGCTGTACCAATCATAGGTTGTTCTTTTACAAGAACAGCAACTACAGATGTTATCAACGGAAGCAATGATGTGACACCAAAAACAAACCTGGAACAGTATAAACTTGTTAGAATTTATATGAACATAAAAAAGAAAAAAAAATAGTGCTATCAGAAATCAGAAGTATCTTGGTTCACAAACGTCTTTCAGTACCTTACTCCATATGCATCCAACAAAGATCCACTGAAGTAGGAGCTCACAATTCCACCAAAGGCCGAAGAACCCCAACATAAAGACTGAAGAGATCCTGAGATGCTTTGTGACTCACCACGTGCCCTCTCCACAACCATTGAATCTACAACCTAAAACACAGCTCAGTGTCTCTGAACAATTGAATCTATAGATGATAAAACACTATAGCCATAATATTAGAAACAAATAAATTTGAAAATAACATAAGGTGAGTTATCCGTGCACGAATCACAGTGATGGAAAAGGCAAAGTTGCAAAGGGACTTCAATATATAAAGCACTAAGGTATTAATTTAATACCTTAGTGACATATGAATACCTTAATACTTACCAGATGATAGAAGGAGTATAAATATTTAAAATTAAAAATATAATATATTTTAAACTAATCAAAGAATATGAAAGTATGAATCACAATTTTGCAATAAGATATGTATTGGTACACAAAGATACCAAGTATAAAAAATAAAGAAGATAGGAAGCACACCTGCATAATTAAAGAATAATGCTAAGCCATACATCACCTTACATCTACATAACTTTTACCATTTGATTACAAATTATCCTACCTCATTTTCTGTTCACCCACATTCTAATTCAGTAACCTCACATGGATGTGAGGTGGTCAGCTTGGTGTTGATGTGCACAAAGCATCATTTATAATTAAATTATTCCAGAGAAGAAGTATAGATGAATTACTAAGTAGGAAACTCACAACATCCGAGAAAGCAACAGAGAGAGATCCAAGAAGTATGCAAAAACCAGCACTATACTTGTTGTCAACAAAAGTAGCCATCAAACTCCATGAGAGCGCACCAAGCAGCCCTGACAAAACTAGGTACGATCTTCTTCGATAACCAAAGAGCGGGACAGAATCACTGCATGCCATATTAATAACTTCAATAATGAAAATGTAGTCCACAGGATTAATAAAATTGAGAAAATAATGAACCACTCATTTCAGGAAGAGGAAAAAGTTATGCAGTTTTAGACTCACCTAATAAACCCATAAAGAGGTTTGACAAGCCACGGCAATGCAGAAAAACCAGAAAGCACAGCTGCCTAGTCAACATATTATGCATGTAATGATGTTACATGTCAGTTCTTCAAATATTAGTGTATAATTGATTCGATCCAAAGGGATGAGAATTTCAAGGAAATGCTACCACTCTCTTGGTTTCTACATTTAGTTCAAGCAAAGTTCACACGTAATAACATTCACACCTTGGATTAGGTAATTGAGCTGTAGCTATAAAATTCAAATGAAATCAATCAAAAGATGTGCATTAACTGCATATTAATTAAACCATGAGGACACACCTCAGCAGGGTCCAAATGCAAATCATCTTTTAAGTAAAAGTTCACAGCCAGTCTTGCAAGCCCTAAAACACCTTGAACAAAATAGACCATCGCAACAGCAACATTATCAGGGGATAATTCTACCCCAAACAATTTGATGCTGCTCATACGATATTTGTTCTTTCTGGTAGCAATTCCACTAGAGGACGAAGCCTCTGGATCTGTCTCCGTTGTTAAAGCATCATCATCATCTGTTCCAGCTCCTGCCACAAAAATCAAAATCCATATGTTGCTGCCACTTTAACACACTACAAAAAATAAAATAAACTAAAAATATTCAAGCTCAATTTAAATACTATATCACTTAGCATGATCAATTGCATGAAAGACTGCATTAACCAACCACATAGAAACGCTACATAACAAAGAAGATTAAATGTTGCATGTCCCGTGGATGAAGAATTTTAACTTTGGAGCTTACCGATACGAGAACCTAAGAAAGGGTCGCCATCATCGCTGCTGAGTCGGAAAGAGAACCCCGAGCTCGGAACAGTGCCGGAGATTTCCATTTCCGGCTGATTCCGACGCGTTCTCCGGCGGAATCGCGCTGAATGAGTGACAATTGGCGTGCGGCGTGGGAGAGAAGGATAATAGTGGGAAATTTTCGAGGGTAAATATGGTATTAAAGACAAAATATACACACAATTCATTTTACTATAAGGTTGTAGTAATAATATTTATTGCCGTTAATAAATTAACGAGCTACAGCAATTCAAAAATCAATCTCCAATGAATCAAAAAAAAATATTCAAATTTCAATCATGTTAATGTTAATTCAGCGAAAAAAAATCAATCATGTTTATATTATTGTTCAGTGTTCAGGGTCCTGTACTAGAAGGTATCGTCGTGTGAGATGTGGTGGTGAATCGAGGTGGAGTTTGGATAGGGCCTTCTGCAGCGAAGTTCAAAGCCCTTTTGTGTGTTTTGGGCCTACAGAATGGGCTAACTGAGAAGTTTTTGAAAACTACAGTATAAAAATAAAAATAAAATACTTGTATTCATTTCACACTTACTGGATATTTACTTGCCAAAGACTTTTGATAGAATACTTTGATTGAATTTAATAGTTGAAACTCTATAGAAATCTTTCATCATTGACTTAATTATCTTATAACACACGCCAAAAACGTTAATTCACTAGTTATGTTTCTATTTAAGTGTTTACAATTATTTTTTTTTACCACAATGATTAGATAGAAAGACTCGGTCAAAAAAAAAAATTATGATCCAATTTAAAATTCAAAGACTTAATTAAAAAATTGATAAAAGTATGGGGACCCACAAAATAATTGAACCAATTAAATATCTATAGAAGTTATTAATGAAATAAACTTATCAAGTTTAATACCTTATATTATTTTTTCTTTTTGCTAAGAATATCTCAAACTGATAGTTGAAAATTAATTTTTATCTAGCCATAAAGATAGTTGAAAACTTGAAATGGATTTTGAGCATGATAACATACTTTAGAAACATAGTTATCTATCGATTTTATTATATCTTATCTCTTTATTATAATAAAATAAATGTATTTTTTTTTAATTTTATTCAAAAGGATAAAATTAGTAATTTAGTCATTTAACTTTATTTTTGGTTTCAATTTAATCCTTTTAAATTATTTAATTTAATTTTACTATAATTTTTATTATTTATTTTAATTTAATCATATTTTTGAACTATTTATGATGATTTTCTATTGTCAGAAATCATGACCTTTTATCATTTATGACAATATTTTAAAATTGAGAAATAAAACCAAGCATAGAGATAAAGTATTAAAATGAAAATAAAAATTTGAATTAAAACAAATTATCATTTGAAAACATCATTCCACAATTCCACTCTCTCTTATCTTCTTTCGAGGAGAAGAAAACATGATCATTCTATCGTTGTTTTAGCAAAAGTGTGGAAGTGGAACTCTTCGATTATTCTAATTTTTTACTTTACTTTTCGTTTCCTCTACTCTCCTCGTTTTCTACGAGACAAAAAAAGTTGATGTTTTCATTCAACAATCTTATTTTGTTGGGGAGTTTTAACACAAGAGGTTTGATGTCGGATACCAGATTCATCATAAAATTGTTTCATGATGAACTCTGAACCATTATCTGAGCGAATCATTATTACTTTTGTATCAAATTGCCTTTCAACAAGTGCAACAAAAGACTTTAAATAAGATTGAGTTTTTGCTTTAGATTTCATAAGAAATATCCAGACAAATATTGAGTGATCATCCACTATTGTAAGAAAATATTTATGACCATTTAAAGAAGTAATATGGTATGGACCCTAAATATCAATATGTATAAAAGAAAAAAAAGGGGGAAGAAGAGTGTGAATAACTGCTACGAAAAAGAATCTTTCTTTGTTTTACATGATGACAAGTTGGACATACAAATTGTTTATCAACTAAAAGAAAAGGATATGATTGCTTCAACAATTGCAATCTCTCAAATGAAGGGTGTCCTAATCGAAAGTGTCCAAGATCAATAGATACTTTATTACATGAGAAAGTAGAATTATTAGAAGAAATAGAAGTTGTGACAGAAGCAAAATCATATTTCTTCATGTTGAGCTTATAAAAACCTTCCACCTAGTCAACTGTACCAATCCTATTCAGGGTCTGCACATCCTGAATGAAACAAGTGTTAGCCACGAAAGTTAGCTTTCATGGCAAGGAAGACGAGCTTTGATATAGATATCAGATTAAATTGGAAACTTGGTATGTATAGCACATCCTCAAGGTATAAAGAGTGAAAGAATCTAACAGTGCCTGCATGCGTTGCAGTAACTATATGACCAGTGGGAAACTTAACAATAATGGGACTTATTTGTCTACATGAACAATATAAGTGAGGAAAGGATGTAGCATGGTTTGTGGCACCTGAATCCAATATTCATTCACTCTCATCTGCGTTGCTTACACTACAAGTTATTGATGACACATTACCTATAGGTGCATGAGCAGAATCAGTCATTGTGTCAATTGATTCACATATGAATTGTTGTGAGTTGAAGATCCTTGTTGTTGCAGCAGTGTCATTAAGTCTTCGTATTGTTAAGCAGCAAATTTGACATCTGAACCTTGTGCCTCTTGATTATAACAACCTCTCTTTCTCTCTCTCTTCTCCCTTAGCTTCTCTCTCTCGTTCCTTTTTCTTTTTTTTTTCTGCTTCTACCATTGATGAACTAGAGGAGCTTCTTAAACACTCAACCGTTGACCAAAACCCTTCACACCCAACATGAAAGTTGAAAGGAACTACTCAATGAGCTAGATTTCATCATCACTTTTCTCTGAAAACCATCAAACAGAGAGATCCAGTTCTCTAGGGGAAATTCACAAAGTTTGATTCTGAGGAGAAAAGAAGGTGTTTTAAGAACGTTCAAGCTTGAAAAAGCTGTTCTTTAGCCTCTCTTGTCGATTTAGAGGTAAGAAACTCAAGTTTTACCGTTTGATTTGTGAAATTGTTCTTGGGATGAATAGTGACCACTTTGTGATAGGGCTGGAATTAGGCTTGGATTCTTTAGAAAAGTATGCTCAGGAGGTTGTTCTGATGAATATTAAACTTTGAAACATGATTTTTGATGAAGTTTGATTTTGACCCTGAGATATGTATGAGTAGGAAGAATGTTGATGAAATGGACGGTGTTATGATAGTTATGAGCCTAAGTGCCTTTACAAAAGTTATTCAGAAGGACAAATAAACGGTGAAAATGTGTTGATATATCTGTTTTAGTCATGTTGGAAAATTGTTGATATATGACCTAGGAGATCATTGAATTGAACTTATGCAGAGTCTAGGGGGACTCTAAAGTCTTGGTTGGACCAAGATAGATCCTGTTGAGGGTCTATGAATCGCCTATAAGGTGGTTAGCTCTGATAACCCTAAGATAGAGAACATAGTGATTTTAATGGAAAAGAATAGAGTTTCCTTTCATTCTAACGGTTGAGGATCGTTATTGATTGATTGTTTGTATGCCTTATGTAGGGCGTGAGAGTGACATTACTGGTGGTTGTGACCACGAAGCCGGGAGAGCCGGTATAGCGTTGAGAGCAGGTAAGCTCTTTGTTCTTGGGAGTGTTTCCCATTGTTGTGTTCCACCATACTCCGAGGGAGTTATGATTAGTGTATATCTTGATGCATGTATATTGAAATTGTGG
>PYAF01002576.1:225960-243830 GCA_007407185.1 Glycine tomentella
AAGAAAATAAATATAAAATATAATGTATTACCAATTTATTTCAATTAAATTCTCACAGAAGAAAATAAAAAAATCCAACAAAACTCCAATAAAAAAAGTAATTATTATTTGTTGTTAAATTATAAATTTTTGTCTCTCTTTAATTCTTAATTTGTGATTTTAGTCTTTTTATTTTATTTTGGTATAATAATTAATTTTATATGTGTTTATTTTTATTATTATGTTCCAATTGAACTCTAAATATAATATATTCATTTAAGATATCATAAAAATAAATAATATAATTAATTTAATATAAAATAAAACATATAATATAAGGACTATTTTAAAAAACCCAAAATTGTGGATAAAAAATTAAAAGAAAACTAAATTTAAAGTATACTACAATTTCATTTTTTATTTAATCATTTTTCAAATTTTTCTAATTAATTTTACTATTTAAAACGAGTTGATGTAATTTTCAACATCCTCTCTTCTTCTCTATATATTTTGAAGTTTGAAGCCTAACCAAACGGTAGGACCCATGTTGACTTGGCTCTTGTTTGAACCCACGTCAGAATTAAACTCAGCCACTTGTGTCTTTGTTCTTGTTAGGATTATGCAAGATAAAATTTACTCATCTATCATTTCAATTCTCTCGATTAGAACACGAACTTTGATCAAGTAGACACCACCTTGTTCTTGTTGCACTGTCCTGGGTTTGTACTAGAAGTCTTAGATCTAATTTTCATAGGCACCTCCATTGTTTTTTTCATAGGCACCTCCATATACGGGTTTGGTGCAAGTAATGCATGCTATAATACTGTTACCCTCGTTTCGATGTGACATATGGGTAAATCTACAAATTAGTTCTCGCTTAGACGCTTACCATGATCAACATCGATGACAATCAACTTTTGATTTAGAAATAAATTAAACTCACATTTCTGTGACAGCCATGTCTTGTTGTTTTGTTTCTCTGGTCTGTGTTATTGTCTCCAAGGCTTTTAGCAGGAGGTACTTCATCTTTCGACAATCATAATAATGGCTAGGAAAAAATGCCAAGTGTTCAGAGGAGATAAGATCATTTCTTATAAGATCAACAAAAAAAACTTTCATATGAATCTTGACCAAATAGTGACAAGCTATGCATTTATGGTTGGATTTTCAGTTTGGAAATAGCCATATCCAAACATTTCATTGAGAAAAATATTATTTGTATAACAATTCATATAATAATCTGTATAATAATATTTTTTTTTTGTGTTGGTCTCTTTCCCGCAAATTATTTATTGTTATAATGATGAAGAGAAATAAATACTAAAAATAACATTGTTTAAATTATTGAATGAATTGTTATATATGTGTTTTTTAATAAAGCAATAAGTTATTTCGGCTCCAAATTTTCATTTTTAAGAAATTAAAAATCCGAAAAACAGTTTTTGTGTGCTTTTAATATAAGAAAAAAATTACATAAATAATATAAAATTATTTTACAGTATTATTCAATCATATATAAATCATCATATGTATGATAATTTTTTTAATTTTTATAATAATTTTTTTAATTACAAGTTATATCAATAATAAATTATTATTAAATGTCCATATAAAATTACTTTACATATTAGTGGATGACTATTAAACTTTCAAAATATATATATATATATATATATATATATACATATTTAAATTGATTCATTTAGAAAAAAACTTTATGACAAACCTTGTGCATTGCAGAATGTGTAGATATGGTAATTGCAGCTTGAAGGCGGAAGCTTTTTTATGGATTTTTAAGGCATAAAAATGTTTAACCCTATACAACAAAAATAGTTAGTCTCAAGTAATTAACGACCTTTGGTAGTAGGGGAGGAGCTGATAATCATTTATCACTCAAGAGGGCATTCAATTGTTTTTTTATGAATGAATTATTTATCAACATTTTATTTTTGGTTTTATTGATCAATTTAATAAATAAGTAAAACAATATTACTATTTAGGATTTAGGACCATTGAGCGCATGGATTAATAGGCCATTACAGGTTATCTGATTTGTAATCATGGATCAACAAGTTCAAAGCTCAGAAGCTGGTGAAATGGTAGTAGACGCATGATAATCATTTGAACTCATAAAAGAAAAACTTCCATCAGTTGCATCTACTTATTAAAAAAAAAAAGTTTGCATCTAATCTTAATTTGGATGCCAACTAAGTCGCGCTATAGACAGAAACTAAAGAAGGGTGCAGTCCACATCAGTTATTTTCGATCGAGTATTGTTAAAGAAGGCAGGTTTTTGTATTAAGCGACCATAACTTTTTTTTAGTCTATATATCCAGGGACTTGAAGATATAAGGTCTTTTTCTACACATCAGAAATAATTCCAACTCTCCTTTTTATTTATTTTATTTTCAAAAGCAGGTGGTAAAGCAATTGATGCTTTATTGTCCCCATGCCGAAGAATTAAGATAATGGTTGAGATGTAAAGTTATTTCTTTCTCTTTTATAATTGGATTTATTTGGTTATTATGATTATTTGTGCCCCAATGTGCTTCACAACTTACACTGGGGTATATAATAGCTGCAAAATATATAGGTAAAGATGGCGTAACAAGAAATGGGAGTAAGCAGATTGCGCATGCAGTATATGTTACTACTTTCTTCTTAATAAATTTGCAAGAAGAAAAGATGCATGATTCATTGATATTTGATAGCACATGGTACTTCAATATACAGTGTGCATGTATAGTTGTGTTAATTAACTAGCAGAACTAAAGATTAATGCCCGGCTTGGAAATGAATTGAAATATGATTGGAAGTACCATTTTTATTTTAAAATAAGTTAATTTAGTGAAAGATAATTAGTTGGGTATTGAATAAAATATGGGTGTGAGTATTATACATAAACAAAATTACCTCTTGACTAAAAAAAAGAGAATTTACAGAATTAAAAACTAAGAGAATACATAACACAATTTAATTTATTTTTCACATCTATTATATACACAAGCTGAAGAATGAATATTAAATTACTGTAAGTAATAGAAATGTAATACACATACAATAAATCATAAAACAATTTATACATATTTTGTGTATGCATGTCTATTTCTCTTTATCATTATAAAATTAATTAATAAATTATATGTAATAGAGATATAGACAAAAAAAAAAGTATTATTGTACAAATTATTATATAAATTATTGTAAAAGTAACATTTCTCTATATATATGTTATAGAGAGAAAGAGAAACATGTCAATGTAAAATATTGGATCTGACTCTTTTAAAATCATAAAAGTGTATTTATTTAGTAAAGTGTGTAAATGTGTAATTATTATACTTAATTAAAAAAATAATGATTGAGATTTTAATAATTTTTATAATTTATTATACATGTATATTTATCTTATTAAAATCTCAAAAATTAATTTTTTAATCAATAATTATAAATATATTTTGTCCTCTAATTAGAAGAATTGAATCTAAATATATATAAGAGATCATCTGCTTCTCTTAAAAAAAAAAGAGATCATATCCTTTTTTTTTTCTCTCCTCAGTCGTCTCTGCTAAGCTCTATTAAAGAAAAAAAAAAAAAACAACAACCATAAAAGGGTTTACATCATAATTAAACCAACCACCAAGCCCTTCCTATTGGTCTCTTATCAGATTTTAGGTTATAGTAGTGCAATCAACGACCTGACCTTACTTCTATTTTGTCTGATTTAAGCGTGAGCAATGTGTTGAAATCTTACATTAGAGAGAGAGAGAGAGAAATTTCACACACACATATTACATATATATATATATATTCTACCAGTAGTTTTTTTTTTAAAAAAAAATAAATTTGCAGAACAATATTATTTAGATTTTTTAAGAAAGGAAAAACGGAAACGGAAACGAAAACGAAAATTAAAAAAATCATTGATTTCAATAATTTCAGGTTTAATATTAGAAGTAAAAAAAAACAAAAATATTAATTTAATTTACTGTATTTTTTTCCATCACATTAGTATTTCCTTAAAACACATTTATCTTTAATTAAAATAGTCACAGTTGACATCATATTAAAAATAGATTTATACTTTTGATATCTCATTATTTAAAAAATGTGTATAAATCCACATTTACTAAAGTTTTATTTTCTTATCACCACCTTAGCTACAGAATTAAATTCCACTTAAACATGATACATATATATTTTTTTAGTAATGCATATTTCTTTATTAAAATTGTAATTCTGTTATAAAAAAAAATGTACTTCTTACAAACAGCGTGAACCGAACCCGAGCGGAGACTTCAATATTCCTCTTCGCGTGCACATAAGGTGGTTCAGGTGAAACAGAGAATGATATAGGGAGACATTTCAAAAGAGAAAGTGAAAGTAAAACCATTTTTATTTATGAAAAATGTTCAATATACACTCTAATGGGATGCATAAACGTAAGAAAGAGAAAGAAAAAAGAAAAAAAAGTGAAAGATGAGATGAGTAAAAAAAAGAAATATGAAGGAAAAATGGGAGTGAAAAGGGGATGGAAGACAAAGTGAATGAATGAATATAATTATCTTTTATTTAGTGAGAATTAAAGTGAGAGACTGGACTTTCTTTGCTGTTGAGCAATGAAGATCACAAAATGAGTTAAAATGTGGTGTATTTTTTACAGTTGAAAAACATAGAAAAATGGCAAATATTAAAAATAAACAATAAATAATAAGAATGGGTATATATAAGAAGGATGTTCAATAGTCCAATGTCAATCAAAGACTCAACACTCCACAGGTTGTTTTCCTTGGTGATAAAAGATAAAGACAAAAAAAGTTATAAATATCTTAGACTTAACTACTTTAAGATATGTATTATCTCATATATGTATTATCTCTACCAATTATTTCTTAACTTCATTTCATTATATAACAGAGTCTTTTAGTTACATTTCCACCATTATAGAGTTTGGTAGGTCGTTATTGGAGGAAAAAATCAGTTCCTTGAGACTAAGAGATATAAGATTAGTTAGATGATTAAGAAAAAGGAGAAAATTTATGAGTTCAATCTATTTTATAAAAAAAAACTAAATTAAAAATTAATGTTTATTGATAATTAAAAATACTTTCTTGAGGCTATCAGTAAATTAAGATTAATTAACACTTAAGAAACAACTCACTTTCTGGAGGAACAACATTTTGGGAATGTGTAGAACAAGGGACAAAAATAAAATTGATAGATGAGCTAATAAAGATAAGTTAACAGTTAAGATGAAACAAATATAAATGTAAATAAAAATTTTAAACATGGGAAATAATTTGTGAGACTCATTTTAAGTCATTGAAGAGATGTATTAGTAAACAATTGTTTATTTTCTTAAAATTAATGTTACATGGTAAGATTACTAAACAAAATAATCTACTCCAATTTAGTTAACCATTGGAAATACTTTAAGGAGCGACAGAATGTGCATTGATTAATTACTATTTAACACTACCATATGTCATATGCAGGACATTTAATTTATTGTCGTTGATTTCTAATTATGAAAGGTGAAATGCCATTTACATATTTTAATTAAGAATTTAAAATGTATTAATTTTACATTATCATAAATGATAAATTATCATATATGATAATGTTATTAATTTTTATAATAATTATTTCAAAAGTCACTTTTACAGCATTTTCTAATTATTTAACAGTAAAAGAAATTTATACTTGCATTAAAAATAGTAAATTACACTAGCAATCTTGTGAGATTGTACAAACACTTTTTATTTTTTTACACCTACATCAATCTTTTTAATTGTTTGAAAAAAAGTATACTTACGTGACTTATATTATATTAGCCCTCTTAATTGTTTGAAATATTACAACGTATCCTCTTATAAGGGAGGTTGCAGTAAACGGAAGCATGAAGAATTTGTGTGATCTTACAAAATCTTAAGATAATTTACTTAAACTATACTTTTTAATTTATGAATGATAACTAAAACATATTTCTTTGAAAATGTCTAAAAAAGTTCAAATCATAAAGCTAGGAGAAGCTCCAATCATCAAATAGAGAGGGATGGTTGAAAAATTCGAGAAAAAAAAAAAAGGAAAGGAAAGGTTACTTGTCATGACGAAAGCTTGATTTTGACCAAATAATGAAGTTATAATCCAAGCCCACTTGTTTGCAGCTAGCTCTCAAATCCCATGTAGATGTGGGTCATACGAAAAAAAATAATTTTCACCATATTTAGCATCCCTTTCCATTCAAAAAATGAATTGCGATAACGATACCATAAAGAAGTTAAAAGACAAAAGAAATCAAGTAGGACCAATTAGTAATTCAATAGGCAGGAAAGCAAAACATCAAAAAGGAAAAAATGCCATTTTGGAGAGATATCATTTTCTGAGACACTGTTGAATTGATGATAATCTGCAAGCAGCCTATATGGTAGCTGCATATTGCCGCTAGGTACAGAATTGCAATAAATTTACATTGTGCCTCATAATCCTCCTGCTAAAAAAATAATAATTTATATTTGTTGATATATATATATATATATATATATATATTTGTCGATAAATATATTTATATATAGTCATTATGTTTTTGTGGTTCTGATTTTTTAATTTTTTTATAATAAACTTGAGTTGAAGCACAAGATGGGTCAAGACAAGATCCGTTAAGCTCGTTACAAACAATTGAGCCTGCAGCGCGGTAAATGTTGACCTATGTTTTCCAAATAAAGAGCACTAAGAACAAAAAAGACCACCAATGCAAAAATTGAAGCGCGATTCTATGACGGATCAGCAACAGAAAACCAATAATGTAAATCAACAGTATAAGGAGTTTCTCATTATAAACCCTGGTTTGACCTCCTTTATTTTTCTTAATCAAACTCTTTTTTTTATCGCATCTATACTTTTTTCTCTATTTCAATCTTGCAGCAACCCAAAAAGTCCCAACACAACATAGAGCCCCTGCTGTGACCGAACTCTCCAAACACTATAAAACTCATGTTTAAGAGATATAAGATTAATGTGATGGTTGAAAAAAAAGGTTTAAAAATAAAGGGAGAAGGGAAAAGTAAGAGGTTATAGGTTCAATTTTCTTTCATTAATAAAAATTAATAAATTAACATTATCGATAAAAAAATATAATACACGTTTAATGGTACGTAGTTAAAATCAATCAAACACTATACTATGAAACAAAAAAGTTAAGTAAAAAAAACTGCATAGATCCACAACTAAACATGTCTAGAGTTTGTTTTCTGCCACACAGAGATGGATCAATTAACACACCTGTCAATATTGACAAAAACAAAGAAACTAAGGGGGTTCTATTGCCCCCGCCCCTCTTTTTCTCTTCACACCCCTTGAACATTTGTTAAATTTCTGTCAAAAATACTAAATTAATTCTCAAAATATATTTTAGCAATTCGAGGTGTTAAAAGTTTAACATTTTCAGAAATTAATTTCTAAAAGTTTATTTGAAAACTAATTGGTGATAGCAAATTTTTTACATCAACTACTGACTAAATTCATCATCTATTATTTGGATTTGATAACTATTGACAGGACCGTAGCTCTCTCTCCGTAATCAAACTTAAAAACCTATTTTTCATTTGGATTTGATAGCAATATTCTAATAATTCTATGATTTTAATACTTTTGGAATGTAATTTTTGGGAGTGCTAAATTTTTTTAGTTACTTTTATAAACCAGTTTCTGAAATTTACCAAGTACATTCCAAAAACTAAAATTTAACATATCTATCTATTTTTAAAATTAGTTTCCAAAAATGGACATTTTAGAAGAAAAAAGAAACCAAAACACTAAAGAAGATGTAAGAAAAACGGTGCAAGTAGAATCGCAAGGAAAATATATAGACACCCACAGCCAATCATGTTTAGCCTAAATAACAAACTAGTATCCTTTTTTGGCCCACAAAGAATTAGAGATGGACCAAATAAGAAACTAGTCCTTGTAGCCCATATATAGTTTTGCCAAAGTTTTAATGGCTAATTCTATTTACACTCTACTTTTTATCTTTGCATCCACTCTATTTTTTTGTATTTTATTTTGAGTCAAAAATATTTTCTTGAAAACTAATTTTCTGAACATATTTTTAAATTTAAAATATTTTGAAAATAGATAGATGTCCTAGAAATTAATTTTGAAGATATATTAAATACATTTAAATATCATTTTATTACCAAAAAATGTATTTTACTACAAAAAAACCTATTATATATTTGAATAAATATTATATTGATATTATTAAATTCTAGTACATTAATATTTTCAAGTTTAACTTATTTATATATGCTCATAAAGTTATGTATAATATATTAATGTACATTTAAATTTTTATTTTTCAAAATATGTTTCATAAACTAATTTAATAAAAATCTGTATTAAAGTCGGGACACAGTAGCAAACAAATTACAATCCATATTTATTAGTAAAAGGGGGAGCAAAATCTCTCCACCATACAAAATTATGTAGCCATATACAGGTCACAGATATGAATAGGTTGAACTCCAGAAAATGACATCTAAAAACGACAATCGTCAATACAAATAAAAAATATATAGCATTCTAAACGGGAGGCCAAATTAAAGGATTAAAGAATCAGTGTTCCGAATGTTGGAGATGTTGCCGCAAGAACAAAAAACAGCAGAGGAATCGATAACTCACGGAATTTGCACTGGAGGAACCATTATCTGTAGTTGGCACGTTTGTGGATCCGGTTCCTGCAATTTAATGTTAATTAATTAACGATTAACGTACGTGGACAACTTGGATCGTAAATATCACTTCCTAAACTTTTTGAATTCAGCATAAAAAAAAATCACCCAGCATAAAAGAAATTAAAGTTTTTGAATTAACATTCATGTTACGTACCTGATGGATCCGAATTAGGAGAAGGAGATTCCCCTGGCGAAGCAGCTGTTCACAAACACATGCAAATTAATTATCATAGAGATATGTATAAATTGAAAAATTATTTGTGAACACCAAATGCTAGTCAATACCTCGAGTAAAAGAGAGAAATATATACGTATGATATCTAATAATGAATGTTAAGGACACTTTTTTTAATACATCATACATGATATTATGGAAATATAAAGTTAAGTCAATGTTGGAAAATAATGAAAAAAGAAAGAAGGGTGGAGATATGGCGAGTTAGAATTTCCCAAATAATATTTCTATGAAAGATAAAAAAAAATGATACATAATATATAAAGATTACTCGTACGAATTAGATTTAGAATTGAACATTATCTGAGTGATTTTAATTAGACATTTGGGTAATATGATGATCTTACCATTATTAAGCCCCAGGCAAGGCGAGAGCCTGGGTTTGGTTGATTGTGAGTCCCAATGAAGAAGCTCCCCCGTTAAGAACCTGGCACAGGTACTGTGGTTGTGACCTGACAACACTGGCAAGCTGTGTGCAGCACCATGAAGAAGGGGTGGATGAGTTCCTCGTGATGAAGTTTAGGCACGGTGACAGGTTCACCAACACACTTGTGCAACTTGATTGTTGTGCCTTAGCCCCTCCACACAGCATGCTAATCATCATTACCACCAAAAAACCACACCCATCTCCAATGTGCTTTGATGCAAGGGCGGGCTTTTATAGGGATGTAAGGGAAAGAATATTGAGACAAAAAAAAATAAAAATAAAGGGTAAGTTATGTTGGTGAACTATTAATTTGATCCCAAACCAAATGGAGGTCAATTTTGAGATTTGGTGGTATCATAATTATGAAATCTGGTATGATAATTGATCCAATCGAAATAATGAATTAATGATCAAACGAATGAATTAGTAATTGGTTTAGTTTGATTCAATATATATTAAAAATTTAAAATTATATATCTATTATATATAAGTATATAACTAACATTATTTAAATAAGAAAAATCCATCCATACTCTAAAATCTAAAATAATAATTGATAATAATAAAAAATTCAAAATCTTTTTTTTTAAAATTCATTTTTAATTTTTTTTATAAAAAATAGTTATAAAATCGGCTTGGTCAGACTGGTCTAATCGGGATTTGGTAACCTATTTGGTCAAATTTGATCGAGTCATTCCAAGTCAATCGCACAACCGATTTAATAAGGAATCAATTCGATTAGGTCATTGGATCCCAATCCAATCAATCTGACTGACCGAGTTGAACCGATTTTTACAACGCTGGGTACCACTTTCATATTTTTTAAGCCGTTCAAACTTCAAACGCGGACATTTGGACCCCTTAAACTTGCATAAAAAAGTCCAAGTAACTTTTATTTAGAAATCGAAAAATTCATGAGTTAATTTAGTGTCTGAATAAATTACGAAAAAACAGAAGAATTTTTGAATTTTTTAATATCAGTTAAATACTTTGAACCACCGTGGTCATAAGATATTTTAAAAATATTGGTCCAGATCGATATGAGTCGGTTATAACATCCGAAGAGGGGGGGAACTTAATTTGTGGACGTGTTAGTTACTAGTTAAGTTAGAGAATATAACCATGGACTATGAAACATGTCTCCATAAAACTAACTGCGTGTTTTTTACGCTTAATGTGGTGAATTTGGATCGTGTTCAGTATGATTTCTAGAACACAAATGTATAGCACAAGAGTGCTACGAATGGTTGCTGTTTGATCGCTCTAACTCTGCAACTATGAGAATATCAATGGTGACTGATATCCCACAGTTGATGATCACTGAGATACACGAAATTGGGGTGGGGTGTGTGCTCAGTGTAATTGAAAGAAAGAGAGCTAGAGTGTGTGTACCTTTCACCAACGAGCATTATGTATTTATAGGCATAGTACCTGACCGTTGGCTAACTGCATCGTGCACGAGTGGTTTCCTATATTTCCGGCCTCCACCTGCACGTTAGTAACTACCTGAGTGGACTGAGTCTCAGTCCACATTCGTTGAATCTTAATTAACATATCGTAACTAAAAGGCAGGTTTTCTTTGGGGATCCGATGTCAGAACAGATCGTATAGCTTTTCTTTGGGGATCCGATGTCAGAACTGCGTCAAGCGAAAACGGGATGTCGCATTTTAGACGTCACTAAAGCAGTTTCGGAGAAATTGAGCAATAGCATTATGGATTTATTCTCTTGGAATTATGGTGTGCAAGTGTCTCTTGTAAGTTGTAGCAGAAGGTCACTGGTGTCTGGGGTGCAATTATGACGTCTTTTTTTAACGCAATTTTTATTATTATATAAAAAGAAAATTACATTTTTATGATTTTATAACTAGTTTTAAACGTTTGTTGTTGATTTAATGACCTTAAAATATAAAATAATTTTTTTAAACAGAATTGCAAAATTAATAATGTAGATATTTAAAACCAATATCATCACCTCAGATTCAGAGTGATTATCAACTGAACGGAAATATCAAATTAATGAGTTATTAGTTATTACGCATCAAAAAGTTAACGAGTTATTGGTTTGATCGACAGACTAATTGGTTGAACTGATTAAATTAGATTATTCAAAATAAATATATATGCATTTCTCAAATTAGATTATTCGGAATAAATTTCCACTGAAATATGTTTTCCTAAAAGGCAGGTTTGGATTAATGGCTGTTTAAGTTTGGGTGTACTTAGCAAAAATGAGTAAATAGCAAGTACCCAGTAACGGGTTAGGTGATTGGGTAGCGGTTAAGTTTGGGGTTAGCCCACTATTTTCATAGTTCAAGTAAAAACCAAATTAAAAAGAGCCCAAATTAAATTGAGAAGAAAAATCATACACATACGAAACTAATGCACGATCAATAAACAAATAATAATTAGAAGAAGATAATTGTTAAACACACCTCATTCCCTTTCTTTATTCTTTTGTTAATAATTTTATTTGCATATCCTTTTTTCATTTTTCTTCCTCTTCACTCGTTTCAATACCTTTTCAAATATCTCTTTTTCATCCTTCTCTCCTCTTTTCACTTGCTCTTATTCTTACTGTCACTTATTTTTTTGGAATTCTTTGGCAATGTTTTTTTCTGTTTCCCTTCTTAATTTCTTTCTTTGATAGTTTGCTCTTTCCTTTCCGATCACATTCATCATCTTCACGCCCAATCATGTATAGAGAGCACACGCTTTACAAGGGAGATACAATAAAAGAGAGGTACATTTAACAATAAGGGAGATACATTTAGCAATTGGCGTAGAAGAATTTGTAGTTCTGTGCACCTATGGCCTATTTCCTGTGAATTGTGATAAGAACAATCGTTATATTATATTGGTACGACCTAAAGAAAATAAAAGACAATGTAGGGCCGATAAAAAATTAAAACAAGCAAAGGAAAAAAAGAGAACTAGAAGATTGTGTGATATTCAGTTATTATACACCTAAGCAGCTGAACTAACAAAGGCATTGCATGACTTGGCAGATGATCAGCTACAATAATTCAAAGAAGCACCCAACATTGTGACACAAAATCAGGGTAGGAAGTTTTGGATGCCACTTGGTGAGCTTAAAATGCTTAGCCAAAGTTGTTTCTGCATTGGTCACAAACACGCCAATCCTACCGACTTCAAACTCTTTCATTTCGCGTTGATTGGTTATGGTAGTTGAGCTTCTAAACCAACTTTGACTCTTCCAAGTTCCATTCTTCACTTCTCTTCTTTATGCCTCCCATCTATAAATTCCCTTAATTAATCCTTCTCCAACCCAACCATCAAAACTCCAAAAGACTCATTTTTCTTTGTACATCTTAAACCCTTCTATAAATTTTAAAATTCCTAGTGGACCCCACAAGGCATAACTTGAGAAAAATACACATGGCAAGTTTTGGGTCTCTTTGCCGCAAAGCTCTAGTGATAGCCGTGGTGGCTATGGTGATGGGTGCACCAAGCTATGGCCAAATCAGCACGCCATGTAACGCTTCAATACTAGGCACTTTCTTCACACCTTGCATGAATTTTCTGACTAATAGCAGTGGCAATGGAACCTCACCAACAACGGAGTGCTGCAGTGCCCTTAAGTCTCTCGCAAGTGGTGGCATGGATTGTTTGTGTCTCATTGTGACTGGCAGCGTTCCCTTCAGAATACCCGTCAATCGAACCTTAGCCATTTCTCTCCCTCGTGCATGCAACATGGCCGGTGTCCAAGTTCAATGCAAAGGTAAATTTCTTCAATTTAGGATGAACGATCTTTCACACTTTTCAAATTTATTTGTTTGTTTTTTTAATGACTAAGGTCCTCTTAATAATAAATTTTTAAAAAAGAAAATAAAAAATTGAAATAAATTAAACTTTTCCCATAAATATTTAAATTAAGTTAGATAAGTTAAAATCAGATTTTGAAGAAGTTTTTTTTTTTTTTTTTTTAAACACAATAGATTGGCTTATGCATAATTTAATTTTAACTTGTAAACACATACACTTAATTTGAGGATTTTTTTGGACAAAAGTTGGAAAATTGTTTGTATAATTTTAATGTATATTTCTGGATTTCAACATACAAAACAAAGAAGGAAGGGATTACTGCTTTGAGAGTAAAACGATTTTTTTTAACTCTCTCCACTAATAATATCTAAATATCTAAATTTTCTGAAATTTGAGTTATAAAAAATGTTAAATTTCATTATTTTTATTAGGCTTATTTCTAAGTTTATTAATGATAATTAAAATTGTAATTACAGAAATATTTATTTTAATCTAAACTTCAAAATATTTAACAATAAAACGACATATAAGAAAGTAAATTAAAAAGTTATAGAAAAATAAAGTGAAATTCATCCTAGATTTTATTCTTAATCTTGTTTATCAATTAAGCTAATTAATTAAGGTGTGTGACCTTTTTGCCTTTACTTATTTTGCAGCCTCGGGTTCACCACTCCCTGCTCCTGGTAATGCCAAAACGAATAACTTCCATTTCAATTTTATGTGTATTTTGCCTAAAATTTCTTATATATAATATAATTATTTTTACCATTAATTGTAACTAAGCTTTTGAATGATTTTATTAAACATGCACAGGACCAGTATCTCTTGGACCGTCTCCTTCGCCAGTATCAGCTCCATCTGCTCCCTCTGGATTTACTCCAACCCCTAGTCCTCAAGGTTAATTAATTATTTCATTTTAGTACATGCATATATAGTAACATTTTTAGTGCCAAGAACTTCTTTAGTGTGATACTAATATCATACTCTAATTTATCTTTGGTGTGATACTAATATCATACTCTAATTTATCTTTGAACAGCTTCTACTGTTCTCCCATCACCAACTTCACCTTCTCTGGCACCACAATCTGACACAACTACTCCCTCTCTTTTGACTCCACCATCTCCATCAGCGGATTCTGGTAACCCATCTGTACCAAATGGAAGTGGCCGCACTAATCTCTCTCCATCATCTGCCATGACATCTTACAATGTCTCACCTTCTCTTCTCTTCATTGCACTTGGATTTGCTCTTCTCAAATACTACTAGCTTGTGTGTTTGCCATATCTTATGAATACGTACTTTATACACATATAGATATTATGATTTTATATATTATATTCTTTCCCGTGTGGCTATTACATTAGATTTTAAGATTGTCTCATACCCCACATTTGGGGGAGTATTTATCGTATCAGAAATCTTTTGCATTGTAATGTATATATGTAAAATAAATGAAAACTGAAGTTCTTGTTATTTTATTCAGTCTTGAAGTTTAGTAAGTTATTTGTATTTTGCTAGGACTTTTCAAGTAGTTAATTTTTTTTGCTAGTGATTTTTTTTATTAATTTATACTAGTACTTAAGTTTGATGAGGTATGAAAATTGATTGGTTATTATTCTCACAACTTTAATTCTTTTATTGTTACTGCAAAAATAAAATAATGTGAATTGAATGATCTTGTTTCGTGCCCTAGTGAGTGATTTTATGAAAAAAAATTATTAGATGATATATTGGATCATCTTATGATCCAGATCAATTATTCTTATATGACATGTAATTTTTTAATTTAAGATAAAGTAATTAACTAATTAATAAATTTGATTATATATTATATAAAGATTAATAGTGATTATGGACTAGATGATGGTCTAGTACCGTATAATAATTTCTCAATTTTATAAGACTCTCTTGTAACAATAAGTTATGGTCAAATTTATCGATAATTTGTTTGAACTATTAGGGTTAACTTAGTAGTGAATGTTTTAATAATATATGAGCACATAAGTTTTAATATGAGTATTATGTGTGGATATATTTTTCTTTCTACATTCATTGATCTTTCACCTAAAGAGATCAATGCTAACGACATTTTTACGGTTAATTGAATTTTATTGAAAATTATTAATTTTTTCTTGATCTTTAATTGTTTCTTATTTAATAATTTTTTCTCTTGATTTAAAAGTAAGATAAAAAATAATAAAAATATTAGATAGAATGTAACTAGCATTTCTCTTGCCTAAATTTCTATCTCATCCATTATCATCCAATGATAGATGATACATGCATTATATCGTTGTTAGTAACTTGCCACAATCTAACTGTCTTTGATATAAAAAACTGCAATCAGATTTTCAAAATAATTTTTATTTTAGAGAACGAGAAAGATAATATGAGAAGAAATCTTCCCAAGAAACACGAAATCAGAGAAAATCAGCGAAGGAGGGATATAACGTAATTGAGAGGAAAGTGTTGAGGGAAAATAAATTACTAAAAATAAATTGTATTGTAATAAATATACAAATATGAAATTCACTTGTAAAAATAAATTAGTTATAGTTACTAAGAAATTGTAGCTAATAAATTATTATTTGGATTAAAATTAGCTATTAATTTTATTAGTTGTTAAAATTGGTATAAAAAAGTCCAGTTGCAAGTAACATTTATTATTAGAATTGTTACAAAAAAATATAACTAACGTAATTAAACTAGTAACATTTTTTTAAAAAAAAATGTTAGAAAAAGAATGTAACTCAAAATATAGTAACCTTTATCATTAAAAAAATGTTAAAAAGTAAAATAAAAATAATTTTAATTGCATTTATGTAATATTTTCATGAATGAAAATAAAATATTTATTTAACTGCATTTTTCAATGGGAAAACAACAAATATAGTATAGCTATATATGTGATATTTATCTATATGACAAATTAATGATGTCTAACTCAATTGATGGAACATAAATCACGAATTATTATAAACTTTTTGTTATATGTTTTCTATTCATACGAATAAAAAAGAATTAGCACATGACAATTTTTTTTATAATATTAATATGATTGATATTTGATAGTTAATTTGTTAATTTCCAATTTCTTTTGTTACAGTTACAACACTATAACTCACAAGAAACCCAAATTTTAGAAACCACCATGACACTGATTGCGGTTCATGAACTATTTAGACAACTATATATACCATGTTTAACTATAATCCAAAACTAGGCTAGGGAGAGGAATTGAAGGAGAAAAAATAAACCACCAGCAACTACAGTAGAAGAAAAGATCATTAGGGGCGAAGCGAAATGGCAAATAAATACGCTGCATTGTTGTTGCTGGTATGCTTTATAGTCGCTGCAAGTGTTGATGCCGACCTCTACACAGATTACAGAAAGAGATGCTTAACTATTTGCTACGAACTTGGTTGCTTTCCACGCGGGACTTTGTGCAATTTGTTTTGTTATATACGGTGCATAGACCCAAATCCAAGAAGTAAGTTAATTTGTTTCCATGTGATTTTGTATGTCTCCCTTAGAATATTTGAATAATAAAATATTATAAAACCTGAATTATATTAATCAGATAAATGATAATCATCTTGAGTATTAACAAATTCATTTTCATTAGGCATATGCAACATGGCAGGTCATCAGGGACTAGTTTGGTACGTATGCCAATTTTCGAATGAAAATAGTTGCATGCTATAATCTTGAATATTAACGAGATATTGGTAAACAATTATCACAGTAATGTCTAGGTTGTGTGTATATACATAACTACAAGCACTCAATTTTCTCATATTCTAAATGTTAGTGTGTTGATTACATATTTTGTCAAACAATAATCGTCAAAGAAAAAATGCATTATTGTAAATAACTAAAACTTAAGCTAAAAAATGCATTATTGTAAATAACAAACTATATTCAGAAATGATCCAAGTCTAAATTAAATAACTAAAACTTAAGCTTCAGACCTACCAATAAAAAAAGTTATTTATTATTAATTTTTATAAAATAAAGATATCTCACATATTGGCAAGAAGTTTATGTACATTGAAAAAAATGTCCACTATGTTGCTATCTCATTTAAAATAAAATGTTGTTTTAAATTTTGTTTTAGATTTTATTTATCGTTGTAACGACGACCCTGACTATATTGACATAGTTATTTTATTTACACTTTGATATTTATTATTAATTATGCTTCTTCATATATATTATCTATGTACAACTTTATATATATATATATATATATATATATATTATTTTGTATCGACTTTGTATTTTTTGAAAATTAAAATCTCTCTATATTGCAAATGACACTGTTGTTGGAAGAGGATTGCTATTAATATTTGGAGGGAGGCTTTTAGGCTAAAGGATTTCTGGAAGAGTAGAAAGATTTTGGAGAAGAGAGATTTTATTACTTGAACTTGATTTTTTTTGGCTTGATACAAATGAGCAAATCCTACACCTATTTATACTTGGCCAACTTCTTATCCAATGGCCAAGATTTCTCAAACACAATTTTGATCTAATGGCTATAATTTAACTTCTACACAATTCCACCTAAATATCTATCTTCTACACACTTCCATACTTATCCATATCATTCTACTATTAAAGATATTTCTAGAACACATTTCTAGAACATGGGCCAAATGGGCTCACACTCTAGAAAATAGGCTAATTGGGCATATGATTCTAAGAATTTTCTTA